>CM031371.1:101204523-101538767 GCA_018208015.1 Medicago ruthenica
AAAACAAACGAAATTTATTTGTTGTCTAAATTTTTAGTTGACTACGTTTACAGCCGAAATTTAATAGAGGATTTATATAACGTCTGTAACAAGAATTTCAACTCGTTATATTTTTTAATAGTATTGAACCAAGATTTCAGTTTGAGAATAATTTGTTCACATGTCAAAGAAAATTATTAATGACAAATTAAAAAATTTATTTATTTTCTCTGAGATTATAAATGTTACGTGACATTCAGATTAGAGCACCATCAGTGACAAATAGTTATAGTTAGTTAAGTTTATATTCTATTAGTCCTAATATTTTATGATATATATTATCATTTCAGAGATCGAAAAAAAAAAATTTTAACTCTCTTCTCTCTCAAAATCGAACCACCATCACAACACACTATTCATCATCTTCATCAAATTTTCCTCCACCATTTCTTGGACCCAAGCTAATCAAAATGATAGATCATCTCAACTAAGCTCAAATTCATGTTCTCCTCAAAAGGTACATCAAGTAAAACCCACATGTTATGTTGTTAGGGTAGCTTGAACTCCTCTAATCAGTATTAGATTTTCAAATTTTCTTTACGAAAGTGATAGATCGGATCCTCGTGAGTATAGATCTCGAAGAAAAATTTGATATTGGGTAAAAAATAGAGATTTAGAAAAGTCTCAAAAATTTATTTTCTTTACATGAATGAGCTTATACAGCTGCTGCCAGCACACATACCATTAGCCCAGCACAGCGCCACCCTCCGACCAAAACATCCCTACATGCAACATTTTCAAACTACCCCAAAACATACCATTTTCAAACATTTTCGAAGAAGAAGATGAATCAGAGAACGGGAACGGTTAAGCCAAGAAACTTTTGCCAATCGAAGAAGGTTTTGGCCGTGAGGAAAAAGGTGGAGGAATGGAGTTAGGAATTGATTGATTGATGAAGCAAGAACAAAATAATGAGAAGAAGAAAACTGGGTCACGACTCACGTGAGACTAAGGAATTAGGGATTTAATTTAATTAATTTTTTAATTTTGATAAACAAATTTTACTTTTATTAAATAATTTATAAAATATTTAAAAGAAGTTTAATGCCACTTGTGCGCCATGTGTTCTAGCTGGTACAGTTATTAACTACCATCTAAGCAAAATGTTGACAAATCAGCAAGAAAATGGACTCAGGGACTATTTTAAAAAACAAATTTTTTTGCAATGACGGATTTCAAAAAAACAAATTACAAGGATTAAAAGTCAAATGAGGTATATTTGCAGGGACCAGTCATATATTTTAACCTAGAATTTTATATATATTATGCATTGTTGTTGACTCTTGAAAATGAGCACCTTAGGTAATGGATTTCAAATGATAAAAATTGTTTGTTGATTGGTGATTACTTTCTTCACAAGAAAATTTAATAAATGATGTAAACACAAAGGAAGTTCTATCTAAATATCGTCGGAAACTTGTACTACTTAGTGCTTTTTTAAGTACTTTGAGTAAAAGTTTTAATTCGATGTTGTTTTGTAAAATGTATCTGTTAGTATATATTATATTATGTCCAAGTTGAAATTTTTTAAAAAATAGAGATTTTAAAGTGTTAAACTATTTTAGAGAAAAATTAAAACTTGGAAATGCTTTATTTTTCCAAGTGTCAACAAAAATTATTTTATCTAAGTTTTGAGCAAAAACGTTGGATAAACCTTAGTGTATGTTTGGTTCGCATGAAAGTTCAAGGAAAGAAAGTTTATGGATGGAAAGCACGCAAACCTAAAAAGTTTCAACCGTTTGGTTTTGAAGAACGGTAACTGAGGAAAGAAAAATTCGTGGGACCCACGCATGAAAACCTTTCCTCTAACCCGTGCGCAGAAAGGAGAAGAAAGTGCTTATTTTTTGTGTTGTTCCACTTTTACCCATATTTGTACATAAAAATATATAAATTATAAAACTGATAAATATATTTTCCTATTCAACGGAACACTTATGAATATTTGTATTTTCATAACGTATATATAAATAAATATATATATATATATATATATATATATATATATATATCATGAATATATTATTTAAAAGTAATAAATAAAGATACAATTCATTTTATTATAAGGATATTTATGTCAGTTACTAAATATTCATCATTCTTTCCTCTCACTGTAATAACCCACTTATGCGAGGCATTTAACAGTGTTATAGGAAGTAAACGTATTGGAATGGCAAAGTCGTAAATAATGGGACAATGTATATAAATGGATAATTATGAAATTCTTCACAATTATCTCATTACTTTCTCTCTCAAAAATCACAAATCTCTCCTCCTTCTCTCTAGAATTCGACCCACCCTTTCCTTCACTCTTAATCCATCATTTCATCCTTAAACCTTTGGGTTTTAAGCAATCAAGGCTTTGTAGAAACTTGGAGCAAGAAAAACTAGAGAAAAATCAAGAAAAGGGAAGTTTACAAGTTGAAGTTTGGATTGAAGCCAAGCAAGCTTGCTACCAGCTGTTAGGTGAGCTCATCTTGGGTTTTAGAACCCTCATAGTGTGAGTTTTGTGTGTTTCTCTTCATAGGAGAAAATTATAGAAAGTTAGTGTTTTAACCCTAATTTCCTTGCTAGTATTAATCCTTGCTTGTGAGTGTTTTTAACTGATGATTTATGATAGAAACTCATTTATAACATGTTCTGGAAGCTTGGGTAACCTTGAATGGGAGAAAATGGTGGAAAATCACATTTTTACACATAACTGTGCTGTCACGGTCGCTGTAGCGACGGGCTGTCGCTTGTAGCGACCAGGTTCTGTCTGTCTGCGCTTGTAGCGACCAACTGGGCGCTTGTAGCGACCAGGTTCTGTCTATCCGCGCTTGTAGCGACGGATCTGCGCTTGTAGCGACCAAGCCAGAATATCACCACTCAGTTGGGCTGTTCTGGGGGTCTTGGTGCGCGCGGGCATGGCTTTTTGGCAACTGATTTTATAAATACATTTTGGAAACCTTGCCCACCATTTTAACTCATTCTAAAAGCTTCCTAAAGATTATAAAAGTATAGAGGTAATGGTTATGCAAGGCTTGGAAATGTAGAGTTGAGGTTTATTGAATAGGCAAACTTCTTATAGTGGCATATGACAACGATATGCCTAATTTCTTGATAGGAAAACAAGAGTTATAGGATGAGAGCAAGATCATAGTTTTATCCACTTAAGGATACAAAGTAATAAGAACGGTCCAACAATTATAGGTGGCTTATGAGAACGATAAGCCAAGATCCAAGGGTTACAGGTTATAGGTTACAGAATTGTTATAGAATTACAGAGACAATTTATATGTTTATATGTTATAGTTAAAGAATTAAAGATTAAAGGCATTGGCGTGCTTGCACGTTTTATAGTGGCGTGTTCATCAGACTCCGGGATTCGCCGGATGGGACTTCTCCGAGAGGGTTGTCCACACGTTTTATAGGGAGTCCGGTGTTAGCCTGATATGATAGGAATTTCACCGGTTTATAGGGAGACGTATCTCGGGGTTGCTCCACCCGGGTGCCCTCCGTAAAATGAACTCAGATTAATTGTTTGTTCAACGCTAACAGCTAACATAAAACACCTTATTGCTTTATGTTTTACAGTTATAGTTACAGGCAGGTTATAGTTAAAGTTATAGGCAGATTAAAGACTTGGCGATTCTAGTTTTCCCCTAAATTGCCAAGGTTGGCATGGCAACCCTAGGTTCCCTGTGGTTGCCAAACAGTAGGTTGGGTAGAGCTCACTGAGACATTATGTCTCATCCCATTCCTTCTGGTGCAGGTTCACAGGCAGGATCGCATTCGGCACGCAACAAGGGTAAGGAGAAGGCTACGGACTGATCGTGCTGTTGTTATCTGTTTATAGTTTGAATGTATTATATGGTTGTGTTTTGATGTACCTGTAGCATAAAGGATTTGTATAACCTTGGGATGTAATATTACAATGTGTTGTAATATATCTGAATGAATTTATATATTGTAAGTTAATGTATCCAGTACGAAATTTTAATACTCGTATAAGATCCTAGGCAATCTTATTATGGGTGTTACACTCACTTTCCACTCACTTTCACTACCAAACAACTAAAAAATCATCCTACTTTCTTCTCACTTTCTCTTAACTTTCATTCTTTCAACAATCTTTCCTTTTACTATCTTTCCTCACACTTTCTTTTCCAATCCAAACACAGCCTAAAGTTAGGTAGAGCTAGGCTAGAACCATGTTATTAATTTAAGTTCCTTATGTGATATGGGGCACATGGCATCGTTAAGAAGGTGAGCTATTATTTTCGTATAGGAAATATTGTTGAGGTAAGAGAACTTTATAACAATATTATATGTATTGGAATGTGTGTGTGTTTGTATGCATGTTTGTGTGTCAAGTTGTTGTTTTCTTGTTAAAGTGACGATGTACTAAATAAATCTTAGCTTTTTGTATGATTTATGAAATATATGAGCTGCATTTGAATAATGATTTAATTTACATATGTTAACATGATATGTATGTTGTTGCAGTAGTATACATTTTGATTGTATTCTCAATTACATGTGTTAAACCCCATGATATGTGGAAAAGGGTAGTGGATTTCAGATGCACGATGATTGTGATAGCCATAATTTGTGCATCACAACTTAATTTTCTTTGGAATTTTATTAAGTCGTTGAGCTGTTGTTGTTCGCCCACCATTGTGTGTTAATTATAACTACTGTGATAGGAGGCACAATTTTAATAAGTTTTTGACCTACGACACTTTGCAGAGTGATATATTTTAGAATCATATGCATGTAACACACTTGGGATGGGTGTCATGGTGATAAACTTGTGATGGTCATTTCACACATATAGAATCTATATTTTAGGTTAAATGTGTAATACTTAGATGTTTAACCAAATTCTATGTCAATTGCTATGTCGAGTTATCTTCATACGTGTATTCTTTTATATATATATATATATATATATATATATATTAGCTTTAGATTGTGACCCTCTACTTTTACAAGTAGAATTAGGACTTTGCTCTCAGTGGCCTATAAATCACATGTTACTGATAACCAACTAGGTGACTATGACCATAGTAGATTACCCTAATCGAGATTTGCTTCACATCTAGGATATCGACTCGATCCTTGATGTAGCGAAGTATCTGGGGAGGATACTCTATTTCCGGAGGCGAGGAATTGCTACTGAGAGTGATATGATTATGAGGATTCCTCATGTTGTCCCCATGGATCTAGTGTTGGATGGTCTTCGAGGAGATCCTAGCGTGGTTCCAGAGGCTACTACAATAAAGGTTGTTGAACCTACAAATGGGAATGGTAAACCTAAAACTATTCAGAGAGAACCAGGATGATTGTATGTGCCTGTGAATGGAGTGATTATAGGAGTTGGATTACTTGACACTGAGTGTGATGGTGGACACATGGAGGAAACTGAGTTATCATGGATTGTATATCCTCGTAACATGGGTATTATACCTACAAAGGGGGAATCACAATTGTTTAGAGGATTACGTTGAGTATAATTGTTTTGAGGTACCAGCTCCTTCAGGCATGGGAGGCGAGGAATTGCTACATGAGAGTGATATGATTGAGACTATTCCTCATGATGCCCTCATGGATGTGGTGATAGATGATCTTGTAGGTGACCCTAGGTTGGTTCCAGAGGCTACCACAATAAGGGTGGTTGAACCTACAATTGGGAATGGTAAACCTCAAACTATAGTCAGAGAGAACCAGGATGATTGTATATGCATGTGAAGGGAGTGACTGTGGGAGTTGCATTAGTTGACACTTCATCTGATGGTGGACACGTGGAGAAACCCGAGTTATCATGGATTGTATCTCCTCCTAATGTGGGTTCTACACCTACAAAGGGAAAATCACGGTTGTTTGGAGGATTCCGTTGAGTATAATTGTTTTGAGGTTCCCACTCGTTCCCGCACAATTTTCCCTCCTTTGCAAAATTTCTCATTTCTTTATTCCATACGTCTTTTATCTCATTAAAATGGATTTCCTTTCTAATAGATGCTTCAGTTGGTGGTGCTATGATATGCCTTTTGACGAACCAAAATATGACATTTACGCATTAAAGAAAAATGAAGGGATGCTTAGTTTCTTGGAAAGCAAAATATGGCTTCTCTTGGAAGATATATAGGGTTTAGAACAAGGAAAAGTTAATTTATTGTGTAGTTAAAGTTAAGTCTAGTTATCACAAGGACAAGCTAAAAAAAGGAATCTATTATCAAGACTACATCCAAGACTCGATATGGTTACTGTCGTTATTTACTCAAGATGTTTGGTTTAACTATTTCTCTACGTACCAATGTTCATGGATTACACGAACCTGGTTTTTTTCATTAATTGTTCATTAATAAGTAGTGTGTTTTTGAGTTCATCAATGACATTCTTATTATTGGGAGCACATGATTAATATAGATGGGATAACAAGATTCTTCTAAAGATTAATTTTACTGTAGTGTGATAGTTCGTTGTTTGTGACCAAAGGGTTAGTATTTTTGGTGCATGCATGTTACTATAGGAGATTCAATAAGGGTTATTTTAAAAGATCATATTAACTTTGACATAATTGAGTAGAAAATGCAAGTCTTTTGTGTGTTAGAGTAAACGTGAGAAAAGTTTTGGGAAGAGTTTGAAAAGTGGTTGACCTCATCTCCAATATTATTCTCACATTATCCTCTAGTTCATTTTGAGATGTATTGTGATGTCATATACTAAGGGTTGGGTTGTGTTTTGATGAAAGGTGCTAAAGCAGTAACCTATATGTGGAGATAGACTGCAATTCATGAGTGTAATTATCAACCCTTGACCTAGAATTGGTAACAATAGTCTTTTTGGTTTAATATTGGAGACCGAAACAATGATATTTTTCCATCTTTCTACCGTTATAATTTGCAATTATATGAACAATATCATGTCTTATAGGCGATGATGGGGTGCAACCAAAGAGAATTATATTTATTTCACCCCCAAAATATCTTTATTATTAGAAAATTCAACGTGTTAGATAGAAATTTTCATGCTCCACTCAAACAACATATAAGGCTTTACTTAGAAGGAAAATAGCATGAAGAGAATGATAGCCTCCACCTTGCATGGATGTTTATTTTTCTCCTTAAAAAAAATCCCTATATGAGAGAACTAATAAACATATCGGTGAAGGATCTTATAGGATTATGTCAAATTCTCTAAATCCTTTTCCTCATATTATAAATTTTTTGCATCCCCTGCTTCAAAGTCATCTATCATTATTAATCTTGACTTCCAACAAAGACTTAGGAATTAAAAAAGCATTATTATACAGAAGATAATATAATTGATGTAGAAATAATAAAGTAGAAATGAAAATTAAAATATAAACTAACAAAGAAATGAACGTACGTAAACAATAAAGATAAAAATATTACCTTTTTTTAAAGATAAAATAAAATATTACCTTTAACAATGCCGAGTATAATATCTGCAATAAATTTTAATCCACACAAACAATTAGACGAGATAACTAGTCGGAAAAAAAATCATGGTAACCATAAAAAATTAGCTTCTTTTTTTTAATTAACTTCTATTTATATTTGGATGAAAAATAAACCTTTCATCTATGTGCAGAGAAATTTATACTAATTTTCGATCTTTCGATGTATAATATTGAAAGACTTTTTTATTATAAAAAGAATATTGTTGCAAAGGTGTATAAGGGGTTAGTACATCCCAAAAACCATCAAAAGTCAGCTTGAAAACAAGAAAAACAACTTAAAAGAACAAGCAAACCATCGAAAAAAGTCATGCCTCGTAGCATAAGAAAGCACACTTTTTGGCTCTAGAATCAAACTTGTGCCTATTATTTAGTAAAGTGGAAGCATAGCTTAGACAGCCAAAAACATTTAATTGAGTAAGATCAGGCACCCCTCCATATAAAACTTCATAAGAAGATTTATTTTGTAATATCTTTGTTGGAATTCTATTTATCAAATACACTGCATGCAACACAACATAAGACCAATACTTCTTTCGTAATTTTGACTTAGACATAAGAGCTCTACTAATATTTAGAATATGTTGATGTCTTCTCTCCACTCTACCATTTGTTGTGGAGAACTTCTATGATGTATAATTCCTTTTGACTCATAAAATTCTTTCATCATGAATTTTGGCTCATTATCACTTCTCATCACTTTAACTTTCTTCTCAAATTGTGTCTCAACCATAGCAACAAAACTTTTCACCTTTTGTGTTACTTTAGATTTACTTCTCAACATTACTATCCAAATATGCTTAGTACAATCAAATCAAAAGATGTCTTTGCATTCTTATTACTAACAGGAAAAGGTAATACTTTTTGTCTACACATTTGAACTGCTTCTGAACTGCTGTTTTGCATACTCTATTTTACGGTTCAGAACCAGTCCTGCCAGGAATTTCAATTGGCATCAGAGGCTAAAAAGGGGGAGAAAACAGCTGTGTGTTCTGTGGTTCAGGGGGAGTTCCTGAGTCCTGAGTGCATGTTTTAGGGGGAGCAGTGTTTGTTACAGAAGCTGCTGATGTATGTCATATTTTAGGGGGAGTATGTGTGTATCTATTTCAGAGTTAAGTATATGTGTCTCTGTTTCAATGTGTTTGTTCCTGAATGTCTGTTTCAGGGGGAGTATATGTGTATTTCCTGTCAGAAGCTGATCTGTTCAGGGGGAGTATTTGTAAGAAATGTAGTGAATCATCCGCTGCTGACTCTGTTGTTGCTACATTTGTTGTGTGAAGAATTTGCTTGTTGTGACTCTCTGTGCTCAAATTGATAAATTGATTTTAGCCAAAAATTTGCCAAAGGGGGAGATTGTTGGATATTTGGTTGTTGGCTTCATGTTTGCCAAAATCAAATATACAAGCAATGTGCGTCTTCAGAAGCTGGAAGTAGAACTTCAGAAGCTGTTCTTTAGAAGCTGGGCTTCAGAAGCTGAACAGTACTTCAGAAGCTGAACGTCAGAAGCTGGACCTTCAGACGCACTATTCAGACGCTGACCTTCAGAAGCAACCTTCAGAAGCTGAAATGTTCAGACGTAGAACTTCAGACGCAGACTTCAGAAGTAACTTCAAAAGCTGGTTTTCTGCGTTCTATTTTGTGTGCCTTGGAGCTGTGTATTTTCATATCATTATCTTTTGTGTGAAGATTTAATTGAAGAATTCTCCAAGCTTTGTTTCTAGAAGGAAGATTGTTTTGCGTGAAGATCTTTATTGAAGATTGGATTCTTTTATTTGTGAATATATTTTCAACGAAATCTTTGGAAAATATATTTCAGAAATATAATTGCTTCTATTTGCTTCTAAAGAATTCTGTGAATATATCTTTGAAGAAGATTTGATTCAAGAATTATGTTGCTGCTGAAGCTATAAATAGAGGACGCTGCTATTGAAGAAATTCATTCAAAACAGAAGAGAGAGTCATACTTACTGTTGTCAATAAAATAAAAAAAACACTAATGAATGGTTAGGAGTCAGTCTCTTCTTTGTTTTTCCAAGATTTCCTCCTCAAGAGGTAATCTTATTTGAGACATTGTCAAAGAACAAATACATCCCCTTCTCCAAAATGGTCTGTTTGGTAAGGCCACATAGCTAGCTTATCAGTTTGTAACGTGGTTTACATTGTCACCAAATGTAACGTAAATGATGACAATTAAACCGAAGCATTACTTAAAGGCTATATCGATTGAAATACAATGTAACATAAAATACAGACTCGAGAAAAATAAAACTTAAAGGACCAATAAAAAATGAAAAAGATTAACTTACAGGGTCACTATCATAATTTTGCCAATAAAATAAAACAAACACTAATGAATGGTTAGGAGTCGGTCTCTTCTTTGTTTTTCAAAGATTTCCTCCTCAAGAGGTAATCTTATTTGAGACATTGTCAAAGAACATATACATTCCCTTCTCCAAAATGGTTTGTTTGGTAAGGCCAAGTATCTAAGTTAGCTTATCAGTTTGTCTGCCAAAAAAAGACCTGTTTGATAATTGTCTTTTCATCAGGAGCTTATAGCTTATTTACCCTAATCATTTTAAGTTATTATATTTTAGACGCTTCTGCTCAATTTGGCATAAACAGGTGGAAATGTTGTATTTTGCTTCATAACATTGTTTTGTAGGAGAATATCATTGATCGGTGGAAGTGGTTACCTAACACAATTAAAGGTTACTCAGTCGGTGGTGTTTACCAGATGTTTGCGGCAATATAACATAATGCAAATAGGCTTTCCTTCGACTCTATTTGGCATAAACAGGTGCCTTTGAAGGTTTTTTATTTGCGTGGCGTCTTTTCAACAACAAGCTTCCAACAAAGATAATATTTTGCGGCGGGGTATTATACAAGAAGAAGCAACTATTTGTTCCGGAGGATGTGACGAACAGGAATCAGCGGCTCATTTCTTCATTTGTTGTCGTCATTTCGGCCAACTTTGGTCTCTTTTACGGAATTGACATAGTTTTTCTTCAGTTGATACATATCGAGATCAAGATCATTATGTGCAGTAGGTAGTTTGGGGGTTTCCCTCGTCATACTCATGTGTTCTTAAAGACAGTTTGGTTCGCTTGTGTTTGGACGATTTGGAAGGAAAGGAATAATATGACTTTTAATAACAAAGCGGCGGACTTACATCAATTGCTTGATAAAGTCAAGTTGTTGTCTTTCATGTGGCTGAAGGCAAGTATGATAATTTTTACTTTTAACTATCATGAATGGTGGCGCCATCCTTTGTCGTGTATGGGATTTGTTATGTAATTGTTTTGTTATTCTTTCGGCGAGTTTTCTCTTGTGTTGTGGCATCGCTGTCGTTGTATTAACTTTTATTGGCTTTTCTTAGCACACCTTGTGCGAGGGAGGTCCCTGGTTTTGATTTAATATATATATATATATATATATATATATATCATTTTGACTTGTTAAAAAAAATGAAAGCTTCAGCTCAATTTCCTGTATACCCATGTTTACCATTTATAAATTCTCGAGGACGACATTCTTCTTGCATATAGATGATATATTTTTTTTCGGTTTTTGTAACATTTTTGCGTTTAAAATAAAGTTTTATACTTTATTTTTTTTGTAAAGTATACAAATAGAAATGGAATAAATATAAAATAAACTTTAGTAATAAGTAATAATTTAATAATTAATAAAATAAATATTAAGAATAAAAATGAATAATACCCCTAAAAAAAGTTACTAATTTTATTTGAATTGAGAATGTATTTTTATGTCATTTTACATTTATTAGCTAGTTTAGACACTAATTTTATCAAACATTTAATTAGCTTATCAGTTATCGGTCATCAAGAATAAGATATCAGCTATAAGCTATCAATCATCAACAATAAGCTATAAGACAAAAATTATCAGCTAACTTATCAGTTATCTGTTATTTTTACCAAACTACGACAAAGACTATTCAAACATTGATTCACCATAAAAGTTCGTCTTTATTTAAGCAATTATATGATGTGGAGTTATGCAAACCAAACAAAAGTAGACGTGAGAAATTGTTTAAGATTTAATGTAATGAAAGGGAAATTTAGTGCTTTTATTAGTATTTTCAAATTTTGTTAACTTTCTAATTTTTTTTAGCAATCCAATCTAGCCCACTCGAATTGACACCAGAGAACTGAATCTAGGAAAGGAACACTTTTCAAGGTCCAAAACCAACCCCACAATTGTTAACTTTTTAATTAAATATTAAACTAGATTAAAAAATCATAAACTAGGAATTTAAACCTGTAATCACTAATTTATCATATTTCATATCTCTTGCTGCCCACTCCATTATGTCAAAATGAAACTTCCTGTCTGATAAAAAAATCAAAACTTCCTACTGTGCTTCTTTCCCGTTTCCACCATTTTACTATGCAATTGGTTTATTAGAAGACTAATATAATTGTTCGTGGAATTGTCGTCATAAAATATATTTGTCAATACCTCTCCCTTTCTTATATCTTTCACAGAAACTTCACTCGATCACACACGCCTATTAAGTCCACTCTTCTTGGATCATTTATAACAATAATGGAGGACTATTCAAAACAATAATGGAGAAACCAAAGTTATTTCATGGTGGGCCATTCGATGGTGAAACACTATGAAAATCAGAAGTATTTTCTTTTTTTAGGCTAGCATGTCTATTATTAATTTTAATATAGAGATTGATTAGCAGATTTGATTAAGTTATGATCATAGTCACATAATTCTTTTGACTAGCGGTGAACTATGAATTGATACGCGTGTACTAGTTCGCGATACTTTAACGAATTGGTTCGCACAAATTCTCTTCTAATTCGTGGAAATTGACACGGTGTTCTTTTAATTCTGATCTTTTTCCTAAAGTGATCCTTTAATTTTATTTTTTATTTTTCGAATTGTTCTTTATGTTGCATTATGTTTCCACCGTTAGCCTTTTTAACAAATTCCATTAAAGAAAAACACGCATGATATTTGAATATTGAGAAAATTCACAAAAACACGTCAATTTGTCATTTTCTCCTTCTCTAAATCTAAAAAAAAAAACATGATATTTGAATATATTGAGAAAACACGCATGAAAACATGCTCACTTTTGATACCAATGTCTTCATTCAAGACACGTGGTTAGAATTTATGAACAAAAAACAATCGGTCATTCATTTTTAGTCTGATGCGTAATGAATGGACATTTGAATATGTTCATTTTTAACTGTGGAATAAAATTTGTGGTTTACATTAGTGCACTCGATCTCACACACCACCTACTGAGTCCACTCTTCTTGGGTTATTCATAACAATAATGGAGGACTATTCAAAACAATAATGGAGGAACCAAAGTTATTTCATTGTGGGCCATTCGATGGTGAAACACTATGAAAATCAGAAGTATTTTCTCTTTGTTAGGCTAGCCTTTGTATTATTAATTTTAATATATAGTTTGATTAGCATATTTGATTAAGTTATGATCATAGTAACGATATTTTCTTGACAAGCTGTGAACCCTGAATTGGTACACGTGTGCTGGTTTGCGGTACTTGTAACACCCCGATTTTTAGTCTTAGTTATTAGTAATTAGTATTAGATATTATTATTATTATTATTATTATTATTTGTTTGTTTGATCTTATTTATTTAATTGGTTGTATTTATTGAGAAATAGATGAGTTGGTTGGCTTGTTAAAAGATGAGAGAAAATAACTTTTAAAAAGAAAATAGTCTTTTTGGTGAGAATAGGGAAATGGGGTGCATATAGTAAATATGTCTAAAGTTTATGTGAGAAAATAAAAATAAATAATTTGTTAAAAAATAAGGGATAGAGTTTCAGAACAACTAAAACCTAAATAGCCTCTATAAATAGAGAAGAGCATTAGAGAGAATTAGGGTTACAACAAACATAGAAAAGATTAGAGATCAAAGGAAAACTAGGGTTGCGGAGAGAGGAGGCAAGGAGGCAAAGTGAGGAGAACCTGGGGGAGAGATTTCACCTTAGAAATTCATCAAATTCTGCAAACTAGAGGTAAGGGGGAGTCTCTATTCACCATAAGGGTTGTATGAACATATGGGTAGTGAAGGGTTTTTTGTTTATTTTCATTATCTTTTGATGATTTCATGTTAAATTTGTGTTCTTTTATAGTGTTTTATTCTTAATTCCTTTGATGACTATTAGTTTTATTAGTTTTTCTTTGATGATTCGTGTTGCTCGTGCATGCTCCGTATAAATCATTATATTGGTCTGTGCATAATTGTATGGCTTAATTCAACTTTTTCGATTTGTTCAATTTTATATCTGTGTAACATATATTATATGTGCCTCTGAATTGTTCTTTTCACGTGCCAGTCAATTATGTGTATATATATTGCTCAAACTTTGGCAGTCAATTCGGTATGGAGTGTTTCTGTTATTAAATTTTAATTGTGCATCATGAAAACATTTGTAAAATTGAAACGTGGTTGTAGAACAATGATTTGGCTGCCCCTTATTAATATATATACATGGCATAAAAGTTGATTCATGTTCTAATTAACTTTTTCTTTCTAATTTCCATTTTATTTTGGTTGTTGTGTACCAATTGATTTGAAACAGATAGGAATCATTTGATGATGCGTGTTGTTGTGTTTTTTTTTTTTTTTTTTTTAAAGATGTGTAATTGATTTGTTATTTAACTATATGTAAATGATAAAATATTTGAAGAAGTGTTATATAGAGATGCGATATTTAAAGATGTGCTATTTAAATATGTGTGATTTACCGGTGTGCTATATAAAGATGTGTGATTTAAAGATGTGTTATATAAAGATGTGTTATTTGAAGATGTGTGATTTAATCATGTGTTATATAAAGATGTGTTATTTGAAGACGTGTGATTTAATGATGTGTTATATAAAGATGTGATATTTGAAGATGTGTGATTTAAAGATGTGCTATATGAAGATGTGATATTTGATGATGGTGCTATTTAAATATGTGTAATTGTTGAGTCATACAAAAATGTGCATTGTTGAGTCATTATTTGATGTTCATGCATTCATGGTCGAGTCTATTTAACGATGTTGTATTTGACGATGGTGTGGACAAAATCAGTAACATACCTCTGATGTCCAAAATATTTGACGATGGTGATAGGTTTGGTACCACATGCATATAGGGTCGAGTTAGGGACATTGCATACATAGTTGCAAGTTTATCTGAAGATGTGTAATTTGAAGATGTGCTATTTATAGATGTGATATTCGATGATGTGTTTCTTTATGATTATGTGTGAATAGTTGGTGTTTATATTAATGTCCACTTAATGTTATTACTTGTTTTTGAAGCTTACTTGTTATTATAAGATGTTGAATTGATGCCTATTGACTGTATTTTAATGAATGTACATGTTAAGAGTGTGAATATTACCTGACTGTAATGTGTACATGCCTAACTACAATTGATGATTATTTTATCTGAATCTATACATGTGTTTGTACCTCTCTTGTGTTGGATATATTCTCACCCTCTTAAATTTGGACTGTACTCTCGCCGGGTACAGATTCGCAGGAAAGAAATAATTAGTAGCAGTGAGTCTCAAAGGATGACGTTGGAGCCGTCCTGTTTATTTATCGTTTTTGGGAGTTTTATCAAGTCGTCGCTCTGATTAGTAACACTAGGGAATGAGGATTTATTTTATTTCAGATTTTGTTTTAGAATTCTTTCGAATTCAGTTTTGTTGTGGATTTTAAAGATGTGAAAAATTACTTTGATGTTTTGAGAACTTTTCCGTTGCGACGTTTTTATTTTAAATGAAGTGTTTTTTTTAATTGATGAAGATGTGTGACACCCTTGCGTGTTTAATTATTTATTGAATTTTATTAGAAAATAAAACGTGGGGTTTAGGGTGTTACAGTACTTTAGCGAATTGGTTCGCACAAATTCTCCTCTAATATGTGAAAATTGACATCTGTGCTCTTTTCAGTCTAATCTTTTACCTAAAGTGATCCTTTAATTTTATTTTTTATTTTTCAAATTGTTCTTTATGTTGCATTATGTTTCCACCGTTAGCCTTTCTAACGAATTTCAATAAAAAAACACACGATATTTGAATATTGAGAAAATTCACAAAAACACGTCAATTTGACATTTTCCCCTTCTCTAAATCTAAAAAAACACGCATAAAAACATACTCGCTTTTGGTAGCAATGTCTTCATTCAAGAGAAATGGTTAGAATTTACTAACCGAAAATAGTCAATCATTCATCTCTAGTGTGATTTATCTTTTTCTATGGAATAAAATTTGTGGTTTACATTGACATCAACGGTAACATAAAGGATGACAATGAAACTGAAGCATTACTTATAATGGTTATTGATGCAAATACAATGTAAAAAATACCAACTCGAGAAAAATAAATTTGAAGGACCAATCCAAGAAATAAAAAAGATTAGGATAAATTACACTGACCTCCCCTAAGGTCTCTTTAAATGACACATACACCCCTTATAGTTTCTTAATTACTTAGCAGTAACCTTCCCTAGTGTTAAACACCGTTTAACTTCTGTCAAATTATATTAAGGAAAAAAAAACAAAAAAAACATTCATGTTAACGTTGTCTTTTCATCTCCTCCAAGCTCAAAATTTCCATTCCTCCATGGAAGCAACAAAGACATGAAGCTCATGTCTATCTCTTTGGTTTTTGTCCATTGGATAGATTCCATTCTCATACATCATGCTTTTGTGGATATCTACTGTCCTGATCGTTTTGCTGGCATCAGAATCCAGGATCAAGAAAAGGACAATTTTCATGGTACAATTTATTTGAATATTAAGTTTCGTCCCAAACCCATTTGCCTTTAGAATAATCCAACAAAATTTCATAATTATTTTTGGTTAAACTCATAATCTTCTTAATTTTATTGCTCTAATCATCATTTTCAAAATAAAATTGTTTTTTGTTTATTTTTTTGTTATCTTCCAGGCTTAACTAATTTTGTATATATCGTTGTTTTGCTGGTTTTATAACTTCCAAACCTAACTAATTTCCTATATTATTATTTTTTGGTTTATCACTCTCAACCCTAAAACTAATTCCCTATATTTTGTAAATAAAAATTTAAATTGTTTTCTCTTTCTTCTCCTTATTATCCGATTCCCTTAATTTTAATTTAATTAATTTTTTGTAGTTTATCAAACTTTCAAACCTAAACCTAATTCCCTATAATTTGCAAATAGAAAAGTCAACTTGTTTCCTCTTTCTTCTACTTTTTGTCCGATTCTCTTTATTTTTTAAATTACCCAAAATATCCTCAGACTTTTGATATCACTAATTTTGTGGATTTCATGGTCAATTTGCTATTAAATAATAAGGAAAAGCAATGTATTATGAGATAAATAAAAGATGAGTTTATTCTACTCTTTTATGCCATAAGCATAGGAATATAGTTTATTCTCATATATTTTAATCTCTTAATCTCACTAATTCACATATAAAAAAATAATGGAAACACTACATTAATGTTGATATTTTTAAAACAATCATTAGTTTTCAAAATTTAAGCATATCAACTTTCTCATATCGGTATACATAAAATTTGATTTTGGACATGTAAGCACATAAAATCTGCAATGAGTGCAGTGCAAATATTTAACGGTGTTTAGTATATAAAATAAAATATATTTAATGTTGATATTTTGAAAATTGTCACGAGTTTCCAAAAAATTATCATATCGACTTTCTTATATATGTATATAAAAATTTATTTTTGCAGATATAAACACATAAAATCTATAATGGATGCAGTGTAAACATTAAACGGTGTTTTGTATATATGATAAATAATGATTTAATAGAAACATCACATTAATTTTGATATTTTGAAAATAGTCATGAGTTTTCAAAAAAAAATTCTTATCGACTTTCTCATATATATACATTTTTTTGACAAATTCTCATATATATATATATATATACACACATAGAAATTTGTTTACGCAGATTTTTGTATATACAAGAGAAAAATATTTAATATAAACTTTACATTTGTGATGATAATTTTCATTTAATATCTTTAAATATTTAACAATATTAACAATATAATTATTTTTTACATAATTACCGCAATCTTACGCGATCCGTGCGAAAACACGAGTCTTTTACTAATTTAGTTTAAAATGTTAACAAAATTTGAAAATACTAGTATAAGAACATTAAATTTCACTTTCATCACATTAAATCTTGAACAATTTTTCCCATCTACTTTTGTTTGGTTTGCATGACTCCACGTGAGATATTTGTTTAAATATAGATGAACCTTTATAGCGAATCAAGGATTGAAAATAATTATTAGTAATGAAACCCATTTAGTGGTAGGATCTAGTACTATATACTTTTTTTGTATCTATCTCTTACCAAATGATATTATCCATTTATTTTTAGCAAATCAAGAGGATCTTTAACTTCAATACACTTGCCAAGAGTATAGTGCTAGCTGGCTTTATAAGACGCCATAATAAATGCTCGATAGCAACCTATGTTCTTATTAGCTGCATGCCAATGTTTCATTTTCATATTTTTGCTGTAATTAAAATAAATGGTCCCTGTGACAGAACCAGCCAAATCCATTGTCTTTCAATAATCTTAAATGTTGTATAATTCTATCTTCACATGCATCAAAACTGAACCTCTCTTAATTAAGAAAAGTTGTGTGTTAATATTATTAAATTGTCCTTTGTTTGTATGTGTATTAAATTTGACTTTTTATATTTTAAGACAAGTTAGTAGTATTAATTAGAGGTATGTTTAGGAAAAAATAATAAATACATCTAGTAATTTGAAAAAAGGTTTATATTTAGGGACAAGTTTTGAGTCAACTAAGTGCTTATATATAGTGACGGAGGGAATATGTATTAAGGTTTTCGGTGAAGATATGATTCCAAAATCCATTTATGTGGTTGCTGTTAATTTAATGTATCGAGTCAACCGAATAAGACTTCCCAAGTGTTTTAACAGAATTAAACTTTGCAAGACCAAGAACGAGTCTATCCATTTAATAAAATCTTCTGAACTGCGGAGAAACTCATTTGGTATTTAGAGAAATAAATTTGTATCTCTCTTTCTCCGAATGAAATGTTCAATTAAATAGACAGGATCATAATTTATAGTTTATACCTCTTAAGAACCACTACTAAGAGTCCTCATCTACAAGTTCCCTTTCTGATAATCCCAAACCAAGAAGTGAAAAATAATTATCTGCAAAAATCATGAGGAGATGGAAATCCTTCTCCTGCTCTAGGGAATCAATATCACTTTTATGCTTCCTCCAAATTGTGATGGTGGTTACTGTGCTACTATTGCATCATCATCATCAAACATGTGATGCAATTACTAATAGTAATAACCAAACATATTGTCCACCTTCTTCATGTGGCAAAATCAGCAACATCAAACATCCATTTCGACTTAAGGATGACCCATCATCATGTGGTGATCCGAGGTATGAGTTATCCTGCGAAAACAACATCACAGTGTTAACTCTGTTTTCGGGTAAATACTACGTGAAGGAAATCAACTACATAAACTACACAATTCGGCTAGTTGATCCAGCAATTGAAGAGGGTAATTGCTCCTCCATTCCTCGCTATTTCTTAACTACATCCAATTTCTCTTCTTACTATAGTATCAACGAGGACGGCTATCCATATCAAATCGATTATGGGTGGTACAGCCACATAATATACTTGAAGTGTAGCAAAGCAGTGAATGATGATCATGGGTATGTGGATACAGCTCCCTGCATCAACTCGGACTCCAAAAGCTATCTTTATGCTTTTGCGGCAGACTTGGAGTTTTACTCTCGGAAAGACTACTTTTCAGTTGGGAGATTAAAAGATTATTGCCAAGTGAAGCTTGTTGCTATGTCATCTTCAGATTTTCCTGTCAGTGTCAGAGAAGATGTACCAGATAGTAGATCCCTTTCATACGAGGAAATTCATGGAATGCTACTCTATGGATTTGAGTCATCGTGGATTAGAGGTGCTTGCAGAGAATCTTGCGGCATTAATCAAGCTTGCGAGTTGAATTACAGCACCGGAGATATTGAATGTTATGAACTAAGTGATTATTGCGTTTATCCATTGGGAAAAATTAAAAGAGTCAACAAAAGATGCGGTAAGAAATACTGTTTGTTTTCATTTTTAGAAATTCGGTAAGAATAAAAAATTGGATTTATTACCCTCAAAATTTTAACGTATTCAAGTATACACTTACGGATGTAAACGAGTATATGTCAACTCGGAAAGAATCATATCCTTCCATTACCTATGATAAACATATGGATTTAATTATTATATATACCTACAATTATTTTACACATACATCTAATCTAATAATATGTTGTTATATCAATTAGTAAATAGTCTAATTGATAAAATACATTATTCAACAAATTTATGAAGATACAAAATAAGTCAAAGATAAATAGTGCAAAAATTGTTATTTTGTTATATTCTAGAAAACTTAGAGCTAATATTATTTTGGTTTGTTTTGTAGACCAACTGTCAAAGCAGTTCATATTAGTGCAAGGTAAGGAGTTATCTCTTAAATAATAATAATTTTTTAAAATCATTATCTTTTCTTTATTTCTTCTTCTTTTGATAATAAAGATATTTTTCTTCTGCTATATATATTATTATTAGAAAGGCTTCAATGCAATTTTGATCCCCTATTTATATATTTTTAAACTTTTAGTCCCCCTATTTTAAAAACCAGTTTTTTTATCCCCCTATTAAGAAAGTCAACTAATTTTTTTGCTCCCCAACCAATTTAAGTTATGCGGCATCCTCCTTGATGATGTGGCATTGAGGTGGTACCGGTGAGTTGGATACAAATAATCCACATCATTTTAATTATATATATATATATATATATATATATATATTTAGTTTTTTTATAACTTAAAAAATTTAGAACATCCATCATTCATCACTTTAGTTTATCACGCCCAAATTCATTAGAGTAGAATTTGCCAATTATATCATTTCTCAATTACTCGTACTTACTCATTTTCAACAAAACTAAAATTAGTATATCAGTTTTTCTTTTAAACAAACTTTCTTTCTTTTTTTGTTATGTGTAAATTTAAACTTTAGTGAAACTAAATTCTATTCTCTATAATAATAGTTATATGATATGATTGATTGAAGAATTGAATTTCTATAAATAGAATCAGTGACATTGTTAAAAATTTCATGTGCATACTAGAAGAAGTGAAGAACATTTATGATGAAAAAGCAAAAGACTCCATGAATGTTCAAAAAGAATAAATAGTGAAAGACTCTTTGCAATAGAGTTAAATTTTGACTAATGTGAAGTTTGAATATATATTCTTTGCTTTGCAATCTATAAATTGACAATTGTTTGTTATTGAATATATATATATATATATATATATATATATATATAGAGAGAGAGAGAGAGAGAGAGAGAGAGAGAGAGAGAGAAACCATCAATTTTAATGGAGAGATAGAGTGTGTACGAAAAAAGGAATTTACTAGAGAGGACGAATGTATCACAATTGTTTGTTGCTGGAAAAAAGATGACATATCAAATTTATTAGAAAAAGAGAGTGAATGCAACAAAAAAAAAGAATTTTTTGGTGGATTAAAATAAGGGTATAACAATAAATAAATAAAAAATCTAAAAATCCACTACCTTATATATTAATTAGAGAGTATTGTTCAAAAGAGACACATATAAAAGAACGAAGATACTCGTTCTAAAATATTCAAGATAAAATCTTTATGTTAGAAGAGAAAGGCATTGCGAGCTTTTGCAAATAACCCAAACTCAAATCATCAAAATCGTGTACAACACTTCTCTATGTGCACCTTTCAAGTAACCTATAACCTGGTAAAAGATTGATCATGTTTGAATACACTATTTGACATTTCACTACTACATTCAACCAAGCCAATACTAATTTCCACACATCACCAAAAAAATTTACACTCACTAAATAACCGTTGAAAAGATTTTAGTAATACACATTCACTAACACATTGTAACTCCAAAGAGATTTTTCCTCGACCAACATGGTTATCCTTTGTAAGAAGTCTATTTTAAAATAACCTTCATGCAAAGAGAGAAACCTTCAACGATACAATTCAAACAAAAGTCATACAAAGAGTAATGACCATCATAAATAGTTCTCCAAAAACACCTATTGAAAGAGATTGTGTGGAAAACAATGTTACCACCCAACAAAGAACACTCCACGGTCAAATAATATGCTTCTAACTCCATCTAAAATCACACCCCTTACATCATCCAACATCATATTACCCACACAAATATTATGACACAAGAGTGTCTAACTTAATATATGACACATTTGAAAATTAGTTGCCTCATATTGTATGACAAAATTTACTATTGGATTAAAAATTATTATCATATGGATCATGTCTACAAATTTTATTATTAATTTGAAATTATTTTATATGTCAATGAAATATATTAAAATTAACCTATGAACTTTTATCAAATGAGTTAATTTTGATTATCACTTTGACATATAATAGAATTTCTTCCTACATTATAGCCTTGTATGTTTTCTTTTATAAGCTTATAACCTTGTATGTTATCTCCTCTGATTGTTGACATAAGGACTACGTTTTATTGCAGATATAATACTTGGCTTTGTTAAAGGTAATATTTTATATTTTTTGTATATATGTAATTTTTTCTACGTCGTTAATTGTGGATCAATTAAGTTGTTTAAATCTTGTTTTTTTTAAATGGAATGTCAATCCAATGTTTTTAAACCACATTAAGACGGTTCAATCAAGAACCAAAGCTGGTACCGGTCTAGACAAACATACGAAATCGTTGGTCAAATTGAACCAGGGGAAAATCGGAACAAACTGGTAAAAATCGGCAAGAAATAAGAACCCGTCACGTATTGTGAAAACTGTCCATTCCACAAAAATATCTTAAAAAATCGTACTTTGGACGAATTGGAGGAAAAAGAGAAAGGGGAAATGCTGTAGTTGTCAAGATTAATGAGAAAATAGAGTGAAAATTGTCATCATGGCACTTGTAACACCCATACTAACTTTAACTAGTATATTAGCATGTGCGTTAAACTGATACTGGATACATTTAAAAATTTCAATAATAATAATAATACATCACAAAAGAGTGAATACAAGTTTACTCGTCTGTACAAATATCCAATACTATACAATACTTATACTATATCCATCAAGCTTCTGAGCTGGTACACAACGAGCAACCGTACTCCATCCAGTATCTCTGTGAAGATCTCCATCACGAACCTCTGACTTACCTGTAAACCTGCACCAGAAGGAATGGGATGAGACATAATGTCTCAGTGAGCTCTACCCAACCAACTGTTTGGCAACCACAGGGAACCTAGGGTCGCCATGCCTACCTTGGCAATCTTGGGGATTTCCTATGATCGCCAAGTCTTTTATCTGCCTATGACTATAAGTCCTCCTGGAACTATAACTTGAACTGCCTATAACCTTTGCTGTGACTATCTATAACCATGACTGTAATCTGCCTATAACTTTAACCTTGTGATCGAGGGGAAACCTAGGATCACTTTCTGATGACTGTCTATAACTATAACTATGAGTTTTCCTGTGACTATAACTGTAACTGTAACTTTGTCTATAACTATAAAACATATAAACAGTTCGATAGCAGTTTTATGTTAGCTGTTAGCGTTGAACAAACAATTATCTGAGTTCAATTTTACGGAGGGCACCCCGGGTGGAGCAACCCCGAGATACGTCTCCCTATGAACCGGTGAAACTCCTATCATATCAGGCTATCACCGGACTCCCTATGAAATTGCATGTGGATAACCCTCTCGGAGAAATCCCATCCGGCGTATCCCGGAGTCTGATGAACATGCCTATGACTGTGAAACGTGCAAGCACGCCAATATCTTTAATCTTTAATTCTTTAACTTTAACGTATGAACATATAATCTGTAACTATGAACATATAACCTTCCTGTAACTATAATCTATAACTTATGATTCTTGGCTTATCGTTTGCATAAGCCGCCTATAATTGTTGGAGAACCAACACTATAACCTTATCTGTGACTATGATTGTAGAAACATTCCTATAATCCTCGTATTCTAAACTGAGTACCTCTATGATTCCTTGTACCTAAAGTAGGTTCTAGAACTCTTGCTATAATTCTTGTTGTCCTATCAAAGGATTCGACACATCGTTGTCATGTGCCGCTATTAGGGTTTAACTATTCATATAACCTTATTTCCCGTAATTCCCATGCCTTGCGCATTCCTTGCTCCTCTAATTTCACAATCATTAAAAGACTTTGGATGAGTTAAAATGGTGGTTAATGTTTCTAAAACATATTATAAGAAATCAGTTGTAAAAAGCCATGCCCGCGCGCACCAGGACCCCCAGAACAGCCCAACTGAGTGAGATATTCTGGCTTGGTCGCTACAAGCGCAGATCCGTCGCTACAAGCGCGGATAGACAGAACCTGGTCGCTACAAGCGCCCAGTTTGTCGCTACAAGCGCAGGCTTGTCGCTACAAGCGCAGATCCGTCGCTACAAGCGCAGACAGACAGAACCTGGTCGCTACAAGCGACAGCCCGTCGCTACAGCGACCGTGACAGCATAAACATGTATAAAAATGTGTTTTTCCACCATTTTTGCCCAATTAAAGATACCCAAGCATCCAAAACATGCTAGGGATGATTTTCTATTACAAATTGATAGTTTAAAACATGTTTGAGCAAGGAATTTGCAAGTATAGAAAATTAGGGTAAAACCATAAAACTTGACTATGAAGGAAATCTCTATAAAACTCACAAAGAGAGGTTCTAAAACCTCAAGGGAGCTCACCTTAAACTGGATTGGTGCTGGTTTAGCTTAACATCAAAACCCTAGCTTGAACTCTTTGATCTTTCTCTTGCTTTCCTTTAACTTCTTCATGCTCTAACTTTTCCCCCAACCAAGCTTGCTTGAAATACACATGATCTAGGGAGGGAATTGATGAATTGGAAGATGAAGTTTTGTTGATTAGTGGAGAAGAAGAGAAAAATGGCGTGAGAGAAGAAGAAGAAGAATGGAAAGAAAATGAAAATGGAACAAATATCTTCTCCCCCATATAAATAAACCCTTCCTTCCCTTTAATTACGAAAATGCCATAGTGTTCGTTTAATTCCTGTGATACTGATAAAAGTCACGTTTGAGCGGGATATTACACTCTACCCCCCTTAAAAGAAATTTCGTCCTCGAAATTTAGATAATCCTCATGAAATTCTGAAAAGATAAATCCTTTCTACCTCTTTCTTTACTATGAAAATTTCCAATCCTTTAAGCTTGTTGGAACTTCATGGCAACTCCAGGGCCTGACATGTAGATTGATCACGCACCCCGATTAAACTATACTGGTTAAGACTTGTTCTTTAGCCATGATTTCCATTTCTGTAAATCCGAACATGCGACAATCTCTTTCCGACCGTAAGGTCTGACGTATAACACATAACTATTACTTGCTAAGACGTATGATTATCTGAACCAACTTATCCCTATTATCTGATTATGGTCTCTGTTCGACATATTTCCTTACAAATCCAATTTAAATTTATTGAGTCTCAAATTTCCTTTACTGAATTCTATCGGTTCTCCTTTAATTGACCATTCCATATTATCCTGAAGACGTCGAATCAACCTGTTTTCCTCAATCATTCCAACTTTCTGAGGAATCTATTACATTACTTTCAGTTCCAGAGAACTTTTATCTTTAACTTCCGCCTCGTAAGACGACCTCTTACTGTTACATTCATACCATCTTTTATATAAATTTAGCTTGCACTGAAAAGTATCTGACATCCTGGTGTAACTATTATCACAACCATAAACATTGCTCACATTCCCACTGCGGGAATCCTTTAAGCTCAAGAAATCTCACAATCAGTTGTGCTCCGATTAATAATCAACAATAACATGTAGCCAAAGGTCTTAGGAACCTTCTTCTTTATCAATACTTTCAAACTTATGAAAATCCAGTATAAGTGACATGTGGCATAAGCCGTCTCACATATCCTCATATAATATAAGTCGTAGCACAAAGCTTCCATACACGATCGAGTACGTGCACTCTTCTAGTTTTTAACTCATGCTTGTATTCCTTGAGTATCCACACTCCCTTTACGTAACTATGATTACGTCCCTTTGACGTTATAACTTATTTTGTCCAAGGACATTCTCCGTTTTCGAAAAGAAAACTCTATTCTATTCGCTATCAAAATAACACTCTTAAAACTCTTAATCCTTTAATACATAACTTGAATTCACATAGCCTTTTACTATAAACTATGAATAATCCTCTGATCTGTGTAATACATTTCATTCCCTTAACTATGAACATTAAGTTCAAGAATTTCTGAACTCCTTAACTGAGATTTATTCGGCAACAACAAACCTGTTATGCATATGACTTTTCTGTTAAAACATTACCGACCGCGTACCACGATTACTAACACATGTCTCATGACTATAAAAAAAGTTACACTACTATCTAAGTAGCATAAACTCTGCCTGATCAGTATACATAATACTAATCATAACCTGTTACATGCCTGTTACATGCGACATGCTAGCATAACGTGGATACGATGCGGAATAACTGCATGCCACTGAATAATTCCTCTTTGATTAAACTTACTATTCAAGTAACTTAAAGTTACTGAGCTAAACAGCTAGATCACCGTATTAGGCGTGGCCCTCTTTGCAATGTACTTATTGTGCTATAAACACATCCCTTAAATTTCTCAAACCGCTTCGATTCTCTTATCTCAAGAGTTTCGAGGTTTGAAACATTCCTCGATTTATCTATTAAAATTTCCTGTTAGGACTGATGACAAGTTCAAGTCATCATTACTTACAATCATTCTGTAACTTGAGAATTAATCTCTGAATACCTTTCCTGTAATTCCTCTGACAAGGACTTCACAAACATCCTTTTCTCTAAACTTCAGCTTTGATTTGTCTGTTAACTAATAATTGGGTTTCTTCTCCGCTGCGCAACTCTGATTTAAACAATTCACTTTGGGATCACTATTACCATATAAATTCTCCTTGGCCAATCCTTTGACTTTATAACTTCGTAGTTACCATGTAGGACCATTTTACATTAAAACTTCTCTTGTGGTTTAATTCACCTGTTAAACTCACTGATTGCTAGACGCTTGACTTTGCATTTCCTTGCGAACATATACAAAATTCTTACTTTCACGAATTACGCCGAAACCTGTAAACAGTCTTTAACAATAAATACGAGTCCAACAATGCTCCTGTTAAAACAACTAAAGTTCCTACATTATTCACTTGTAGTAACTTCTAGAAACATTCTATGACTTCCGGAAATTCTCGTCTTTTATATACTTAATCGATTAATGAATCGAGTCTCATCCTATAATCATCCGTAAGGATTTCACATCCACGACCTTTTTCCAAATCACTCAGGTCCTCATAACTCTAACATAGCTCTTGGTCACCCCGGAATTAATCCGTCTGGATAAACCCAACTTTTACCAGCTCTCCTATAAGTCCAACCACATACTACACCCCTTCGAGTATCCGATTAATAAATCTGTAAGCTTCAATACTTAACATTTTCCATTGGATCCTTCCTATAACTTATTACTGTATTCACAATTCCATTCTAATCCTGTTATCTGAATAATAGTCCATCTGACTTCTCGACCGTTGCCCTCTTCATGGTTTCGAACCATCCAAGGTATGTATTTTCTACCATCTTAACACATACCCACATAGTGTGATCTTTGTCGGCTTACCCGAATACGTGTGCAAGGAGCCCATCGAAAGAGAATATAGAACTCCTTAACTTCAACTATACTTTAACTGTAACTTATATATAGGTGACGTTCTTCCTGTTGCCAGAGCCTCACTATAGTTCTCAACTAATTCCTGTTAAATCCTCGGAACCGGCCTGCTATAATCCGACAACAAATGATTCATTCTTTAATCCATACCCTTACCGGGGTTTCCTTTACTTATCGCTACGCTCGCATTCTTCATACCAAGCATCTTGGTGTCCCATAATAAAGGAAGATAACCTGTTCTATCTATTCACTATTTCACTTAATCCATAAACGAGTCTCTTATCCATCAGATATTTAAATCTCATCCAATCCACGTGCGCAAGTCTTTCCATCCTTACACACTATGTCCTTACTGGAATTCCAGAGCTTCCGATAATTAATTGATCATTCCTTATTCCAAATCGCTGGGTTTGGTATCTCTATCCTTTGCATCTGCAGCCGGAATTAAAACTCTAATTTTTCAATTCACTTTAACCTTCCAAGTTTCGGTTCCCATTAAGATTCCAAATCATTTCTTAGTGTATTCCATAATTCTTTACTCTACACATCTCCTCGGAAAAGGCATCGTTTAATGATGCGTCCAACTAGTTAAGGTACCTGACCTTGCTCTTTAACACCTCTTATATTCCTGAAACTTTGCCATTAACTGGCTCGGTTACTTCACTGTTAGCGAACCATCCTTTGACACAAAACACTTTGCCAAATTCGTCTTAGAATCTGACGTCTTAACCTTTACCCTTCGAACACTTCTTTCCTCCTTGGTCACATTCAGCTCTCGGATATTAGTCCTAACTGTCATATACTAGACTGAGTTGATCAGGCCCAACTAGATATGACATTTAGAACAACATCCGGAACCCAATGATTCCACTACTTTTATTGAATCTTAAATGACCCATGGCACGGTCTGAATCGACCTGCTCTGATACCAATTGTAACACCCATACTAACTTTAACTAGTATATTAGCATGTGCGTTAAACTGATACTGGATACATTTAAAAATTTCAATAATAATAATAATACATCACAAAAGAGTGAATACAAGTTTACTCGTCTGTACAAATATCCAATACTATACAATACTTATACTATATCCATCAAGCTTCTGAGCTGGTACACAACGAGCAACCGTACTCCATCCAGTATCTCTGTGAAGATCTCCATCACGAACCTCTGACTTACCTGTAAACCTGCACCAGAAGGAATGGGATGAGACATAATGTCTCAGTGAGCTCTACCCAACCAACTGTTTGGCAACCACAGGGAACCTAGGGTCGCCATGCCTACCTTGGCAATCTTGGGGATTTCCTATGATCGCCAAGTCTTTTATCTGCCTATGACTATAAGTCCTCCTGGAACTATAACTTGAACTGCCTATAACCTTTGCTGTGACTATCTATAACCATGACTGTAATCTGCCTATAACTTTAACCTTGTGATCGAGGGGAAACCTAGGATCACTTTCTGATGACTGTCTATAACTATAACTATGAGTTTTCCTGTGACTATAACTGTAACTGTAACTTTGTCTATAACTATAAAACATATAAACAGTTCGATAGCAGTTTTATGTTAGCTGTTAGCGTTGAACAAACAATTATCTGAGTTCAATTTTACGGAGGGCACCCCGGGTGGAGCAACCCCGAGATACGTCTCCCTATGAACCGGTGAAACTCCTATCATATCAGGCTATCACCGGACTCCCTATGAAATTGCATGTGGATAACCCTCTCGGAGAAATCCCATCCGGCGTATCCCGGAGTCTGATGAACATGCCTATGACTGTGAAACGTGCAAGCACGCCAATATCTTTAATCTTTAATTCTTTAACTTTAACGTATGAACATATAATCTGTAACTATGAACATATAACCTTCCTGTAACTATAATCTATAACTTATGATTCTTGGCTTATCGTTTGCATAAGCCGCCTATAATTGTTGGAGAACCAACACTATAACCTTATCTGTGACTATGATTGTAGAAACATTCCTATAATCCTCGTATTCTAAACTGAGTACCTCTATGATTCCTTGTACCTAAAGTAGGTTCTAGAACTCTTGCTATAATTCTTGTTGTCCTATCAAAGGATTCGACACATCGTTGTCATGTGCCGCTATTAGGGTTTAACTATTCATATAACCTTATTTCCCGTAATTCCCATGCCTTGCGCATTCCTTGCTCCTCTAATTTCACAATCATTAAAAGACTTTGGATGAGTTAAAATGGTGGTTAATGTTTCTAAAACATATTATAAGAAATCAGTTGTAAAAAGCCATGCCCGCGCGCACCAGGACCCCCAGAACAGCCCAACTGAGTGAGATATTCTGGCTTGGTCGCTACAAGCGCAGATCCGTCGCTACAAGCGCGGATAGACAGAACCTGGTCGCTACAAGCGCCCAGTTTGTCGCTACAAGCGCAGGCTTGTCGCTACAAGCGCAGATCCGTCGCTACAAGCGCAGACAGACAGAACCTGGTCGCTACAAGCGACAGCCCGTCGCTACAGCGACCGTGACAGCATAAACATGTATAAAAATGTGTTTTTCCACCATTTTTGCCCAATTAAAGATACCCAAGCATCCAAAACATGCTAGGGATGATTTTCTATTACAAATTGATAGTTTAAAACATGTTTGAGCAAGGAATTTGCAAGTATAGAAAATTAGGGTAAAACCATAAAACTTGACTATGAAGGAAATCTCTATAAAACTCACAAAGAGAGGTTCTAAAACCTCAAGGGAGCTCACCTTAAACTGGATTGGTGCTGGTTTAGCTTAACATCAAAACCCTAGCTTGAACTCTTTGATCTTTCTCTTGCTTTCCTTTAACTTCTTCATGCTCTAACTTTTCCCCCAACCAAGCTTGCTTGAAATACACATGATCTAGGGAGGGAATTGATGAATTGGAAGATGAAGTTTTGTTGATTAGTGGAGAAGAAGAGAAAAATGGCGTGAGAGAAGAAGAAGAAGAATGGAAAGAAAATGAAAATGGAACAAATATCTTCTCCCCCATATAAATAAACCCTTCCTTCCCTTTAATTACGAAAATGCCATAGTGTTCGTTTAATTCCTGTGATACTGATAAAAGTCACGTTTGAGCGGGATATTACAGCACTAGATCTGTTAACTTATTTGACGTTGACAACATTCTGGTATGTTGTTAAAATAGAAGGTTTCCATCCTATAGCAAGTCACAAAAGTGAAGGAAGAAGGAGAAGACACACACTAAAGATAAACAAGATGCGTGTGATGTTAGCCTGTTACAGTTGAGGAAGAACAAGAAAAGCAATAAGCAAAAATAAGGTGGCGGCTACATCACCAAAGATAAGGTATTATGTTTTAGGGTTTTATTTGTTTATAAGTTTGTCCCAATATATTAATCAATCAAGGAAAATATGGGATTTGGATCACCTCTTGTGGGGCAAGAGTACGACTAGGATTTGGATCCTCTACTGCTGCAATCCCGTCATTCTTCTCATTATGTTTCCATCTCTCTTATCTTTCCTTTCTCTCTCTATCTCTCTCTCTCACTCAGCCACAACTCTTCTTTTTAATATTTATATTTCTTTCTCCTCACTCACAAATCAACATGGCTGCATGTAATCCATTTTCGTTCAACAGTGGTTTTGTGAGTATAATGAAAGAGAAATGCAAAATAAAGAATGACGAGGTGATGATGAGAGAGATAGAGACATAAACTAGGCATCTGGGAGTGCAAAAGGGAAGAAAGGTGATGCAATTCTGTAAATGTGATTTTCAAAATTTGATGGTAAGCCACCGCCAAATTTTGTGAGAGATCATCTGTAACACCCATACTAAATTATCTAGAATATTTAGCATGTGTATTATTCTGATACTGGGTACATTAAAATTTTCAATAATAATAACAATAATACATACAACTGAATGAGTACAAGTTGGCTCGTTATACAATTATCCAAGTATCATAACATACACTTCTATATACATATATACAATCTGTCAGCCTCCTGAGCATGTCCATGACGAGCAACTGCACTCCATCCAGCGTCTTCCTGAAGATCTTCATCTGATACCACTTGCTTACCTGTAAACCTGCACCAGAAGGATTGGGATGAGACATAATGTCTCAGTGAGCTCCAGCCCAACCTACTGTTGGCAACCACGGGGAAAACCTAGGGTCGCCGTGCCTACTCTCGGCAATCTTGGGGATACCTATGATCGCCAAGTCTTAACCTTACCCATAGAGGGCTACCTGACTGTTCCTGCTAAACTGTGTAGTCGTAAACTGGGCTACATCCTGCGAACTACTGATCAAGGGGGAACCTAGGATCACTGCCTGAACCTGATACTGAATATTCATGAGTTCTAGACTATAACCTGATAATTAGGTGATCGAGGGGAACCCTAGGATCACCGCCTGATAACTGATACCTGATATCTGATACTTGTCTGATAACTATTCTCTGTCTAATAACATAATGAAATATTAACTGATACATGTCTTTATGTTAGCTGTTAGCGTTGAACAAGCAATATTATCTGAGTTCATTTTACGGAATGCCCCCGGGTGGAGTAACCCCGAAGCACATTCCCCTGATAACCGGTGAAAATTCCTATCATATCATGCTAACACCGGACTCCTCTTGTTGTCGTGCGGTCATCCTTGCGGAATAACGCGTCCCACTGGCGTGAACCTCCTGTGTCCCACTAGCGTGAACAACAGAAGACACGACTTAATAATAATCTTAACTTACGCGTATACCTCCCGTGTCCCACTGGCGTGAACGACGGAAGACGCGAAATAATATTCTTTAAACTTATGCATGAACCTTTCATGTCCCACTGGCGTGAACGATGAAAGTCACGACTTAAAAAAAATATTCATCTTAGTCTTTACTTTGGGTGAACCATTCGTGTCCCACTGGCGTGAACATCGAAGGCCACGGCTTAATCTTACTAATTCTTGAACTCTTAACCTATAAAAGGTCCTTAACTTAGAGTATTAAATCTCTCTCATAATTCTCATTCTTTAAAGTAATAAATCTCTAGTACTTAACCTATAAAGGTTCTTGTCTTTGAGCTTTGAATCATTCTTAAGGATGGAACTTAAAACAATACATTCATAGCTTAAATAGCCTTATTCTTGCCTCTATATTGCCTTACCAATTTCCTTATTCATTCATCCATTCATTCCTTAATTGTTGAATAATCTTTCGGATATGTCAAGGATGGTGTTTATCTTAGAAAAATAAGGTTTTTCATTGAAAACGGTTATTAAAAACATCGCCGAACGCGTATACAGCACCCAGGACGAACCAGAACAGACCTGAGCTGTCTGCCTGATTTCGCTGAGCTAAAGGTTGGCGAAATGTCTGATTTCGCTGAGCGAAAGCTTGGCGAAACAGGGCTGGGAAAATGCTGGAAATCGCCGTTTTCTCGCCCCGAGTTCGCCGGGCGAAAATGACAGTTCAAAACCTGTTAAAAAATGTGATTTTTCCACCATTTTGACACAACTAATCATACCCAGGCATCCCAACAGTATAAGGAATGAATTTCTAATACAAATTGATAGTTTAAAACATGACTATTCAAGGAATTGGCAAGCATATGAGATTAGGGTAAAATCTCTAATCTTGGCTCAAATCGTAAAATTACTCTTAAACTTACTCAAGTGGGTTCTAAAACCCTAGGGAGCTCACCTTAAACCTTGATTGGTGCTTACTAAGCTCATTCCAAAACCCTAGCTTGATTTCTCCTTGATTCTTCTTATTCCTCTGTCGCGGTGATTTTTGGATATCAAGCTATTGATTAGCGTTGACTCGCAATTTTAAGTTCACCACCGATCTTTTATTTTTCCGAGGAAAAGGGAGAAAGTTCGAAAAAACCCTATTTTTTAGAGATCAAAGGTCCGGGGGTTGGTTACGCAAAGGGAAGGTATTAGCACCCTAAACGTCTATAGTACTCTATAGGAACCTCTTGCTTATTTTTATCTTTATGCTAAAATGTTATTTGTTTGTAAATAAATGCTTAAGTGTAAAAAGATTAAAGTGATGAAAAAGTAAAAGGAAAATGTTTTTTTGTTTGTTTTTATTGATTTGGAAAGACAAAGTCTTTTGCCTACGTACCCGAGCGGGATCAAAATCACGTAGTTCGGGGTAAAAAGCCGAGTGATTTGTTTTGGTTGTTTTTAAAGTTTTGAAAATGTTTTGAGAAAGATAAGTGGCCGTAAAGGCATAGAAGAAATAAAAGAAGTGAGTTTGATTGATTTTAATTTGAAGAAAAATGTTTGGATTGATTTAAAGTTGATTGAAATTTGATTAAGAAAGAAATGACAAAGATTAAATTTTTTGAAATTTTGATTATAAAATGTTTTTGGATTTTTTGACTTTTTGACTTTTTTATGAAAGTTTTGATTAAGTCCTAAGGTCCAGAGACTAGGTTAAGCTGAGAAAATCTAAACGCACCGGATCCCTCGAAATGACGTTGGATCAAGTGAGGGTCCTTTTCCTCGGATACGGTCCAAATTACGATATCGTCCTCGACATAAAGCATAAAAAAAAATAAATGTGGTGTCGGTGCATATTCTCATTTATTTTTATTTACATCGGACCTAGATACATTCTAATTGCAATAAAATAAATGACAAAAATAATAAAATTGCATTAAAGTAAATATGCTAAAAAGAAAATAAAAGGATGCATGAAATGCAAAACAATAAATAAATATGGTGCATAAAATAAATAAAAAAAAATAAAAATAAAAATGCAAGACATAAAATAAATATGATGCTAAAAATAAAATAAAAAAGGAAATAAAAAATGCAAGACATAAAGTAAATATGATGCTGGAAATTAAAATGCAGGGCGTAAAATAAATATGGTGCTGGAAAATAAATAAAGAAAATAAAAAATGCAAGACATAAAATTAAATATGGTGCATAAAATAAAAATGTAAGACATTAAAATTAAATATGGTGCGTAAAATAAAAATGCAAGACATTAAAATTAAATATGGTGCATAAAATAAAAATGCAAGACATTAAAATTAAATATGGTGCGTAAAATAAAAATGCAAGACATTAAAATTAAATATGGTGCATAAAATAAAAATGCAAGACATTAAAATTAAATATGGTGCATAAAATAAAAAAATAAAAATGCATGATATACTGAAAATTAAAGGCAGTAAATAAAATGCATAAAAGAAAAAAAATAAAGGAAATAAAATAAAGCAAAATAAAAGCAAGAAATAAAAGAAAGAAAATAAAAAAAGAAAGGGGTGTAGAAGAAGCAGGGAGGGGGGCAGTCAGAAATCAGAAAGGAGAGGGGAAGAAGATACTGGGCCGAGTAAATGGATTGTTTGGGCCAGGCGGTTTTGGGTCTAGTTATAAAGGCCAAATCTGAACATTTTTATCTCATTTCCATCTCATTTCCTCTCTCTACATCTCTCCTTCTCTTCTTGTTCTCTGTTCTCTCTCTCACACAAGCCATGGCCGGAAGGATCTCCGGCGCGGCGGCCGCCGGCGGCGCCACCGCGCCGGAGTCAAAAACTACTCCGTTTTTTAAAACTTTTTCTCGTTTTAGAATTCCTTTTCACTCTTCTTTACGAATCCACAACCCAAATCAACAAAAACCTCCTATAACAACCTAGATCTAGGTTTTAACTTTTCGGTTTATTACCTTTTCTCTTCTTTCTTTGGTTCGGTCTGTTTTGTTTTTCGTGTTTGATGAGACTTGGGGTTGAGGATTCGGTTAGGTTTTGTGGTTCGGTTTTGCTATTTGATTTGGTGTTAGTGACTGGATTTGAGGTCTTGGTTGATTGTTTGTTTTGTGATCTTTCTGGGTTTATTTTGATTTGGTTCTTTTCGGATTAGTGAATGGATTCGGTTGGGGTTCGGATTTAAACAGCTGGGTTCGAATTTGACGAACTGGTTTTGGTTCAGTGTGGATTTGGCTTAGGTTTCTGAAAAGGAGAAAAGGGTGGAAAGAAAGAAAAGAAAAATCTTTGTGTTGGTGGTGGACGGTGGCCGGAGTGTGGCCGGAAGGGGAGTGTTGGTGGTGGTTGAGTACTAGTGTACTGTACTGGCTCTGTACTCTCTGACTCGTGAACAGTGCACTTAATACTATTTATAGTAAAAAGGGTAAAAACGAAAATGACTAAAACGCCCCTCTGGGCCTTGGACAGAAAATGGACCAAAATGACTTAAAATGAATAAAATCAAAACCATAAAAAACGCAATAATAAAAAAACGAAAATAACAAAATAAAAACTAAAAAAAAGGAATAAAATAAAAAAGGAAATAAATAATAGTAAAAATAAAAAATAATAATAATAATAATAAAATAACAGAAAATAAAAATAATAAAAACGGTTGCCTTCGGAACAAAAATGAGGTATTTTAAAATACCTCCCTGCCGAAATTTCGTCTGAAACGACGAAGATTTCCGATTTAAAAAAGACGAGAAAAGCGAATTAAAAAAAAAAGAAATGGGTCAAAAATGGGGTATGACATCCTCTTGTTCTAAACTTCCAAAACTTGAGCTTGCTTGCTTAAATCTCACAAGGATTGGATGAAGCTTGATGGGTGGAGGCTAGAGTGATGGTGAGGGCGTGAGAGTGAGAGGAAGAGGAGAGAAATCTGATTTTTGAGAGAGTGAGGGTGAGAAGAAAATGGATGAAAATATCTTCCCCCTTCTTTTTAAATAATCTTCCTTTGTCAAATTAATTACCAAAATGCCATTGCCACATATTACAAAATTGCCATGCTTGCTTAATAAGCTTTTAACGCTGATAACCATTACATTTAAGCGGGATATTACATCATCCTCTAAGGTGTTGCTTGAGGGGCAATACTACCATAGACAATCATGGGGAAGAGTTTGAAAACCTCCACGAATACAAACAAAAGAGAGAAAAAAACAGTGAAAACAAGAAAACATAAAGAAATCAAATACCTTCGTGTAGTTTTTAAGATTTATATCGGAGGAGAATATGAAGCAGTAGAACCTTGATTGCGAAATAGTTACTATATCAAGAAACTTTGAAGATTTCTGAGTGAATCGTCGGTATTCACCATATAAGTGATCAAAGTAGTAAAATGAAAAAGGGGAAGTTTATCATCCTACTTATAGAGAGAGAATGCATTGAATTGTGAAATGAATCAACAATTCATCCAAAATAGTCGTTAAGTCATCTTGAACATCGTGACCTATGCCTATGAACTTTATAGCTTACAAGTACTTCAATAAGGGTCACACATACTCTTAGAAATCGTGGTTGGACCTAACATAATCCCACAAAATCGGCTTGTGAGGTGAGGATTACCTCCACTTATAAACACATTGTTAGACAATATCTTATTTGATGCGGTACTCTTTAACACATACCAAATTGTCGCCTCGGGTCAAGTTAACTCACCTCACCATTTTCTAAACAATTTTTCAGCTGTCAAGATTCAAACTTATCTTAGGCCATGGAAAGGCCAAGGATGATTCTGAAATGAAATAAAGACACATCAAACAAACTCAAGTCGAGAACATAAAAGGACGATCGATACTCAAGCTAAAGCCGATTCAAATCATCACCCAACTACTCCAGTTGAATTTTTTTGGGACAACTGTTCTGGACTTAGCCGATTCAAGTCCATATTTTGACTATAATTGGCTTGAGATCTTGGGAACGTGGGGTTGTTAAGGTAATATGGTATTTGAATGGGTTGGCGGTGTGTTTGTGCTATGATTTTGCTTTTAGACGCTCTTTGTATTTTCTAAACAAAATATTTCAGTGTTATTTGCGCATATATCATGTAAAATTTGATTTCATATAGGGTACCTAGATTGGCTTAAGAGCTGATAGTCATTTTGGTTCTTAAATATGTAACGTAGTCATAATAGTCCTTTATTGTATTAAAATTGTAAAATAGTATCTGATTGTGCACTTCAATAATTAAAATAGTTCAGGACGTTAAATTGCTTCGTTAAAATTGTCATATTAATCCCTCAATATACTCATTTCTTGTCATATTAGTCCCTATAAGTACTTATTGTCATATCAGTCTCTATATGAAAAGAGTTAATGTTTGCATTGAGGGATTATTTTAACGTTAAAGACTGTTTTGACTAACAAAATGCACAATCAATGACTATTTTAGAATTTTGATAGATTAAGGGACTATTGTGGCTACTACTTACACATTCAGGGACCAGAATAACTATTGCTCCTTGGTTTAATTGGTAATAGTTCAGCTCAAATTTCATTACGGTTGAGATCGAATCCTATTGTCAATGTGAGGATATCATTGGTGGCATATGTAAGTAGCTCTATCAGCACCTATCAACACTCTCTGAACTTTGTAACTTTTCCGGACCTTAGTGAGACATTCTTGAACCCAACTTACCTAAACTTTTATTTATTAGAAAAATTCACCACATTTATGTAATAAGAAAATATTTATCAAGTTTTTGGACAATATATCTTTCCTACTTACTAGGAGAACAAAGATAAAGAGAAATGAGACAGAGTGTATGAGGTAAATATATATTAAAGCTTTAATAAATAAAAATTCTGATGTAAAAATAATGATGTGAAAAGATAAATGTTCAAAGTGTTTATGGTTAAGAGTTGTGAAAAGGTCATTGTCTTAATTTCATTATGTTTACCTTTCCATTAGTTCTTCTCTTGGTTTGTAAAGAAACGGTACAATGTTTTCCGTTTTAATTGTTTTTCCTTGACAAAACCATCACAGGAGTATTACAAATATTTGGCATAACAAAAAGCTCTTCCTTATTAGAGAAAGATTTAGATTCTAAAATTGGCATCGAGACAGGAAGAGTGACAGGAAGATATCTTTTGCCAATATTTGTAACAAGATTTGTCCTGGGCCTTTTGGTTTTCTTTGTGCTATTGATATATACTTGTCGGAGAAGACATATATCAATGTATGAAGATATTGAAGTTTTTCTTCAAGGAAGTACTCTGATACCAATCAGGTATTCTTACAAAGAAATAAAGAAGATGACTCGAAGTTTTAGAGACAAGTTGGGTGAAGGAGGCTTTGGAGCCGTTTTTAAAGGAAAGCTATGCAGCGGGCCATTTGTGGCCATAAAGATGTTGGGTAAATCTAAGGGTAATGGACAAGATTTCATTAGTGAAGTCGCAACCATAGGAAGAATACATCACACCAATGTGGTTCGACTTATTGGATTTTGTGTTGAGGGATCAAAGCGTGCTCTTGTTTATGAATTCATGCCCAATGGTTCTCTTGATAAATATATTTCTTCTCGTGAGGATGCTATCTCTCTAACTTATAAGCAAATGTACGAGATATCTCTTGGAGTGGCTCGTGGTATTGCTTATTTGCATCAAGGATGTGACATGCAAATTTTGCATTTTGACATCAAGCCCCATAACATCCTTCTTGATGAGAACTTTATTCCCAAAGTTTCAGACTTTGGTCTTGCAAAGCTTTATCCAAATGACATTAGCATTGTCACTTTAACTGCAGCAAGAGGAACAATTGGATACATGGCTCCTGAATTGTTCTACAAAAATATTGGAGGAGTATCCTACAAGGCTGATGTATATAGCTTTGGAATGCTTTTGATGGAAATGGCAAGTAAGAGAAGAAATTTAAATCCACATGCGGATCGTTCAAGCCAACTTTTCTTTCCCTTTTGGATTTATAATCAACTGATTGAAGAAAGGGAGATAGAGATGGATGGAATTACTGACGAGGAAAAAAGTAACGTGAATAAAATGTTCATAATTGCGTTATGGTGTATACAGTTAAAACCAAGTGATCGTCCTGCAATGAACAAAGTCATAGAGATGCTTGAACGAAATATTGAGAATATTGAAATGCCTCCAAAACCTTCTTTGTATCCAAATGAAATGATTCAGGAAGACCTCGACGTCAACTCTAGTGAAATTGAATCAGAAAATGATGGCTCTAATAGTTTTATCGATGAGGATACAACAAAGTCCCTATTGTTGAATTCTGCTTAATGATTTTAAGTACTTCATTTGCTTTCACAATTACATATTTATGTTTTATACGGAAGAATGTATGTCAATAATGTAATATTATTACATAAAAAAGTCGATCCTATTAATTGTACTATTGCAGTTTACCATCCGAGGTAAATGATCTTAAATGAAATAAGTATGAGTCATGCTAACTTATGTCTCAAGGGTACAATTTAAGGACGGTAAAAAATAGAATTATTGTACCGGAGATGATTAATTTTAAACTTTAAAAAAATTGAGTTCAAAATTTCCAACACAAATTTTTTATATTTGGTTCACTAACTTACGAAGAGAGCAAGCAGAGTAAGAAGCTAATCCAATTAGCAAGCATAATAAGATATCCACCTTGCTTCCAAACTTTTAATGTGAAAAATATAAAGAGTTTTGTTGAAGAATGTTTTGATCAAGATAGCTCAATAACTACTATTAGCTGTAAACGATATAACCAACGACTTCAAATAAAGTATGGTGAAATCTATTACACTCAACAACTTTTGTTTATATTGTTTGTTGAACCATGTTTATATCCTTTCGTATATTCTTTTTCCTGATGTACTTGTCTTAGGATTAGGAAAACTAGAATATTACATGGTACCGATACAACTAATATAACAGATGCTTGGTCAATTTGATTACTCCATATAATAACTAAGATTATTTGAATGATATTGTTATAGTAGGGGATTTATTGGTCCCTGCATAATTGGTGAATAAGCTTTGACAACATGCTGGTCTTAAATTTAGTAGGTTGCTTAAATTTTTAACCATCTTTTTATTTACTATGAATATATAGACTATGATTTTTATATGCAACTATTACTTTGGTTTTTGTGGTAATTCTCTTGGTCGTCATAATGCATTATATTATATAAGTCATGGGTTATTATGCACACTAGAAAAAGACTCGTTGTTCAATTTACTTAGCATGAGCAACAACCCTCTCTTGCGTGAACCACCATTCTTGTCGCACAAAGACTCTCCGTGTTGCCCATCGTGAGCTGCCGTTTTCATGTTGTGGTTGGTAACTTTGTACTTAAGCTTGATAGGTAAGCATATACAAGACAACAAAATTTATGTGGTTGGAATGAAATTATATAACCTTAGTTGAATTTCAGATTATATGATGAAGTCAGAACCAAGTGTAAGAACCATAAACTATTTTGGATTTGCTTATCTACATTGATACACAGTTGGACTTCATTTTTGCCGTTAAAAGGAGTAGTTAAGAGAATAGTTTATCCTTCCCATCAGAAGGTTGATCACCATGTTTCACCAATCTTGCAACCATGGTTGATGTAAATCAAAAGCAAGTATGTTTTTATATCGTTTCCTCAGGGACTAGTGCGACACCATAAACCGTTCAACACTGATTATCATTTTAAGTTAGGGTTTAATCAATTGTTTGCTATAAAACTATTCGACTTTAAAGCGGTAATAAAAACGGAGAGTAATAGGGCGTAAAAGCATTGGGATCAGAGTTCGTCAATCAAGTATCGAATATATTCTAATGATCATATATATGGATTCTAACTTTTTTTCTTTTTAACGATATTATCACGCATCACTCGACAACATCATTCATGTCTAAATGACGTTGTGATATCGATCGTATCGTTTAATCGACGATTTTTCAATCTATTAAACGATTCGATAACATTACGTTCTGATACTTTATATGATTATCAAAACACAATCCTATGTCTAGAATTCTTATTTTAATAGAAGATTATTCTAACCCTATATTCAAAAGTATTTTTCAATATTAATTACATGAAATGCTAGAATCATATACATGAATAACAAGAATAGTAACACTCTGTCGGCATGCTAGAATCAATATTTCCCTTTCTTCAATCAATTGATCATAAATCCAAATGGGAAAGAAAAAATTACTTGAACGATCGGCATGTGGATTTAAATTTCTTTTCTTACTTGCCATTTCCATTAAAAGCATGCCAAAACTATACACATCAGCTTTGTAGGATACTCCACCAATATTTTTGTAGAACAATTCAGGAGCCATGTAACCAATTGTTCCTCTTGCTGCAGTTAAAGTAACAATACTATTGTCATTTGGATATAGTTTTGCAAGACCAAAGTCTGAAACCTTGGGGATAAAATTCTCGTCAAGAAGGATGTTATGGGGTTTGATATCAAAATGCAAGATTTGCATGTCATAACCTTGGTGCAAATAAGCAATTCCGCGAGCCACTCCAAGAGATATCTCATACATTTTCTTTGAAGTTAGAGAGATAGCATCCTCCTTAGTAAAAATATATTTATCAAGAGAGCCATTGGACATGAATTCATAAACAAGAGCATGTTTCGATCTCTCGAAACAAAAACCAATAAGTCTCACCACATTTTCATGGTGTATTCTTCCTACGGTTGCAACTTCATTAATGAAATCTTGTCCATCTCCCTTAGATTTACCCAACATCTTTATGGCCACAAATGGTCCACTGCTTAACTTTCCTTTATAAACAGAACCAAAACCTCCATCACCTAGTTTATCCTTGAAACTTAGAGTAATCTTTTTCATATCTTTGTATGAATACCTTCTTGGCATCAAGGTACTCCCTCTAAGGAAAACTTCAATATTTTCGTATATGGATGTATGTCTTCTTCGACATGTATATATCAATAGCACAAAGAAAACCATGAGGCCCAACGTAAATCTCACTATATATATTGGCAAGAGATATCTGCCACTGATTCTTCCAAATTCGATGCCAAATTTAGAATAAAAAACTTTCATAGATAATCCAAAGGTTCCACGTGTTAATTCGGAACTTTTTGTTCTACCCATTATTTGTAGTACTCCTATGCAAGTCATATCATGAAAATACAGTAAATACATTTAACAACATTAATGTGTGTCTTCGAAAACTAAGATAAAAGACAATATAAAGCAGGAAATAATGAACATTGGACACCGATATTTTTCGCACCTCTTTTCTTTAACTAACATATACACTCTGTCTCATTTCTTTTTGTTCTTTTGTTACAAGTTTTGCCCCCTCAAATTTTTTTTTGAGCAAAGAAAATATAATAAATAAAAAGAAAGTACAAAAAGTTGGGGGCATGAACCTGACCAGGAACCACGTATACATCCCAACCGGTAATAACAAAATGTGGTAAAAACATACTAGACTAAATCTAGTTGAATGAAACCATATGCATAGCGAGGATACGCACCAAAAGCACACCCCAGCAAACCCAACGCGGGAAACGAAACCGGGATTGCAAAACAAACTGTGGTGTGTAAACGCGGCAAACATCTAAACAAACCATAGAAGAGTTCAAACTTATCTTTAAAAGGACGGTAACTGAAACTGATCGCCAACACGGTAACAGTTTCCCGACCCCACAACTTGTAGTATCACAAACAATAATACAAAGGATTGAATCGGATTCAAACAAAACTCCATTGTAGCAAATGCCGAACCTTTGAATCCTGCATATTTCAACAACTCTCGAGTAGAACCAGGAAACCAAAGACCAATAACATCGTCAAGAAGCAACTGCTTAAGCATCAGAACCTCACTGTCGCTTGTGGAGTGAACCCATCCTAAGGGGTTTCACGTGTGAACGCGGAACATTAGAAACCAAACCCGTAAAAGGGTGTTCAAACAAGAACCAAACGTCGACGTTAAGGTCAACATGATACAACAACCATCACCACCAACATTTTGAGCAACATGACACGAACACAGTGAACGCGTTTTAAAACGAAACTGCCAAATCTTTGTGGAAACAGATCCGGTTTGGATACCCAGACGAAACGACGACGTAGATGCAACGCACCCACACCGTTAAGACACCCTACGTCGGAAGTGTGGATTTAACCAACCCCAATGTTTCAACCACCAAAGCAACCTCCGCCACCATTTGACAAACTGCGACAAAAAAGGGAGATCTGGAGGTGGGTGGTGCGGAGGGCAGAGCGCCACTCATCACACCACCGGCTGAAAGTATTACATCTTGGAAGGATCGAGTTTGGATTAAAGGGGGAGGAGCTTGGTTATGTCGGTTCTGGTTTTTAGAGAGAAGGCAGAGGATACCTTTTTTGCCCCCTCAAAAATAGAAAGCATATAACGCCCAAAGACTTCTCTTTACATTTTCCTTACATATTTGTAGTGAAATTTAATATAGGGACACAAATAAAATGAAAATATTAGTTTTCACATTCAAAGACTGTCTACAAATTGTAAAAGTTTTTTTTAAAGAAGTCAAACTGACCCACCAAAATTGACATTGAGGATAATCAATTGTGAGACCTTGAAATGAACACACTACAAATTCAAAAAGTGATTTTTTTTCTTCAAACAATTACATTGAAGAAGGAAGAATGTCCCTCAAATATGGGTTTCTTAATTCCCCCGTAGAGTGTTCAATATTGATTTTTTGGTGTTCTTGGTCGTAAAGCAGAATGATAAAGAAATAATTTGTGTAAGACATATGTATATAGTTTAGAAATATATAATTTTAGGATTCTTGCTTTTATCTTCTGATGTAATTTAGTTTATCTGTGTGACTTGAGTATGGTTTTATGATCTATTTTAGTAATAACGAATGTTTATTAACATGTTTTTATGCCATATGTTGTACATGTCGATTGTTTGTATGTTGGAAAAATATTTCAGTTTTGGTTTTAGGGAAAAACAAACGAAATTTATTTGTTGTCTAGATTTTTAGTAGACTACGTTTACAGCCGAAATTTAAACAAGATTTATATAACGTCTGTAACTAGAATTTCAACTCGTTATATTTTTTAATAGTATTGAAACCATTTGGAAAATGTTAGAATTTTATATATATTATGCATTGTTGTTGACTCCTGAAAATAAGGACCTCAGGTAATGGATTTCAAATGATAAGTTGTTTGTTGATTGGTGATTACTTTCTTCACAAGAAAATTTAAAAAATGATGTAAACACAAAGGAAATTCTATCTAAATATCGTCGGAAACTTGTACAACTTAGTGCTTTTTTAAGTACTTTGAGTAAAAGTTTTAATTCGATGTTGTTTTGTAAAATGTATCTGTTAGTATATATTTTATTATGTCCAAGTTGAAATTTTTTAAAAAATAGAGATTTTAAAGTGTTAAAGAGAAAAATTAAAATTTGGAAATGTTTTATTATTCCAAGTGTCAACAAAAATTATTTTATCTAAGTTTCGAGCAAAAACGTTGGATAAACCTTAGTGTATGTTTGGCTCGCATGAAAGTTCAAGGCAAGAAAGCTTATGGATGGAAAGCACGCAAACCTAAAAACCTTCAACCGTTTGGTTTTGAAGAACAGTAACCGAGGAAAAAAAGGTTCGTGGGACCCACGCATGAAAACCTTTCCTCTCACCAGTGCGCGGAAAGGAGAAGAAAGTGCTTGTTTTTTGTGTTGTTCCACTTTTACCCATATTTGTACATAAAATATATAAATTATAAAACTGATAAATATATTTTCCTATTCAACGGAACACTTATGAATATTTGTATTTTCATAACGTATATATAAATAAATATTTATATTCATGTACATATGTTAAATTATTAATCTTTATGCATTCATATATATATATATATATATATATATATATATATCATAAATATATTATTTAAAAGTAATAAATAAAGATACAATTCATTTTATTATAAGGATATTTATGTCAGTTACGAAATATTCATCATTCTTTCCTCTCACTTTCCACTCACTTTCACTAATACCAAACAACTAAAATATCATCCTACTTTCTTCTCATTTTCTCTTAAATTTCATTCTTTCAACAATCTTTCCTTTTACTATCTTTCCTCACACTTTCTTTTCCAATCCAAACACAGCCTAAAGTTAGGTAGAGCTAAGGCTAGAACCATGTTATTAATTTAAGTTCCTTATGTGACATGGGGCACATGGCATCGTTAAGAAGGTGAGCTATTATTTTCGTATATATTGTTGAGGTAAGAGAACTTTATAACAATATTATATGCATTGGAATGTGTGTCTTTGTATGCATGTTTGTGTGCCAAGTTGTTGTTTTCTTGTCAAAGTGATGATGTACTTAATAAATCTTAGCTTTTTGTATGATTTATGAAATATATGAGCTGCATTTGAATAATGATTTAATTTACATATGTTGACATGATATGTATGTTGTTGCAGTAGTATACATTGTGATTGTATTCTCAATTACATGTGTTAAACCCCATGATATGTGGAAAAGGGTAGTGGATGTCAGATGCACGATGATTGTGGTAGCCATAATTTGTGCATCACAACTTAATTTTCTTTGGAATTTTATTAAGTCATTGAGGTGTTGTTGTTCGCCCACCATTGTGTGTTAACTACTGTGATAGGAGACACAATTTTAATAAGTTTTTGACCTACGACACTTTGCAGAGTGATATATTTTAGAATCATATGCATGTAACACACTTGGGATGGGTGTCATGGTGATAAACTTGTGATGGTCATTTCACACATATAGAATCTATATTTTAGGTTAAATGTGTAATACTTGGATGTTTAACCAAATTTTATGTCAATTGCTATGCGGAGTTATCTTCATACGTGTATTCTTTTATATATATATATATATATATATATATTAGCTTTAGATCGTGACCCTCTACTTTTACAAGTAGAATTAGGACTTTGCTCTCAATGGCCTATAAATCACATGTTACTAATAACCAACTAGGTGACTATGACCATAGTAGATTACCCTGATCGAGATTTGCTTCACGTCTAGGATATCGACTCGATCCTTGATGTAGCGAAGTATATGGAGGATACTCTATTTCCGGAGGCGAGGAATTGCTACTGAGAGTGATATGATTATGAGGATTCCTCATGTTGTCCCCATGGATCTGGTGTTGGATGGTCTTCGAGGAGATCCTAGCGTGGTTCCAGAAGCTACTACAATAAAGGTGGTTGAACCTACAAATGGGAATGGTAAACCTAAAACTATTCAGACAGAACTAGGATGACATGTGCCTGTGAATGGAGTGATTATAGGAGTTGGATTACTTGACACTGAGTGTGATGGTGGACACATGGAGGAACCTAAGTTATCATGGATTGTATATCCTCGTAACATGGGTATTATACCTACAAAGGGGGAATCACGATTGTTTAGAGGATTACGTTGAGTATAATTGTTTTGAGGTACTAGTTCCTTCAGGCATGGGAGGTGAGGAATTGCTACATGAGAGTGATATGATTGAGACTATTCCTCATGATGCCCTCATGGATGTGGTGATAGATGATCTTGTAGGTGACCCTAGGTTGGTTCCAGAGGCTACCACAATAAGGGTGGTTGAACCTACAATTGGGAATGGTAAACCTCAAACTATAGTCAGAGAGAACCAGGATGATTGTATATGCATGTGAAGGGAGTGACTGTAGGAGTTGCATTAGTTGACACTTCATCTGATGGTGGACACGTGGAGAAACCCGAGTTATCATGGATTGTATCTCCTCCTAATGTGGGTTCTACACCTACAAAGGGAAAAGCACGGTTGTTTGGAGGATTCCGTTGAGTATAATTGTTTTGAGGTTCCCACTCGTTCCCGCACAATTTTCCCTCCTTTGCAAAATTTCTCATTTCTTTAATCCATACGTCTTTTATCTTCTTAAAATGGATTTCCTTTCTAATAGATGCTTCAGTTGGTGGTGTTATAATATGCCTTTTGACGAACCAAAATATGACATTTCAGATTAAAGAAAAATGAAGGGATGCTTAGTTTCTTGGAAAGCAAAATATGGCTTCTCTTGGAAGATATATAGGGTTTAGAACAAGGAAAAGTTAATTTATTGTCTAGTTAAAGTTAAGTCTAGTTATCACAAGGTCAAGCTAGAAAAAGGAATCTATTATCAAGACTACATCCAAGACTCGATATGGTTACTGTTGTTATTTACTCAAGATGTTTGGTTTAACTATTTCTCTACGTACCAATGTTCATGGATTACACGAACCTGGTTTTTTTCATTAATTGTTCATTAATAAGTAGTGTGTTTTTGAGTTCATCAATGACATTCTTATTATTGGGAGCACATGATTAATATAGATGGGATAACAAGATTCTTCTAAAGATTAATTTTACTCTAGTGTGATAGTTCGTTGTTTGTGACCAAAGGGTTAGTATTTTTGGTGCATGCATGTTACTATAGGAGATTCAATAAGGGTTATTTTTAAAGATCATATCAACTTTGACATAATTGAGTAGAAAATGCAAGTCTTTTGTGTGTTAGAGTAAACGTGAGAAAAGTTTTGGGAAGAGTTTGAAAAGTGGTTGACCTCATCTCCAATATTATTCTCACATTATCCTCTAGTTCATTTTGAGATGTATTGTGATGTCATATACTAAGGGTTGGGTTGTGTTTTGATGAAAGGTGCTAAAGCAGTAACCTATATGTGGAGATAGACTGCAATTCATGAGTGTAATTATCAACCCTTGACCTAGAATTGGTAACAATAGTCTTTTTGGTTTAATATTGGAGACCGAAACAAAGATATTTTTCCATCTTTCTACCGTTATAATTTGCAATTATATAAACAATATCATGTCTTATAGGCGATGATGGGGTGCAACCAAAGAGAATTATATTTATTTCACCCCCAAAATATCTTTATTATTAGAAAAATCAACGTGTTAGATAGAAATTTTCATGCTCCACTCAAACAACATGTAAGGCTTTACTTAGAAGGAAAATAGCATGAAGAGAATGATAGCCTCCACCTTGCATGGATGTTTATTTTTCTCCTTAAAAAAATCTCTATTTGAGAGAACTAATAAAAATATCGGTGAAGGATCTTATAGGATCATGTCAAATTCTCTAAATCCTTATCCTCATATTATAAATTTTTTGCATCCCCTACTTCAAAGTCATCTATCATTATTACTCTTTACTTCCAACAAAGACTTAGGAATTAAAAAAGCATTATTTATACAAAAGATAATAGATGTAGAAATAATAAAGTAGAAATGAAAAGTAAAATATAAACTAACAAAGAAATGAACGTAAACAATAAAGATAAAAATATTACCTTTTCTTAAAGATAAAATAAATATTACCTTTAACAATGCCGAGTATAATATCTGCAATAAATTTTAATCCACACAAACAATTAGACGAGATAACTAGTCGGAAAAAATCATGGTAACCATAAAAAATTAGCTTCTTTTTTTTAATTAACTTCTATTTATATTTGGATGAAAAATAAACCTTTCATCTATGTGCAGAGAAATTTATACTAATTTTCGATCTTTCGATGTATAATATTGAAAGACTTTTTTATTATAAAAAGAATATCATTGGAAAGGTGTATAAGGGGTTAGTACATCCCAAAAACCATCCAAAGTCAGCTTGAAAACAAGAAAAACAACTTAAAAGAACAAGCAAACCATCGAAAAAAGACATGCCTCGTAGCATAAGAAAACACATTTTTTGGCTCTAGAATCAAACTTGTGCCTATTATTTGGTAAAGTAGAAGCATAGCTTAGACAGCCAAAAACATTCAATTGAGTAAGATCAGGCACCCCTCCATATAAAACTTCATAAGAAGATTTATTTTGTAATATCTTTGTTGGAATTCTATTTATCAAATACACTGCATACAAAACAACATAAGACCAATACTTCTTTCGTAATTTTGACCTAGACATAAGAGCTCTACTAATATTTAGAATATGTTGATGTCTTCTCTCCACTCTATCATTTGTTGTGGAGAACTTCTATGATGTATAATTCCTTTTGACTCATAAAATTCTTTCATCATGAATTCTGGCTCATTATCACTTCTCATCACTTTAACTTTCTTCTCAAATTGTGTCTCAACCATAACAACAAAACTTTTCACCTTTGGTGTTACTTCAGATTTACTTCTCAACATTACTATCCAAATATGCCTAGTACAATCAAATCAAAAGATGTCTTTGCATTCTTATTACTAACAGGAAAAGGTAATACTTTTTGTCTACACATTTGACATATATCACAAGTAGTGTGTGGACTAATAGGTACATAATTGTACATTTTATTCATACATTGCATCTTATCATGTGAAATATGTTGATAACCGGAAAAATAGTTGGTTATCATTGAAATTCTGGCAAGACTGAGTCTGAACCGTAAAACAGAGCTGAACAGAGTATGTTTAACAGAGGTTCAGAAGCAGCAAAAATAAAGACAGAAAGTAAAGAACACAGTTGATTTGTTAACCCGGTTCGGTGACAACCACACCTACATCTGGAGGCTACCAAGCCAGAAAGGAAATCCACTAAATAGTATCAATTCAAAGACCTATGACAACAGCCCCTGTTTCACAGCCTTCTCACTTAATCACTACCCGTATAGATTTCAACCTAGGAACTCCTAGACCTGAGACCCCTCTCACTTCCCTCTGTCAATCACTGCCCCAATGATTATCAGCTCTAACAAATCAAACAAAGATGGAGACACTCTCCTAAAAACTCAATACATCACTTTTGCTTAAAAGCTTCAACTGAATTACAACTCAATAAAAACAACCAACTCTAAACACTTGAAGCAAATATAAGCAATTATATTTCTGAAATATATTTTCCAAAGATTTCTTTGAAAATATATTCACAAATAAAACGATCCAATCTTCAGAATATATCTTGCAAAATTATTCTTTCTTCTGGAAACATCAGCTTGGAGAATTCTTCAATTAAATCTTCAAAAGATTATGTGAGAAAAAATAACAGCTGCAAGACACAAGAAAGAACGCAGCTTCTGAACGCAGAAAACCAGTTTCTGAACGTGCTTCTGAAATGCAGCTTCTGAAGGTTCAGCTTCTAATGAATAGTGCTTCTGAAGCGCAACTTCTGATGAACAGTGCTTCTGAAGCGCATCTTCTGAAGACACATTGCTTGTATATTTGATTTTAGCAAAACATGAAGCCAACAACCAAATATCCAACAATCTCCCACTTTGGCAAATTTTTGGCTAAAATCTATTTGAGCACAGAGAGATACACAAAGCAATTCTTCACACAACAAAGTAAGCAAACATGGAGAACATAACACAAATTTAGCAACAACAGAGTCAGCAGCGGATGATTCACTACATTTCACACATAACACTCCCCCTGAAACATACAACAACAGCTTCTGAGGACACACAGCTCCTGAAACAGATCAACACATTACTCCCCCTGAAACATATCATTCAGGATCAAACAGAAACTCCCCCTGAACTGTTGAACTGCTTCTGAAACAGACACACAGAGACTCCCCCTGAACTATTGAACTGAACTTTTCTCCCCCTTTTTAGCCAAACAATTTTGACAAAACACTCAAGAAAACATCAGGAGCAGAGAAACAACAGAGGTTACAAAGGAACACACCCAGAAAAATTCATAGGTTATAAACAACCAACACAGTACCACATACTCAAAACCCACAACAGAAGTAACATCAGTGACACTTCTCAGACCAACATAATCACACAACAGAACCCATCACAACACCATCATCAAGGAACATTATTAGGATCAGAAACACACAAAGAAATCCAGGACATCAGTCAAAAACTTGACAGTCTTCAGACTCAGCAACAGAAACTGCTTAGTCTTCATTAGACACAAAGATTCTACAAAGTCTTCAAAAAAAACAAAAGCCCATTTGACCCCTCAAATCTTCAAATTTCTTGGCATTTAAGGCTTTTGTAACTATATCAGCACCATCTTCATCACCCTCAGCACACTGAACATAGGTCATGATGTTTTGAACATCTTGCTCAACATGATCGTCAGACTTACTAGGATCCACTTCCTTTCTTATTAGTGCCTTCTTCTTTGGGACAGGGATCACTACCTTGCTCCAGACTTTAGATGGTTCAGCAACAGAACTCTTCTTTGCAACAGGAGTAGGCCTGCTGGCAGCAGCAACAGCCTTTCCTTTCTTATTCTTCAACCTCTTGTCAACACTTTCACATTTTGGTCTCCATACCTTCTTGACATTGACTACAACAGGTTCAGATTTTCTTTGCTGAAAGTGCTTGGGGTATCCATGCAGCTTGTAACAGAATGACTTTATGTGCCCCTTTTTACCACAGTGATGACATACCCAAGGATGAGATGCCCTCTTGCTCTTAGATCCCTGAGGTTGGTTCTGGTGTTCCAACTTAGGTTTATTCATTATAGGATTGCATGTTTTAACAGCAGCAATGAACCTTTTAGCTGGATGTTGCTGTTTGTTGTTCAGAGTCCTATCATCATACCCAATTCCATTTGGTTTCCCTTGGTTCTGACTCTCCAAAATCTCTTCTAACACATCAGTACCAGTGTTTAACATTCTGACTTGTTTCTTCATATTTTCAAGTTGAGAGTTCAGTTGGGTTACCTCATCTTTGAGATCAGAGATTTTCTCTAAGTGTTCACTTCTTTCAGACTGAAGTTGACTGATAGTTCTCTTCTGTTCTTCCAGCAGCTTGCACACTTCTTCAAATTTAACATGCAACTTCTTGCAAAACTCAGCAGGTTCTTTGTAATAGGTAGCCAGTTCTTCACAAGATAGTTCTCCATCACTTGACTCAGTATCAGATGATGTCTCAGAACCTGATAGTGTTTCAGAACACATAACTTCATCATTAGTCATGCATCTACCAGTAAAGGCAGCAACATGTTTGGCTGATTCATTCCTCACTTCTCCTTCTGAGTCATCTTCATCAGACCAAGACACATCCAAACTCTTTTTCTGTTTCTTGAGGTATGTTGCACATTCTGTCCTAGAGTGGCCATATCCTTCACACTCATGACACTGAACACCTTTGGATTGATCAGTTCTTGTCCTCTGATTCAGAATCTTCTTAAACTGTTTACTCAGCATCACAAGATCCTCTGATAAGCTTTCATTATTTGCTGCAAAAGCAACACCTTTCCCCTTCTTATCAGTTTTGGCTATTTCAAAGTTCTGAAGAGATCCTATCAATTCCTCAACCTTCATACTGGAGATGTCTTGTGCTTCCTCAATTGCAGTCACCTTCATATCAAATCTCTTAGGTAGGGATCTGAGGATCTTTCTCACAAGTTTCTCATCAGATATTCTTTCTCCAAGAGACTCAAATGAGTTGGCCATGTCCAGAACATTCATATAAAAATCTTGTATGTTCTCATCCTCTAACATTCTGAGATTTTCAAACTTGGTGGTGAGAAGTTGAAGTCTGGACAATTTTACCTTGGAAGTGCCTTCATGAGTAGTTTTAAGAATCTCCCAAGCATCCTTAGCCACAATGCACTGCTTGATCAGTCTGAACATATTCTTGTCCACTCCATTGAATATAGCATTCAAGGCTTTGGAGTTTCCAAGAGCTAATTCATCTTCTTCCTTGGACCAACCTTCCTCTGGTTTCAATTCAGCTGTCTTCTTACCATCTTTGTCTAGCATAACAGGATGTTCCCAACCTTTCAGTACTGCTTTCCAGGTCTTGCTGTCTATAGATTTCAGGAAAGCACTCATACGAGATTTCCAATAATCATAGTTGGAACCATCCAACAGAGGTGGTCTGTTTACAAATCCTCCTTCTTTCTCCATAATGCCAGAAAAACTTCCCTGGAGCTCACCCTAAAACAGGCAGGGTGCCTACTCTAATGCCAATTGAAATTCTGGCAAGACTGAGTCTGAACCGTAAAACAGAGCTGAACAGAGTATGTTTAACAGAGGTTCAGAAGCAGCAAAAATAAAGACAGAAAGTAAAGAACACAGTTGATTTGTTAACCCAGTTCGGTGACAACCACACCTACATCTGGAGGCTACCAAGCCAGGAAGGAAATCCACTAAATAGTATCAATTCAAAGACCTATGACAACAGCCCCTGTTTCACAGCCTTCTCACTTAATCACTACCCGTATAGATTTCAACCTAGGAACTCCTATACCTGAGACCCCTCTCACTTCCCTCAGTCAATCACTGCCCCATTGATTATCAGACTCTAACAAATCAAACAAAGATGGAGACACTCTCCTAAAAACTCAATACATCACTTTTGCTTAAAAGCTTCAAGTGAATTACAACTCAATAAAAGCAACCAACTCTAAACACTTGAGTGGTGTACAAAAACAAAGCACAAAGCTTACAGACTCAAAACCTAAGACTTAATCTCTCAATGATAACGTTGGTTGAGTTGAATTCCTTCAATGACAGCGTCCTCTATTTATAGCTTCAGCAGCAACATAATTCTTGAATCAAATCTTCTTCAAAGATATATTTCCAGAATTCTTTCAGAAGCAAATAGAAGCAATTATATTTCTGAAATATATTTTCCAAAGATTTCTTTGAAAATATATTCACAAATAAAACAATCCAATCTTCAGAATATATCTTGCAAAATTATTCTTTCTTCTGGAAGCATCAGCTTGGAGAATTCTTCAATTAAATCTTCAAAAGATTATGTGAGAAAAAATAACAGCTCCAAGACACAAGAAAGAACGCAGCTTCTGAACGCAGAAAACCAGTTTCTGAACGTGCTTCTGAAATGCAGCTTCTGAAGGTTCAGCTTCTAATGAACAGTGCTTCTGAAGCGCAGCTTCTGATGAACAGTGCTTCTGAAGCGCAACTTCTGAAGACACATTGCTTGTATATTTGATTTTAGCAAAACATGAAGCCAACAATCATGTTGCACATAACTCCTATAATGGACAAGAAATTGAGTGATTGTGTTGCGTAAGATATCTAATCTGTGCCTATTTAAGATTGTATAGTTTTAATTAGTTTTTAGTGTTTTTATAATCATTTTAATCTAATAATGCTCGTTGTGGATGTTTGATGATGTAGGATGAAGAATGGCTCTAAAGACATGGGAAGCTGCAACATGGATTGGATTTGCTTCGTTGAAGATTTGAAAAGCTGCAGCTCCGTTGATCGCTAGCCGGGTCGTACAGCTAGTATGAACTCATGGGATCACTTCTGGTCATTGCTTAGTGAAGAAGAACTATGAGCAGGCGCCAATGATTGTAATCCTAGGAATAAAAGAAGAATATGACGAGGAAAACTCACATGTATAATGACCAAATGGTACAACTTGTAGTGGTTGGCCTTGTACTATAAAAGGACAATCATGTGTTGTTGCCAAGGGTCCGAAAATTTGTAATAGAATTGGAGAGGCCAAGTTCCAGCTAGGGTTAGCAACTTTAGAGTTCTCCTTCCATCATCATCTTCTCCATTGATGATCATGGAGGCTAGGTTTTAGAGTTTTATTACTTTGTGATGCTTTTAGCTCACCACTTTCCTTCAAGGATTGTAATCTTGTACTAACTCTATTTAATCTATCAATTTTGTTTTTTCATGTTTTCATTTATGTTTTCTTCCATCTTTATTTTTGAGGTTCAACTCACCATCAACTAAACCCCTCCTTGTGGTTTAGACATGGTGAGGTTATGATATTCTTTACCTGCGGTATATAAAGCTACAACGTTGAGCTTCTTTCAAACAAACTATTTTAAATCAAAATTTTTAGAAGTGATAATTGATCACTTTTACTTCTAATGCTAAGGGGTAGTGGAATTTTTTTTATTTGATATGAATTTATCCCTAAGCATCGAAAGATGAAGGTATCAAGAGAGACTGTTTGAATGCCAAATAGATCTTGGAAGAAGGATAGACTTTTAGATCTAGATAGGACTCTTGTCATAGGCCAAAAGCTCAACCAGAGTAACACTTCGGTGGGAAAAGTTGAGATCCTAACCTAGCAATGTTGCGTGTTAAGTTTTGTGTGATTGAACCCCGAATGGTGTGTCTTCACAACCTTAACACGAAGGTTGAGTGTAAAACACTCTCAGTGGCCACCAGGTTGCCAGGAAGACGCAGAAAGCTATAGCTCTTTAAATCGTAGTAAAACTCTGTCATAACTGAACTTGTGTTTAAACAACACTTTCCATCTTGATAATTTCTAAACCATTTTAACTGTTTTCCTTACCTTTAACTTTTTATATTTAATGTTATCACTAATCATCTTTTTTAACTTTTTATATTTTAACCATTTTAATTGTCTTCCATCTTAAAATACTCATAGTGCTTTGGGAGACACCAGATGTCCAAATCTAAGATGCCACAGAATTCCAGGAGGAACAACATTCTTAGATTGTTCATCTGATACTATGATACTAGAAACTAGACCTTCTTTATTCTTTCCTTCATTATGCAAGTAGTATAATCGATCTCTTTCTTTAGATAAACCAATCCTCCTTAAATCCTTCTTTTCCTGTATGATACACCAATATCCATTATCCATCCTGATTCATTATGCTTACTATAAAAATTAGCAATGTGAGGATTACTATTACCTCCATTATGTGCAAATGAAGTGCTGCCTTTGATTGCATTTGTTGGGCACTTAGCATCCGTGTTTATCTTTTCAAGCAGTGTCATGAGACTTTGATACTGCTCCCTTGTCAAGCTCATTCCTCCACTGTCTTCACTTTCGCTAGCATCATTGTTGATTGATCTATTTTCTGATTCTTCTCCATCAACCATATTAACATAAGAATTTCCACCCCTCCAAAATTTAGCTGATAACCGTGTTTCTTGTAGCAAGTTTCCATGGTGTGACCATTCCTTCCATAAAAAGTACATACTCTTACACTACCTCTACCTCTGCCTTGAAATGCATTACCTCCTCTTCTTCTATCATTACCAAAATGTCTTTGTCCATGAACAACATTAACTAACCCTATATTCTCTTCAAGAGGAGTACTTGGAATTGGAACCACTCCATATTGTAACTTTCTTTCTTGTTACATAATCATAGAAAAAACTCTATTAATTGGTAGAATAGGATCCATCTACCTGTGAAGCAACACTTTGATATTCTTCATTCAATCCAATCAAGAACTGTATAATTCTGTCCTCAGCTCAAAAACCTTTAGCATTTCTTATAGCTAACAAAGTACATGGAATTGGACAATTGCATTGAGGTATAAGCTTGTATTGATCAAGTTCTTCCCACAAGCCTCTCAATTTAGTGAAATAATCTGAAATCTTTCTATTTCCTTGTTTCAGATTTGCAATTTCTTGATGCAATTGTTCGACTCTAATACTATCTCCTCTCATAAAATGATCTTTGAGATCATTCCACATATTTATTGTATTTTCTATGAATACCATACTTTGCGCAATTGAAGGAGAAGTCAAATTAATAATCTAAGTATGTACCAGATTATTGCATCTTTGCCATGCAACATGATTCAAATCATCTTCTTCATGAACTGGAATTGAACCACCAACAAACTTGAATTTATTCTTCTTTGCTAATGCTCTTCGCATCTTTATAGACCAAGCATGATAACTGTCACTTGATAATTGTGGTGTTACACTGACAGTGGATGAATTTTCTGTAGGATGAGCAAAATACGCATCAAGACCTTGATCTTGATTCCGAACATTGTTGTTTCTCACCATTATTACTCAATTCTTAAGCAAGAATGAACAATAAGCAGAAAAGATTTGCGATTTCAACAAAATTTGACGAAAACACATAACACAAAAGAAATTGATAAATCGAAAACGATAACAAATCGAAATTCGATTAAGAAAGAAGAAAAGGATGAATCTGAAGCAATGTTTATGTGTAGCGGAAGCAGAGCAGGTTCAAACCTGCTCTGATACCACCAAAGCAAAGCTTAACCATGAAGAAGATGAAAAAGAGAAGAAAATTTCATTATGAGAAAAGTTAGTTAGGATTACACAGTGAAAGAGCTTATATAGAAACTATCTCTGCAAGCTCATTAAAACAACCAAACTAACTAAATGTAAATGAAATTAAGATGAAATTACAAATGAAATTAACACTACTAATGATAATTTGTGAAACAAGTTACTAGTCTTGTGTTTTATTCTCTTCTGAATTTATTGCTAATAGACAAGTTGGAGTTGGCCATAGACGACACTCGAGGAGCAATCAAGGAGGCCAAAGGGGATATCTAGCTAACCCTAATACATTCAGTTTTTACCTTCTAAATATTATGCACTGGTTGCTTAGCACTTGACACTCAGCCTACCAAGTCTGCTATTAAGTTCACTAGGTAAAACATTAAAAACATTTCTTAATTTGTGTGAATTGTGAATAGATTAAAATGACCTATAATTTAAGAACGATGTGATACTTATTTGAGTTGTTAAAAAGAAATATATTAAATTAATTTTTCTATAAAAAAGTAAAATTTATATATAGAGAATATATTACCTTCCATCAATATACGTAGCTTTGACAAATGTTCTGAAAAAGGGAAAACACAAACAAAACAAAAAAGTTAGCTATCGTAAAACAATTTTTTTTGGAAATCTATTTAAAAAGCATATGAAACTTTTATTTAAGGGAGCCTATTAATATAATAATAGAATTAATATTTAATAAATATTTTTTTTTGTTGATGGAAAAAAGAGTGTCGAACTCATTGAATAAATCATCCAGGGCCTATTTTTAGCCTTGTAGTAGATTGACAGACCTATTAATCCCTAGCCTATTTAGTTTTAGATCATTGTTGTTCTCACTTCAGTTTTATCTTAAAAATACATGGAAATTACACATTTAACCCCAAAGGTAGCTAACTACCATTCGAGAACAAAGAAAACGAAGGAAGCTAAACGATAATTAGCTACCGTTGGAGTTAAATATGTAATTTACAATTGTTTTCAAACAAAAACTGAAGCGGGAACATCAATTTTCTTAGTCTTAAGTCTATTGGTCTATTTAATTATGTTTATGTATTACTCTCTCTGGTCATGTTTATAAACAACTATTCTTTTCTTAAATTTATTAAATAATTGATGTATCTGAACTATATTATAGTTCAGATACATCAATTATCACATGAACCTGAATATAAATAAGGATTTTAAATATGTGTATATGCCTATTGTAACAACCATACTAAATTATCTAGAATATTTAGCATGTGTATTAATCTGATACTGGGTACATTAAAATTTTCAATAATAATAATACATACATCTGAATGAGTACAAGTTAGCTCGTTAATACAGTTATCCAAATGTCATAGTTTACACTTTCATATACATATATACATAATCTTAAAACCTCCTGAGCTTGTCTTCATCGAGCAATTGCACTCCATCCAGCGTCTTCTTGGAGAAAAGCATCATGAACATCTCTTAATCACCTGAATACCTGCACCAGAAGGATTGGGGTGAGACATTACGTCTCAGTGAGTTCCAGCCCAACCTACTGTTGGCAACCACGGGGAAACCTAGGGTCGCCGTGCCTACTCTTAGCGATCTTGGGGATACCTACGACCGCTGTCATTCTTTACATTTATCGCGATCAAGGGGAAAACCTAGGATCGCTTCATTGTCTTGTCTCATGCATAACATGTTCCATTCTAAATCTTAGACTTATACGTAGTGATCCTGGGGACATCCTATGATCACATCTCGTTCACTAGGAACTAATCATCATGTCTCGTATTACATACAAAGTATACATATTCATTTTCATATTCGTATCATCTTTTCATATCATAAAGTTAGAAGTTAGCGTTGAACAAACAATACATTATCTTGGTTCATTTTACGGAGTGCATCCGGGTGGAGTAACCCCGAAGTACATCTCCCATCATACTGGTGAAATTCCTATCATATCAGGCTAACACCGGACTCCTCTTATCTTTGTGTAGGCAACCCTCTCGGTGAAGCCCCATCCGGCATAATCCAGAGCCTGCTGGACACAACTTGCATGTAGACAACCCTCTCGGAGAAGTCCCGTCCGGCGTAACCCGGAGCCTGCTGGACATGCTTAATCTTTTAACATACGTGTGGACAATCCTCTCGGAAAAGTCCCATCCGGCGAAACCCGGAGTCTGATGAACACGTCTAACATAGTCTTATAACTTACGTGTGGATAGCCCTTTCGGAGAAATCCCATCCGGCATAATCCGGAGTCTGATGAACACGTTATCATATTCTTTATCATTAAATTCTTACTTAAGTTCATAGACGTATCTATTAAGTTTCAAATTTCTTGTGCATATCTAATGCATACTTTGACTATTCATTCTTAAAACTTAACCTATAAATAGGCTCTTAACTTTGATCATTGGATCACTCTTATTCTCATTAATCCTTAACCTTTGTACTTAAAAGTACATCTAATACTTGCTATAGGCCTTTGCATACTCAATGCGTTTCTTAAGGGAACTAATTTCCCAATAACATAACCTATAAGTATAGGATCATAGGCTTATCGTTATCATAAGCCACTACTTAGTTGCTAGAACATTTGCATATTCGTCTAAACTTTGCCCTATTAATTCAAACTATTCTAAGTCAAAGCACAATCCTTGTTCCATACACTTTCATCCTTTTTGGGAGCCTCTTGAATGTGTTAGAATGGTGGTAAATGTTTCTAAAATGTTTACGGAGAAAACGGATGCGAAAAACCATGCCTACACGCCCCAGAACACTCAAAACAGCAAAGCTGTCAAGTGCTGTCTGGGCCTGCGCGCTTGTAGCGACAAGCCTGCGCTTGTAGCGACCAGCCTGCGCTTGAAGCGACCAGCCCGCGCTTGAAGCGACAGTAGGCAGAATAAAATTCTGCCTGGTCGCTGTAGCGAGCTCCAGCTCGCTGTAGCGACCATGACAGGTCCAAAAATCTCAAAATTGATATTTTTCATCATTCCAAGCCATCCCAACACACTCAAGCTTCCCAAATGGCATAAAAAGGATTTTCTTAAGCTTATAAATCATTTAAACATGGCTGGAACAAGGAATTAACATTTAACATAAATTAGGGCACTTTTATAAAAATTACTCTAAGAGTAAACAACTCTCAAATGGGTTATAAAACCCTAGGGAGCTCACCTTGATTCTCAAATGGTGCTTGCTACAACTGAAATCCAAACCCTAGCTTCAAACTACCTCTTCTCTTGATTCTTCCTCTTGATCTAGCTTTCCAACACTTGAGCTTGCTTGCATAATCTCACAAGAGCTTGGGTGAGGCTTTGATGGATGATAACAAGGATGGTGTGGCGTGAGAGTGAGGGGAAGAGGGAGAGAAACCAGATTTTTGAGAGAGAAGGGTGAGAAGAGAAATGGAATGAAAATATCTTCCCCCCTCAAATTTAAATAAACTCTTCTTTTCAAATATTTACTATATTGCCATTCCACTTATTTACCATAATGCCATGCTTCTTGATTAATTCTAACATCGATAACTGGTACTTATAAGCGGGATATTACAATCTACCCCCCTTAAAGAAATTTCGTCCTCGAAATTTGGAATCCACCCTGTAATCACATATATGAATGAATCTCCCATACCACTTCCTCTACTAGCCAAAACTCCAATTCGTCTTGCTTATCGGAACCCCATGGTTTCCAACTCTTTAATTCAAAAGTACTCGACAACTTTTCCTTTAACTGAAAAGCTCGTAGTGAATTACATAACTCTTACGTGGTAGAATGCGAGGTTATCTGAACCATCATATCCAACTCACGTGGTCACGTTCCTGGTTCATACACTTTTACAATTCCAATCTGGAGTTGTCCAACTCTGACACTTGTACTAATCCTTATAAATACCTTCTTAGTTCATGTATCCTTACTTTGACGACGTTAGATCGTTCTTATCACAACTTATTCTCGTTTTCTTGCCGTAGCATAAATATTTTCTATACTGACCAATCCAAAACTCATAAGAGTTAGTCCAAGTGATGAGTGTTATAAATTATCTCACATATCACCATATGGTACATTTCATAGCATATAATTTACATACATAAGCGAGTACGTGTACACTACTGATGGGTACACAATACATCATCTCATCCTTGTCCGACTGACGGGACATCATTCTTGATCTTATCATATTTGAGACACTACCACATCAATTGGGAATCTTTTCTTTTACTTTTAATTCATTTTGTAACATCCGGGATTTGCCTTTCAACTGGCTTGCCAGGTTTGCCCCGCCAATGTTACTCGTGTTTATTTCTTATGTGTACAACAACCCGTATAACATGAATTGTGGTTACATTCTCTCGTCATCATAAACTTATTTCCCCATTCTGGACGTCGAGTCCAAGATCCTTATTTTCAAAAAGAAGCTCTACTTGATTGCTACCAAAATAGCACACTTTAAATCCTTTAATCAAAACCTGAACTTACGTAGCCCTTTACTGTAGACTACGATTGACCTGTAATCTGCATGAAAGTTCTTCTTCTTTTACTGGTGAACATTAAGTACAATAATTTTCGAACTCTTCTGCTAAGCTATGGTGATATCAACAAATATGCTCTGGTAAAAACCTTCATATTTAAACATTTCCGATTGCATACCACTATTGCCAAAACACGTCACATAGTTAAAAATCTGCTATACTACTATCTGAGTAGTTTAAGCACTGCATGATAAGTATATATAATACTAAACATAACCTGATACATGTGACATGTTGACAGATTGTAGGTACAACGTGGATTAAACTCATATGTCACTGCATCGTTGTTTCTGATCAATGCTTCAATTTCAAAAATTTACCGTTTTGAAAGTGCAACTTTTACGGATGTTGCCTCACGCTTACCCTTTTGACTAAACTTACTCTTCAAGTCCACTTGAAGTTACTGAGCTAATATAGCTAAATTACCGTATTAGCGGTGACTTTCCTTGCTCTAGACTTATTGTGCTAGAAACATATTCTTCTCATTCTTATCGCAGAATCTTAGACTGCTTCGATTCCCATTTCCCTTGTATTTCGAGGTTTGAAATACCGCTCGGCTTAACTTTTAAAATTTCCTTCTAGAACTTATAACAAGTTCGAGTCGTTACTGCTCACTGATATTCTGTGGTTCACCTGACAAGGACTACACAAGCATCCTTGTTCTCTAAGCTTCAACTTAGAATTGTTTGTTAACTCATCCTTGAATTACTCTTTCGCTGCGCAACTCTGATTTAAACAAATCACTTTGGAGTAGGAGTAATACACCATTATCAAATTCTCTGGCCGACTTGTTCCTTAATGACTTGTAGCTATCACAGTAGATTCATCTTACGTTCGTTGATTCTCTTGTGGCTTAAACCACCTGTTTAACTTACTGATTGATCGTCATCTGACACTGTACTTCCTTTCGGACATAAACCATATACTCACTTACTTTCACGATAAAACGCCAGAACCTGTAAACGGTTTCCAACAACTGTCGAGAGTTCAACAATGTTCCTGTCAAACAGTTTATACTCTGGTTCTAACTTTACTTTCCATATCCTGAATTTCGTAACCATCTCTTGGTCAGCTCTTCGTGTATAATCATTATAACATTGCGGGAACCCGATTGAAAGCTTGCTTGAGACAACTTAAATTCACACACAAACACTTGTGTCAACTTCTAAAACGACTTATGGTTTCTGGAGGTTCACATCTTTTACATATACTGAATCTACTGAGGGTTTGAGTCCCATTACTAATCGTTCTATCTTTATCCATAAGAATTCATACCCATAATCTTTTCGAAACAATTACGGTCTCTATGGTTTTACCATACCTCCTAGGTTACCTTCGAATCCCTCCAGTTAATTGATCTTGAACTTCAATACTTCATCATTACTTTTTGTTTCATTCAACAACTCGTTACGGCATTCTCATTTCAGATCTTGATCTTAACATCTGAGTAATTCTGCATATAGTTGAACAATCCGAAATCTATACCTTATTACCGCCCTCGGAACTTATCAACACGAGGTGACCTCTTTAAGCTTCTAGAATAACTGTGGAAGAAAACTCATCAGTTGAAAACTTAAAACTCACTAGCATTAACCACAATCTTAACCTTTCGTATAATACAGTCTCAATATAATTTCTTGGCTAAAATTTCCGATTATCCTTTAAAACTGGTCTACTATAATCTTGTGTCATCTTGAACTTGCCTTCTTCATCCAATCAAGGAAATTCAACTTTATTCGTCCATCAGTTTACTAAATCCCAATGACTGACCATTTAATATACACCTTTCGTTGAATAAAATTTCAGTTAAGCTTAGCTTATTTGCAATCTTCTTACTAATAAAACACATATGAATATCTGATTCACGCCTCGATATGCAACGGGTCTTATTATCAACACTTATTCATCCATCTTAGTTCTTAGGTTGCATACCAACCTCTTTTCTTAATTCCCAAATCTAGCATTTAAGGTTCGGGAGGTGCGGCTGATCAGATGGGGTTAAACTTACTTGCGAGTCATGCTCAAAGACCACCCTTGAGTGGTTAGTTTCATTCGTCCAAATAATTCGCTTAGTCCATAATTTTCTCTTAACTGTCTGGACATTAAAATCTCATCTGATTGGAGTTTAGTTCTCAACACTCTATCTTGCTGGGAATCCAGAGGTTTCATAACCGACCGATAATTCCTCATTCTAGTCTCTAGGTTTAGCACCGCAATTCCTTAACTCTGTACTCAGAATTGATACTTAATCCACACTTCACTTTAACTTCTCAAACTGCGGTTCCCATTAAGGTTCCACGTCATTCCGTAGAGTATTCCATAATTTCTTAATCCGTATGTCTTCCGCAGATGAGGTATCGTCCAACGTCGTGTCCAACTGGGTTGAGGTGCTTCACCTTATCCTTAAATATCCCTTATGTCTCTGAGACCTTGCCACTATCAGGCTTCGTTACTTTACAGTTTGATAGCCACCATTTGGCATGAATACTTCTTCGCCAATTTCATCTTAAAATTCTGTCACCATAATCTTCGCCCTTCGTACACTTCATTCCTCCTTGGTCACATTCAGCTCTCGGACATTTATCCTAACTGTCATATACTAGATTGAGTTGATCAGGCTCAACTAGATGTGACCTTTAGAACAACATCCGGAACCCAATGGTCCCACTACTTTTATTGAATTCTTAATGACCCAAGGCACGGTCTGAATCGACCTGCTCTGATACCAATTGTAACACCCATACTAAATTATCTAGAATATTTAGCATGTGTATTAATCTGATACTGGGTACATTAAAATTTTCAATAATAATAATACATACATCTGAATGAGTACAAGTTAGCTCGTTAATACAGTTATCCAAATGTCATAGTTTACACTTTCATATACATATATACATAATCTTAAAACCTCCTGAGCTTGTCTTCATCGAGCAACTGCACTCCATCCAGCGTCTTCTTGGAGAAAAGCATCATGAACATCTCTTAATCACCTGAATACCTGCACCAGAAGAATTGGGGTGAGACATTACGTCTCAGTGAGCTCCAGCCCAACCTACTGTTGGCAACCACGGGGAAACCTAGGGTCACCGTGCCTACTCTTAGCGATCTCGGGGATACCTACGACCGCTGTCATTCTTTACATTTATCGCGATCAAGGGGAAAACCTAGGATCGCTTCATTGTCTTGTCTCATGCATAACATGTTCCATTCTAAATCTTAGACTTATACGTAGTGATCCTGGGGACATCCTATGATCACATCTCGTTCACTAGGAACTAATCATCATGTCTCGTATTACATACAAAGTATACATATTCATTTTCATATTCGTATCATCTTTTCATATCATAAAGTTAGAAGTTAGCGTTGAACAAACAATACATTATCTTGGTTCATTTTACGGAGTGCATCCGGGTGGAGTAACCCCGAAGTACATCTCCCATCATACCGGTGAAATTCCTATCATATCAGGCTAACACCGGACTCCTCTTATCTTTGTGTAGGCAACCCTCTCGGTGAAGCCCCATCCGGCATAATCCGGAGCCTGCTGGACACAACTTGCATGTAGACAACCCTCTCGGAGAAGTCCCGTCCGGCGTAACCCGGAGCCTGCTGGACATGCTTAATCTTTTAACATACGTGTGGACAATCCTCTCGGAAAAGTCCCATCCGGCGAAACCCGGAGTCTGATGAACACGTCTAACATAGTCTTATAACTTACGTGTGGATAGCCCTTTCGGAGAAATCCCATCCGGCATAATCCGGAGTCTGATGAACACGTTATCATATTCTTTATCATTAAATTCTTACTTAAGTTCATAGACGTATCTATTACGTTTCAAATTTCTTGTGCATATCTAATGCATACTTTGACTATTCATTCTTAAAACTTAACCTATAAATAGGCTCTTAACTTTGATCATTGGATCACTCTTATTCTCATTAATCCTTAACCTTTGTACTTAAAAGTACATCTAATACTTGCTATAGGCTTTTGCATACTCAATGCGTTTCTTAAGGGAACTAATTTCCCAATAACATAACCTATAAGTATAGGATCATAGGCTTATCGTTATCATAAGCCACTACTTAGTTGCTAGAACATTTGCATATTCGTCTAAACTTTGCCCTCTTAATTCAAACTATTCTAAGTCAAAGCACAATCCTTGTTCCATACACTTTCATCCTTTTTGGGAGCCTCTTGAATGTGTTAGAATGGTGGTAAATGTTTCTAAAATGTTTACGGAGAAAACGGATGCGAAAAACCATGCCTACACGCCCCAGAACACTCAAAACAGCAAAGCTGTCAAGTGCTGTCTGGGCCTGCGCGCTTGTAGCGACAAGCCTGCGCTTGTAGCGACCAGCCTGCGCTTGAAGCGACCAGCCCGCGCTTGAAGCGACAGTAGGCAGAATAAAGTTCTGCCTGGTCGCTGTAGCGAGCTACAGCTCGCTGTAGCGACCATGACAGGTCCAAAAATCTCAAAATTGATATTTTTCATCATTCCAAGCCATCCCAACACACCCAAGCTTCCCAAATGGCATAAAAAGGATTTTCTTAAGCTTATAAATCATTTAAACATGGCTGGAACAAGGAATTAACATTTAACATAAATTAGGGCACTTTTATAAAAATTACTCTAAGAGTAAACAACTCTCAAATGGGTAATAAAACCCTAGGGAGCTCACCTTGATTCTCAAATGGTGCTTGCTACAACTGAAATCCAAACCCTAGCTTCAAACTACCTCTTCTCTTGATTCTTCCTCTTGATCTAGCTTTCCAACACTTGAGCTTGCTTGCATAATCTCACAAGAGCTTGGGTGAGGCTTTGATGGATGATAACAAGGATGGTGTGGCGTGAGAGTGAGGGGAAGAGGGAGAGAAACCAGATTTTTGAGAGAGAAGGGTGAGAAGAGAAATGGAATGAAAATATCTTCCCCCCTCAAATTTAAATAAACTCTTCTTTTCAAATATTTACTATATTGCCATTCCACTTATTTACCATAATGCCATGCTTCTTGATTAATTCTAACATCGATAACTGGTACTTATAAGCGGGATATTACACCTATATAGGGTAAAGCTGTAAAAATAACCCAGATTAAAGAGCCTCCATTATTAACCCCCCTTTAAAGCCCCGATTTTGTGGTCCCTTCTTGAATGAATTTATTAGGCCTTAACCCCATTTTAGTTGTTTTATTGCTGGACCTTATTGAGGGTCAACTCTTGGTCCAACTAAAATTTCCAAATTCTATAAAACATATTTTTTTAGATATTTTTTGTTACAATAATAGTATAATTAATAACTTATAAATTTTAAAATATTTTCAAAAAAGAATAAATTAAAAACAGCCACCCACCCAAGTCACCGGCAAATCACCGTGCCGCCCCAGGAGCTCCGCCGTCGGGTCGCTGGAAAATTACCGGACTTCCGTCGTCCACCGATGCGAGTCGTTGGAGCTCCTCTGCGGTCATCGGTGGTGGTCGACAATTCGACCACCACGGCCACCACCATATTTATTATTATTTAATTATTTGATTATCTAAATTATGAATGTTATTGTGATAAAAAATTATGTTGGGCCTTACAAAATCGCTTTGGACTGAGTCCATTAAAATTTATTTGGGTTGAAATGATTTAAAGAAATAAAACAATTACTTTTTTCACCACCTTTCTTGTGTGCCTTATTTTTTTTCTTCCAAATATGCCCTTGTGATTTTTGGATTATATAATTCGAAAATCCTAAAAGCATTTTTGTAAAAAGTGGACAAAGTAATAACCAAAACAAATATGTAAAAAAATATTGGAAGAGTGGTATGAAATGAAAATGGTAATTCTGTTTTAAAAAGAAAATCAAAATCCTGTTTTAAAAAGAAATTTGTCAAAATGAAAAGAGAAATTCTTACTTACCACAATTGACAAAAAGTCCCAATGGAGTTCTGCAATAATCAAGTTGACACTCAGTCCTCCGATCTGTCCATTAAACTGGCAGTTATGTAGGTTAGTGTCACAAAAATCTTCACAAGCACGTCTCACCCATGTAAGGTCAAATCTGTTATGACCCGAGCTGAGGAATTAGAAGAAACGGCTGAGCTAAGTGAAGAGGATTATCCACCTATATCTCACTTTAGGCCCAAACGCAAGACAGCAAGGCCCAAATACTTGAATGACTACCATGTGCCCAAGTTGGTTGTCAAGAAGCACTAGGTGACATGTTAGAAGAATGTTCCAGAAGAAGTCTATATTCCCATTGTTTATCTTTATGTTTGTCCTTGTCTAGAGGTGACCGTTAGATTATAATGAGTCACCATCTTAGTACTAATGAAAGCTGTCTTGAAGCTACTAGGTTGTAAGGCTAGCTGTCATCTAGCCTCTATTTATGTATTATTGAATCAAGGGAATGGACATCATGAAATTAAGTAAAAGAAGTGTAGTGTAGTTTTCTGTTTTTATTCTCTGGCTCTTTTTCCTGTTTTTATTCCCACAAAGTCACCTTGTTTTCATACCACACCCTTACATTGGTGTTTTCATTGCTATGGACTCATCCACCAATGATGATATTACCGCAGTGCTTCGACAAATCCTCCAGAATCAACAAACTTTTGAAACAAACCTCACCAACCTTTCCACTGAACTCACGAGACTGCGCACTCGCTTAGCACCCCCAGGTTTCCAACCTATGGGATCTGATATACCCACACCAGCATACCACTCCTCCTCCATCAAACTTGAGCTCCCAAGATTTGATGGATCTGACCCTTTGGGTTGGATTTTCAAAATCAAACAGTTTTTTGAGTTTCATAACACCCCAGAAGATCAACGCCTCCGTGTGGCTTCTTTTTATATGGAGGGAGAAGCTTTGACATGGTACCAATGGATGCACTCCAACGGCCAACTCCTCTCATGGCCCATGTTCCTTCACGCTCTGGAGCTTCGATTCGCGCCGTCTCATTACGACGACCCAAAGGGCGCTCTGTTCAAGTTGTGCCAGACAACTTCTGTCAAAGAGTACCAAACGACATTCGAAAACCTTGCGAATCGCATTACCGGTCTTCCATCAGAATTCTACTTGAGTTGTTTTATTTCGGGCTTGAAGCCGGAGATCCGACGTGAACTGCAAGCCTTTCAACCTCTTTCAATAGCTCAAGTAATCAGCTTGGCAAAGTTGCAGGAAGAAAAAATCAATGACAAGTCCAGCTCTTTCTACTCAAAACCAGGTACTTCCAACCCCTCCATCGCACCCCATTCTTCTTTTCGTCCCACAATTACAGCCTCCCCCCAAAAAGCCTCCAACACACCAAGACAATTTCCTATCAAACGCCTCTCACCCGCCGAATTACAAGCCCGCCGTGAACAAAATCTTTGCTACAACTGTGACGAAAAATATGTTTTTGGTCACAAGTGCAAACGACAGTTTCACCTACTGATTGTTGAACCGGATTCCACTGATCCAACTCCAGACCCAGCAACCCTACTACTGCCTGAACCAGTTACCGCACTACCCGAATGCACTGTGACAGAAGACTCGGCCCAAATAAGCTTACATGCCTTAATGGGTCACACCATCCCTCAAACACTCCGCGTGTAGGGTCACATAGCCAAAACACCGGTCCAAGTCCTCATTGATTCTGGTAGCACACACAACTTCATTCAGGACCGAGTTGCAAAACAGTTGGGTCTCCCACTACACCAGACCCAATCTTTCAGTGTCTTGGTAGGAAATGGAGAGGCATTGGACTGTTCTTTCATGTGCCCACAAACCTTACTCTCTCTTGATTCTCATGAGTTCATTGTGGATTTATTTGTGCTTCCCCTTAGCGGAGCAGATTTGGTTTTGGGTGTCCAATGGCTTCGTTCATTAGGCCCAGTACTCACTGATTATGATGCACTGACCTTGAAGTTTGTCTGTGGTGGTAAGGTCATGCAAATATCTGCAAGTTCGAAACCACCACCAGAAGCAGCATCGTTGCATCAACTGCGTCATCTCGCTTCCACTGATGCCCTTGACACAATATGCCAACTCCACCTCTTATCCCCAGGCCCAGAAGAATCACAATTTTCCCCAGCTATCCAACAATTACTTACCAAATTCAACCGCATTTTTTCCGAACCTACCAATTTACCTCCACCCCGAACCATTAACCACCATATTCCACTTTTAGAAGGAGCAAACCCAATCAATGTTCGACCATATCGCTACTCACAGTTTCAGAAGCAGGAGATTGAGAAACAGATCCATGAGATACTGCACCAAGGGGTCATTCAACCCAGCTCTAGTGCTTTTTCCTCTCTTGTGCTTTTGGTCCGAAAGAAGGATGGAACTTGGCGCTTCTGTGTTGACTATTGAGCTGTTAATGCCATCACAGTAAAAGATCGGTTCCCTATTCCTTCCATTGATAAGCTTCTTGACGAATTGTATGGTACAAATTGGTTTTCAAAATTAGACCTTCGCTATGGGTACCATCAGATTCGTATGCATCCAGGGGATATTCATAAAACTGCCTTTCGTACTCACCAAAGGCATTGTGAATTTCTCATCATGCCTTTTGGATTATGCAATGCACCATCATCCTTCCAAGCAACCATGAATATGATTTTTCCTTATTTGCGCAAATTTGTGATCGTCTTTTTTGACGACATCTTGGTCTACAGCCGCAACATGGACGATCATTTATTACATTTGAAGCTGGTTTTTCAATGTCTGATGGAACACTGTTTCTATCTGAAACAGTCTAAATGCATTCTGGCTCAACAGTCTATTGAGTATTTGGGCCACATCGTGTCTTCCAAGGGTGTGGGACCAGATCCGGCAAAGATTTCGGCGATGACACAGTGGCCAACACCAAAGACAATCAAGCAATTAAGGGGTTTTCTTGGGATCACTGGGTTCTACCGCAAGTTTGTTAAGGATTACGCTAAGATCGCTCAACCACTTACGGAGCTGCTAAAAAAAGACGCATTCCACTGGACCGATCAGGTAGAAGCAGCTTTCAACAAACTCAAAGATGCGATGACTAAAGCACCGGTATTAGCCTTACCAAATTTTGAGGAAGATTTTATCATTGAAACAGATGCTTCCGGTATAGGCATGTGGGCAGTGCTGATACAGAATGGGCATCCTATTGCATTTTTCAGTCAGAAATTTTGCCCAAAATTACTCAGTTCTTCGACATATGTCAGGGAGCTTTGTGCAATTACTACTGCTGTCAAAAAATGGAGGACTTATTTGCTTGGTCGAAAATTCATGGTCTACACTGATCAAAGAAGCCTTAGGGAGCTTATGACCCAAGTGATTCAAACACCTGAGCAGCAGTATTACTTGGCTATATTACTTGGATTTCATTATGAGATCGTGTATAAACCGGGTGGTCAGAACAGAGTTGCGGATGCTTTATCACAAGCACAAGATAGTTCAATGTTTATGTTCACCATTACAGTTCCTCATTGGGAGTTCTTGAACAAGCTGCAGGAGGTGCTTCAATCTGATCCTGAGATGGTCAAATTAATCCAAGAGGTACAACAGGACCCATCCAAATATCCCCACTTCCAAGTGCGACGTAAGCTCCTGTTCTTTGACAATAAGTTGTTTATTCCGGAATCATCTAATCTCAAATCGGTGATGTTAGAAGAATTCCATGCTTCCCCCATAGCAGGTCACGGTGGCATCTCTAAGACTTATGGGCGTCTCAAGGAAAATGTGTATTGGGTAGGCATGAAACGCGACGTTGTCAACTTTGATAATGCGTGTCTCACCTGCCAGCAAACAAAAAACTCGACTCAGCTTCCCTATGGCTTATTGAAACCGCTGCCAATACCAACTGCAGTCTGGGAGGATATTTCCTTAGACTTCATTGTAGGGCTCCCTTCATTTCAAGGTCACACGATTATTTTAGTGGTGGTTGACCGTCTATCCAAAGCTGCACATTTTGGGTCCTTACCTACAAACTTCACAGCATACAAAGTGGCTGAACTTTTCTGTCAAATGATTTGTAAACTCCATGGTATGCCTCGCAGTATAGTATCGGATCGTGATCCCATATTTCTCAGCCATTTTTGGCAAGAGCTTTTCAGGCTAAGTGGTACCAAATTAAGAATGTCCTCTGCTTACCATCGACAAAGTGACGGTCAGACCGAAATTGTCAACAAAACCTTACAACAATACTTATGATGCTTTGTTCATGATCAACCAAAGCAGTGGGGCAAATTCTTACATTAGGCGGAGTGGCATTACAACACCACTACTCATGCGTTAACAGGGCTTACACCGTTTGAGGTTGTCTATGGAAGACCTCCTCCATCCCTTGCTCAATACATCCGAGTAAGCACAAATTTGGAGGATGTGGAGTCTGAGCTCACGACACGCGATGAACACGCGATGAGATTTTGGCAAAACTGAAAAGTAAACTCATGAAGGCCCAAGAAACCATGAAGTTGTACGCAGACAAGAAGCGTCGTCCTCATACTTTCGCACCAGGAGATTTTGTGTTTGTAAAGCTTCGTCCGTATCGTCAAGCAACTTTGGGAGAACAACGGACTCACAAGCTTACCAAGAGGTATTATGGTCCTTTCAAACTACTGAGAGCCATTAATGAAGTCGCTTTCGAAGTGGAACTGCCACCCACCAGCCGCATTCATCCTGTTTTTCACGTCTCTCAGCTGAAACCATGCCACGCTCACAGTTCTGCCAACCTTCCACTGCCACCTAAAGACCATGACAATTTCTCATTGAACCGGCCCACATCCTAGATTGGCAACCACCAAAAGTGCTCATTCAATGGTCTGCACTGTACCCAGAGGATGCAACTTGGGAAAACATTGATGAAATGAGAAAGCTGTACCCATCTTTCCACCTTGAGGACAAGGTGTTTGTGGAAGGGGATGGGGATGTTATGACCCGAGCTGAGGAATTAGAAGAAACAGGTGAGCTAAGTGAAGAGGATGATCCACCTATATCTCACTTTAGGCCGAAACGCAAGACAGCAAGGCCCAAATACTTGAATGACTACCATGTGCCCAAGTTGGTTGTCAAGAAGCACTAGGTGACATGTTAGAAGAATGTTCCAGAAGAAGTCTATATTCCCATTGTTTATCTTTATGTTTGTCCTTGTCTAGAGGTGACCGTTAGATTATAATGAGTCACCATCTTAGTACTAATGAAAGCTGTCTTGAAGCTACTAGGTTGTAGGGCTAGCTGTCATCTAGCCTCTATTTATGTATTATTGAATCAAGGGAATGGACATCATGAAATTAAGTAAAAGAAGTGTAGTGTAGTTTTCTGTTTTTATTCTCTGGCTCTTTTTCCTGTTTTTATTCCCACAAAGTCACCTTGTTTTCATACCACACCCTTACAAAATCCATTGCTTAGGATTCCATGAATTTCCGCATAGGAAAAATGTTGTGGATTGTTGCTGACATAATTCTTGAACAAAGAAGAAGCCGAAGACGTAGCAACAAGCATCACTCGACAACCAACGTTTAAGCTCCCAGTTTTGATGTCGTCGGCGATGGCATAAACATGGCCATTGGAATGCCATTTGACACATGGAGATGTATTCACATACATAGGATCGTTCTTCACTTGATTGCTACAGTTCAAATATATTACGTGCCCCACCCATAGTAAAGGAGATGCTTCATATGCATCCCCGTGGTAGTTAAAATTGTAAGAACTTGTGAAATTGGATGTAGTTAAGAAATAGCGAGGAATGGTGGAGCAATTACCCTCTTGAATTCCGGAATCAACTAATCGAATTGTGTAGATTCTGTAGTCGATTGATTTCACATATGAAATTCTAGCCAGGCAATGAGACAGAGTAACCAGGTTCTGAACCAACAGGTTCTGAACAACACGCAGGGCACAGTAAATTGCAAAAACAGAGCACAACAAAACACAATGCAAGAGCAGCAAAATAAAGTGCAGGAAAGTAAAAGGCACAGAGGTTTGTTAACCCAGTTCGGAGTAAACACCTCCTACTCTGGGGGATACCAATCCAGAAGGAAATCAACTATAGGATTTAACCCTTAAAACTCAAGACACTGACTCCCAGTTCCCAGCCTAAGCAATTAAACTCCTCCTAGTCAGACTTCTACCCAACTGAAATTTCTGGCTTAGCAACTGGTAAGGAGGTTAACTGGTTCTTATAAAACAGGTTCTGAACTTAAACAAGCAGATTCAGAATAAAACTTAGCACAATTAAATCACAGATAAGCAGCAGGAAATAAAAGTGCAGAAATAAACAGAACACAAGGTTTGTAACCCAGTTCGGAGTAAACACCTCCTACTCTGGGGGATACCAATCCAAGAAGGAAATCCACTATTGGAATTAATCCTTAAGACTCAGACACTGACCCCCAGTTCCTATCCTAAGCAATCAATCTCCACCTAGTCAGACTTCTACCCACGCATGAGTATTTGAATCCACTAACTTCCTATTCAAGTAACAACCCAGTTACTTGAACAATCCTTGAACTAAACCCAGTTCTGAAAACTACCCTGTTTTTGAAGAACACCCTTCAATACAAAAAACTTCATTCTTGCTTAAAAGCTTTGAATGAATTACAACTCAATTAAACCTCAACCAACTCAAACTGAGTGGTGCACAAATAAAGCTAGAAGCTTAACACACTAAGACTCAATTCTCTGATCTAAAACTCTATATTTCGTAAGTCTTGAAAGCAGCAGCACTCCTCCTTTTATAACCTTCAGCAAGTCTCATAATTATGTAGCTAACCTTCTGAATTGGATTTGTTTCTGAATTATGAATGATCTAATAAGGAAACAAATAAAACTGCATAGTATCTTCAGAAAGATTCTTTAGCAAAATACGAACTTGCATAAAAACAAACCAAATCTTCATTAAATCTTCTTCAAATCAACCAGCATTCTAGAAGCAATATGCGTGGATAAATCCTCAATAAATCTTGCAAAGATTCGCACAGAAATAACATGAAAATAAGCAGCTTCTGATGAAGTCAACCAAAGTCAACGCTGGCATCAGAACCTGAATTCAGCTTCTGAAGTGCTACAGTGCTTCTGATGATGCATTCAGCTTCTGATGGTGATTTCAGCTTCTGAACAGCTTCAAATTAAAAAACTTGCAACTGAAGATTTGTTCTACATATGGAGATGCTTCTATTCAACACATTGGATTTGCCAAAATATGCAGCCAACACCAAAATACTCAACAATCTCCCCCTTTGGCAAATTTTTGGCTAAAACCAATGTTCACACAACCAAGTTCTTCAATCTCCCATAAAATTAACTCAGCAATGAAGAACTCCACAATGATCAATCATAACATAGTGATAAGCAGCTGATTCATTTATGACTATCATGAAAAACACAAGTCAGCTTCAGTTCAACACATCATCTCAGCTACTGAAGCACACATAAGCTACTGATCAACTCCTGATCATCACAAACACTCCTGAAGCTCCACAACACTCCCCCTGCAACTCAGCATCCAATATTAAAAACTCCCCCTTAATTCTGAACTGCAGTAACACTTCAGGATCACAAACACTCAGGATTTTAATAACCATATACTCCCCCTGAGACACATACTCCCCTATAATCACAACTGCACAGCTCATGTTGCATTGCATCTGAATTCTGACCAACAGCCACAAAACTGCACAAAGTACAATCTGACAGCTCACACTCTAAACAGCTCATGTCTGATCTTAAACATAAGTTTTTCTCCCCCTTTTTAGCCACAAAATTATGACAAACCACAGGTTTAACATAAGGTTTAAAAACTGCACATACATCATCTGAATCAGTCCCAACATTAACTTCAGACCCAAGATCAGACACACATTCAGCATTAGCAAAACTGGCAGGTACTCTATCTTCCTCACATCCAGTTTGCAATAATTGCTATAAATCCTTATGATGACTAACATTTGAAGAACCACAACCAAAACCATTCCTCCCAGCAATTTGTTTCTCAAAATCAGCCACTCTTTTCTGATCACAAGTCCTAGCAACTTCAGACTTACAAGTAAATAGTACCTTCTGAGCAGGAACATGAACTTTGCTCCAGACTTTGGATGGTCCAGCATCAGAATTCTTCTGTGCTATAGGAATTGGCTTACTGTCATCAGCACACAGCCTTTCCCTTCCCTTTGTTCAGATTCTGAGCAATACCTTCACTCTTAGGTCTCCAAACTTTCTTGATTTTGCTCTTGTTCACAGCTGGTTTAACTTTTCTGTGTTGCAAATGTTTGGGATAACCATGCAATTTGTAACAAAAAGGTTTAATGTGACCCTTTTTACCACAATGATGACAGACCCAAGGTTGATTCCTTCTTTTGTTTCTGTTAAACTTCTGGGAATGCATATGAGCATGCTTCTGAGGCAGCATCTGAACTTGCTTATGAGGTATCATTTGAGCTGGCTTCTGACCTTGCATCAATGCTTGTTTCTGAGGTCTCCTCTTTGGTGTTCCAACCATAGAATCATGAGTTTGAGTAGTAGGAACAAACTGACTAACAGGATTTTTCTCCTTGAGCTTCAGACTCTGATCAACATAACCTAACCCAGTTTTTCCTTGCTTCTGGACATCCAGAATTTCCTCCAACTTATCAGTAGCAGAGTTCATCATCCTAACTTGCTTCTTCATCTGATCAAGTTGAGAATTCAAATGAGTTACTTCTTCATTAAGACTAGAAATCTGTCCTAAATGACCATTCTTCTCAGATTGCAGCTGACACACAGTTTCCTTCTCAGTCTCTAATAACTTGATCAATTCTTGATTTCTGAGATACAATTCTTCATAAGAAACAGCTGTTTCCTCAAAAATCAATTCTTCATCACATTCTACTGATTCTGATGAAGTTTCAGTTACTGATGAAGTTTCAGACTCTGAATAGACTACAGGCACAGACTTTGAGCAAGCTTCTGAGACCATAAGAGCAGCAACATGTTTGGCTGACTTACTCTCAACCTCTCCTTCTGAGCTATCCTCATTAAACCAAGATACAACAAGGCTTTTCTTCTGCTTCTTGAGAAAATTAGGACATTCTGTCTTGATATGTCCAAAGCCCTCACACTCAAAGCACTGCACACCTCTTGATTGTTTGCTACTTTCTTCAGATTGTTGCTTATTGTTGTTGAGTCTGAGATTCTGACCTTTGTATTTGGATTTCTTGTCCACCTGTTTCAGAATCTTTTTGAACTGTTTTCCCAGCAACACTACATCTTCTGATAAATTATCTTCATCTTCATCAAGCTCTTGTTGATCATCAGCTTCAGAATTAACAGAAAAAGCTATTCCTTTCACTTTCTTATCAGGCTGTTCGCAGAAAGCAGTCTCATAATTGAGCAAGGACCCAATCAGCTCCTCAACCTTCATGGTGGTGATGTCATGAGCTTCTTTTATGACTGTAACCTTCATATCAAATCTTCTGGGCAGGGACCTGAGGATTTTTCTGACTAACTTCTCATCTGTCATCTTTTCCCCAAGAGAATCAAAGGAATTTGCCATGTCCAGCACATTCATGTAAAACTCCTGAACAGTTTCATCCTCCAACATCTTCAAGTTTTCAAATTTTGTTGTGAGCAACTGAAGTCTGGATAGCTTAACCTTAGAGGTTCCTTCATGAGTGGTTTTCAGAATTTCCCAAGCATCCTTTGCCACAGTACATTGCTTGATGAGTCTGAACATGTTTCTATCCACACCATTGAAAATAGCATTCAAAGCCTTTGAGTTTCCATGTGACAGATCATCCTCAGCTTTGGTCCATTCTTCTTCAGGTTTCAAAACAGCAGTTTTATTTCCATCTTTGTCTATAACCACAGGATGATCCCAGCCTTTGATCACAGCCTTCCAAGTTCTGCTGTCAATGGATTTTAGGAATGAACACATCCTTGATTTCCAGTACTCATAATTGGTGCTATCAAGTAGGGGTGGTCTGTTGACAGGGCCTCCTTCTCTCTCCATAAAGCCAGACATTCTTACCTCTGGATCTCACCCAAAACACAGGCAGGGTGCCTGCTCTGATGCAAATTGAAATTTCTGGCTTAGCAACTGGTAAGGAGGTTAACTGGTTCTTATAAAACAGGTTCTGAACTTAAACAAGCAGATTCAGAATAAAACTTAGCACAATTAAATCACAGATAAGCAGCAGGAAATAAAAGTGCAGAAATAAACAGAACACAAGGTTTGTTAACCCAGTTCGGAGTAAACACCTCCTACTCTGGGGGATACCAATCCAGGAAGGAAATCCACTATTGGAATTAATCCTTAAGACTCAGACACTGACCCCCAGTTCCTATCCTAAGCAATCAATCTCCACCTAGTCAGACTTCTACCCACGCATGAGTATTAGAATCCACTAACTTCCTATTCAAGTAACAACCCAGTTACTTGAACAATCCTTGAACTAAACCCAGTTCTGAAAACTACCCTGTTTTTGAAGAACACCCTTCAATACAAAAAACTTCATTCTTGCTTAAAAGCTTTGAATGAATTACAACTCAATTAAACCTCAACCAACTCAAACTGAGTGGTGCACAAATAAAGCTAGAAGCTTAACACACTAAGACTCAATTCTCTGATCTAAAACTCTATATTTCGTAAGTCTTGAAAGCAGCAGCACTCCTCCTTTTATAACCTTCCGCAAGTCTCATAATTATGTAGCCAATCTTCTGAATTGGATTTGTTTCTGAATTATGAATGATCTAATAAGGAAACAAATAAAACTGCATAGTATCTTCAGAAAGATTCTTCAGCAAAATACGAACTTGCATAAAAACAAACCAAATCTTCATTAAATCTTCTTCAAATCAACCAGCATTCTAGAAGCAATATGTGTGGATAAATCCTCAATAAATCTTGCAAAGATTCGCACAGAAATAACATGAAAATAAGCAGCTTCTGATGAAGTCAACCAAAGTCAACGCTGGCATCAGAAGCTGAATTCAGCTTCTGAAGTGCTACAGTGCTTCTGATGATGCATTCAGCTTCTGATGGTGATTTCAGCTTCTGAACAGCTTCAAATTAAAAAACTTGCAACTGAAGATTTGTTCTACATATGGAGATGCTTCTATTCAACACATTGGATTTGCCAAAATATGCAGCCAACACCAAAATACTCAACACCAACTCTGAGTAATAGAATCCACTATCTTCCTATTCAAGCAACTAAACCCAGCCACTTGAACAACCCTTAACAATACCCTGTTTTGAACACAATTTCAATGACAGACCTTCATTCGTACCTACAGGCTTTGAATGAATTTACAACTCAATAAAAACTCTAAACCAACTCAAACTGAGTGGTGCACAAATAACCCTAAGGTTTTAAACACAAAGACTTAATTCTCTGATCTAAAACTCTATATCTTCGTAAGTCTTGAAAGCAGCAGCACTCCTCCTTTTATAACCTTCAGCAAGTCTCTTAATTATGTAGCCAATCTTCTGAATTGGATTTGTTTCTGAATTATGAATAATCCAATAAGGAAACAAATAAAACTGCATAGTATCTTCAGAAAGATTGTAACACCCCGTTTTCCCAACTTGAAAATTTCATTTAAAATAAATCAGAGTTTCAACCTTGACGGGATGTCGCACTTCGTTTACAATTTATAAATAGGATAATTTGCTATTTATTTCAAAACAGACTTTTCAATAACGTCAAACCATCGCAGCGGAAATTCAACTTCATAATTAAATCTAAACATCATTAGGCACAAGGCCACATCAAAAATAACTTAGTTTAAAACTCCACTAAATGTGGTTCAACATCAGTTTGAAATTAAAATACATAGCACATGAATTCATCAAAAAGTTTCCCATCCCGTTACATATCAGAGCGACTCCTAATGACACGAGGAATCAACTCACTTCAGCGATTACTCCTGGTTATCTGCACGTTACCCACGTAGAGGCAACATTCAAACAGAAGGGGTGAGATTCACATTCAATAAACATAAGTACATAATTCATAAAGATGAATTTAACATTTCACATAAACATCATCAAACAACACCATCAGATCTTATACATACATCACACATACACATCATAATCTCACCTCTCAATGCAACATCAAATACAATAACATCGACCTACTCAACAATGCAACATCACTGACTCAAGTATGCAACATGCATGTGGTACCAATTCATCGCAAAATATGTCATAATAGGACATGTCGGGCATACACCCCCATCGTAAATGTCATATAGACATGTCGGGCATACACCCCCATCACTTAATTCATAATGTCATAATAGACATGTCGGGCATACACCCCCATCACTTAATGCATATGTACTGGACTCGACAATGCAACATTTACAACAAATACAACGTCAACAACAACTTCATTATCATATACATCATCATCGTTATCATCATCATCGTTTAACAACATCATCGTGTATTATCATCATCACAATTATCAACAACTTTCATGTTTATACCAAAGACCAATTTAAAACAGAGACGTGTGAAAAAGACGCAAAACATGAAACAGAGAATGCTGTCACCGTACAATTTCACTAAGACCTCCTTGGAGTATTTTCATCATAACTCAAAAACTAAAAGTCATTTTCACGTCAAACCAAAGCCACTGGAAAGCTAACAAAATTATCTAAAACCTTCATGTTTACACCCAAGGCCAATTCTGTACCGATCAATACCAGTTTTCGTTTCAAATTCGGAAAAGTTGTGCAGAAAGTCCATAAAAATTCACTGTGACCTACGTGCAGTAATTTGACCATAACTCAAGTTCTATATATAGTTTTGACGTCAGACCAACGGCATTAGAAAACTAACATCCATACCTACAACTTTTGTGTTTACACCTAAGACCAATTCTGTACCGATCAATACCAGTTTTCGTTTCAAATTCGGAAAAGTTGTGCAGAAAGTCCATAAAAATTCACTGTGACCTACGTGCAGTAATTTGACCATAACTCAAGTTCTATATATCGTTTTGACGTCAGACCAACGGCATTAGAAAACTAACATCCATACCTACAACTTTTGTGTTTACACCTAAGACCAATTCTGTACCGATCAATACCAGTTTTCGTTTCAAATTCAGGGCAGAGATAAGAAAACTCAGGAAAATCAACTTATATTATTCAAACTTCTCATTCATCTGACACATGTTTATGAACATTCAAAACTTCATCAATTTATGCATAAGCATGGCACCAATCAGTAACAACACCATAGAATCACAACAAAATCAACATCTCAACATAGAAATCATCAATTTAACATTCCATCATTAGTTTATCATAATCAAACAACCCTAATTCCCAAAGTCACCAACATCGACATGTTAAATCAAAATTTAGGGATTATGAAACTTAGATTTATAGAAGCTAGTCCCACCCTTACCTTGTTATGAAGAAATCGCCCCCTTCAGCTTTTCCTCTTCTCAAGTTCTTCACCTTCTTCCTTGGCTCTGCTTCTCCTCTTTTCTCTTCTCTGTTTCACGTGAAAACACAAAAAATGAAACCTCTTCACGCGTATACCTCTTTTTTCTATTCCACTTCCCTCTTTCTTCATTTCCCATAATGCCCTTAATGCCATTTTAATTCTATTTAATCTATTAAATTATATTAATTCATTATAATTCAATAAAATAATAAAATTAAATTCTAGGCGTTACAACTCTCCCCAACTTATAAAATTTTCGTCCTCGAAAATGTACCTGATGCAAATAACTCTGGATAAGACTCCAACATCTTGCTTTCCAGCTCCCACGTCAAGCTTTCACCAGTTGGTCCTCCCCAAACAACTTTCACGAGAGGAATCTCTTTGCCCCTCAACTTCTTCATCTCACGGCCTTCAATCCTCAGTGGTAATGTCTCCACCGTAAGATTGTCTCTAACCTGCACATCATCTCTCAGAATCACATGAGAGGGATCTGCAACATACTTCCGAAGTTGCGACACGTGAAACACATCATGCAAATTTGAAAGATGCGGTGGTAATCCCACTCTATAAGCAACTGTTCCTATCCTTTCTGATATCTGATAAGGACCAATGAACTTCGGAGTCAGCTTCTTCGATTTCAATGCACGTCCAACACCAGTCATCGGAGTGACTCTCAAAAACACATGATCACCTTCTTGGAACTCAAGGTCTTTTCTTCGCTTATCATGATAACTTTTCTGCCGACTCTGCGATGCTTTCATCTTCTCTTGTATCAATTTGACCTTCTCAGTAGTTTGCTGAATAATTTCTGGTCCCACAATTGCACTCTCACCAGCCTCGAACCAACACAAAGGAGTTCTGCACCTCCTACCATACAATGCCTCAAAAGGTGCCATTCCAATGCTAGAATGGTAACTGTTGTTATAAGTGAACTCTATCAACGGTAGATGACTATCCCAAGCTCCACCCTGCTCAAGAACACATATTCTCAACAAATCTTCGAGTGATTGAATCGTCCTTTCCGACTGACCATCTGTTTGCGGATGATAAGCCGAGCTCAACCTCAATTTAGAACCCAATGCTTCCTGCAAACTCTTCCAAAATCTAGAAGTAAATCTTGGATCTCTGTCTGACACAATACTCGACGGAACACCATGCAACTTCACAATCTCTCGAATGTAAACCTCTGCCAACTGCGACACAGGATAACTAATATTTATCGGAAGGAAATGCGCAGACTTCGTCAACCTATCCACAATCACCCAAATTGAATCATGTCCTCTCTGAGTATTCGGCAAACTCGTCACAAAATCCATGGATATACTATCCCACTTCCACTCTGGCACATCCAACGGTGTCAACAACCCAGCAGGTTTCTGATGCTCAACCTTCGACTTCTGACAAGTCAAACATGAATACACAAATTGAGCCACATCTCGCTTCAAACCAGACCACCAAAACAGCTTCTTCAAATCATGATACATTTTTGTAGCTCCCGGATGAATACTCAAGCTACTTCTGTGACTTTCCTCAAGAATCATCTTCTTCATCTCATCGTTATCAGGTATACAAATTCTGCCTCTAAACCTCAACACTCCTTGATCATCAATTTTGAAATCACTACCCTCAGCCTCATTCATCAAATCCACCAACTTCACATCTACTTTCTGAGCTTCTCTGATATTACTCAAAAATTCATTGTTAATCTTCAACATACCCAACTTCACACTCTGAGGTGCCAATTCACAAACCAAACTCATATCTCTGAATTGTTCAAGCAACTCAAACTCTTTAACCATCATAGCAGACATATGCAAGGTTTTCCTGCTCAAAGCATCAGCAACAACGTTAGCTTTACCTGGATGATAATTCAGTCCAAAATCATAATCCTTCAACAGTTCAAGCCATCTTCGCTGCCTCATATTTAGCTCCTTCTGGTCAAATAGATACTTCAAACTTTTATGATCACTAAACACCTCAAATCTTGAACCATATAAATAGTGTCTCCAAATCTTCAGCACAAATACCACTGCGGCCAACTCAAGATCATGCGTAGGATAGTTCCGTTCATGAATTCTCAACTGTCTTGATGCATAAGCCACTACTTTACCATCTTGCATAAGCACACCACCTAATCCCAACTTGGACGCGTCACAATACACCACAAAAGGCTCATCTGGCTTCGGCAAAATCAAGATTGGAGCCGTCGTCAAACGCTGCTTCAATTCATTAAAACTGGTTTCACAATGAACATCCCACACAAAAGCTTTACCTTTACAAGTCAACTGCGTCAACGGAAGTGCAATCCTCGAAAATCCTTCTATAAATCTGCGATAATATCCAGCCAAACCAAGGAAACTTTTAATCTCAGTCACCGACTTAGGGGTCTCCCATTGTGATACTGCTTCCACTTTAGATGGGTCAACCGCAATACCACTACCTGAAATAATGTGGCCAAGAAAACTCACCTCTTTCAACCAAAATTCACACTTTGATAACTTGGCATACAGCTTCTTCTCTTTCAACACTTGCAACACAATCTTCAAATGCTCCGCATGATCTTCCTCGGTCTTGGAGTATATCAAAATGTCATCTATAAAAACAACAACAAATTGATCCAAATAGTTATGAAAAATACGGTTCATATATTCCATAAATACTCCTGGCGCATTCGTAACACCGAACGGCATCACCGAATATTCATAATGTCCGTAACGTGTTCTAAAGGCCGTCTTCTGAACATCTTCATCCTTCACTTTAATCTGATGATAACCCGATCTCAAATCAATTTTGCTAAAAACACAAGCACCCACCAACTGGTCCATCAAATCATCAATCCTCGGGAGCGGATATCTATTCTTGATCGTCACTTTGTTCAGCTGCCGATAATCAACACACAACCTCATGCTGCCATCTTTCTTCTTAACCAACAACACAGGTGCTCCCCACGGTGAAACACTCGGCCTTACAAACTTCTTATCCAACAAGTCTTCCAATTGTTTCTTCAACTCTGCTAGCTCGGAAGCCGACATTCGGTAAGGTGCCATCGACACCGGCTTCGTACCCGGAACAAGATCAATTGAAAATTCAACTTCCCTCTCCGGCGGCACATCAGGAATCTCATCGGGAAAAACTTCTGGAAATTCACACACCACAGGCAACTTATCAATCTTCTCTTGATTCTCAATGGACAAAAATGCCATCAAGGAGAACATCTGGACTTCATCACATGCCATCTGCTTCAGCTGCTTAGTAGACAAAAGCTCAACTCCACTATCTTCTTCAACAGAAGAAAAACGCACCGACTTATTAAAACAGTTAATATGAACACGGTTATACTCCAACCAGTTCATACCAAGGATGACATCCATTCCACTCAAAGGTAAACAAACCAAATCAACTTCAAAATCTCGACCAAACATAGACAATGGACATCTCAGACACACTAGCGAAGTAGTCACCGAACCCATAGATGGAGTTTCGACAACCATTTCCCCATTCATACTAGATAACACAAGACCCAACTTAGATGCACAATCAGCAGCAATAAAACAATGAGTAGCACCAGTATCAATAATAGCAATTAAAGGAGTACCATTAATGAAACAAGTACCTCTGATCAAACGGTCTTCATTAGTTGTCTGGGCACCAGCTAGAGCAAACACCTTTCCACTATTCTGAGGCTTCTTGGGTTTCTTGCACTGAGTACTAGTATGACCTTCCTCATTACAGTTGAAACAGACAACGTCATTAAACTTACAATCTGCAACTACATGCCCTTTCTTGCCACAGCGGAAACATCTTTTCACTTCAACATTGCAAGTAGTACTCTTATGACCCTTCTCACCACATTGGTAGCAAACAATCTCAGTCGGAGTTTCTTTCCTCTTGGGTCTCCTCTCATCATTCACCTTCTGCTTACCCTTATCAGCTGGAGCACTGTAAGGTTTAGGACGGTTCTGTTGATTCTTTCCCCTCCGCTCATTCATAATTTTGTAATGAGCTTTGGTGTCCTCTTCGTAAATCCTGCAGCTACTCACCAACTCAGAAAACCGACGGATCTTCTGGTAACCAATGGCCCGCTTAATCTCAGCACGCAGACCATTCTCAAACTTGATACACTTCGAAAACTCAGCTGTCTCAGGTGTATAATGCGGGTAAAATTTCGCCAGTTCCACAAATTTCGCAGCATACTCTGTCACCGTCATATCACCCTGCTTCAATTCAAGGAATTCGATCTCCTTCTTTCCACGGACATCCTCCGGAAAATACCTGTTCAGGAACTCTCTCCTAAACACATCCCAAGTCACCACCTCGCCCCCATTCGCAAGAATTGGTTGAAGGCTCACCCACCAATCATCAGCTTCTTCTGCCAACATGTGTGTGCCAAAACGCACCATCTGAGCATCACTGCACGGCATGACTCGGAAAATTCTTTCCACCTCTTTTAGCCAAGTCTGTGCTCCATCAGGATCATACCTCCCTTTGAAAGTAGGCGGATGATTCTTCAGGAACATGTCCAGCATTCTCACTCCATCATTACCTCCAGCACCAGCATTCGGATGTTGCCCCACAGCTTGAGCAACGGCATGCAACGCAGCAGCAATAGCAGCACCTTGTCCTCTTCCAGCCATATTCTAAAATCTACACAGCAGACAACAATCAAACATCAACATCACAATGATAGTATTTAGCTATCACGCGACACAAGGGACTCAAGACTCATCTAATTGGTCGGACGGACCGACCTGCTCTGATACCAATTGTAACACCCCGTTTTCCCAACTTGAAAATTTCATTTAAAATAAATCAGAGTTTCAACCTTGACGGGATGTCGCACTTCGTTTACAATTTATAAATAGGATAATTTGCTATTTATTTCAAAACAGACTTTTCAATAACGTCAAACCATCGCAGCGGAAATTCAACTTCATAATTAAATCTAAACATCATTAGGCACAAGGCCACATCAAAAATAACGTAGTTTAAAACTCCACTAAATGTGGTTCAACATCAGTTTGAAATTAAAATACATAGCACATGAATTCATCAAAAAGTTTCCCATCCCGTTACATATCAGAGCGACTCCTAATGACACGAGGAATCAACTCACTTCAGCGATTACTCCTGGTTATCTGCACGTTACCCACGTAGAGGCAACATTCAAACAGAAGGGGTGAGATTCACATTCAATAAACATAAGTACATAATTCATAAAGATGAATTTAACATTTCACATAAACATCATCAAACAACACCATCAGATCTTATACATACATCACACATACACATCATAATCTCACCTCTCAATGCAACATCAAATACAATAACATCGACCTACTCAACAATGCAACATCACTGACTCAAGTATGCAACATGCATGTGGTACCAATTCATCGCAAAATATGTCATAATAGGACATGTCGGGCATACACCCCCATCGTAAATGTCATATAGACATGTCGGGCATACACCCCCATCACTTAATTCATAATGTCATAATAGACATGTCGGGCATACACCCCCATCACTTAATGCATATGTACTGGACTCGACAATGCAACATTTACAACAAATACAACGTCAACAACAACTTCATTATCATATACATCATCATCGTTATCATCATCATCGTTTAACAACATCATCGTGTATTATCATCATCACAATTATCAACAACTTTCATGTTTATACCAAAGACCAATTTAAAACAGAGACGTGTGAAAAAGACGCAAAACATGAAACAGAGAATGCTGTCACCGTACAATTTCACTAAGACCTCCTTGGAGTATTTTCATCATAACTCAAAAACTAAAAGTCATTTTCACGTCAAACCAAAGCCACTGGAAAGCTAACAAAATTATCTAAAACCTTCATGTTTACACCCAAGGCCAATTCTGTACCGATCAATACCAGTTTTCGTTTCAAATTCGGAAAAGTTGTGCAGAAAGTCCATAAAAATTCACTGTGACCTACGTGCAGTAATTTGACCATAACTCAAGTTCTATATATCGTTTTGACGTCAGACCAACGGCATTAGAAAACTAACATCCATACCTACAACTTTTGTGTTTACACCTAAGACCAATTCTGTACCGATCAATACCAGTTTTCGTTTCAAATTCGGAAAAGTTGTGCAGAAAGTCCATAAAAATTCACTGTGACCTACGTGCAGTAATTTGACCATAACTCAAGTTCTATATATCGTTTTGACGTCAGACCAATGGCATTAGAAAACTAACATCCATACCTACAACTTTTGTGTTTACACCTAAGACCAATTCTGTACCGATCAATACCAGTTTTCGTTTCAAATTCAGGGCAGAGATAAGAAAACTCAGGAAAAGCAACTTATATTATTCAAACTTCTCATTCATCTGACACATGTTTATGAACATTCAAAACTTCATCAATTTATGCATAAGCATGGCACCAATCAGTAACAACACCATAGAATCACAACAAAATCAACATCTCAACATAGAAATCATCAATTTAACATTCCATCATTAGTTTATCATAATCAAACAACCATAATTCCCAAATTCACCAACATCGACATGTTAAATCAAAATTTAGGGATTATGAAACTTAGATTTATAGAAGCTAGTCCCACCCTTACCTTGTTATGAAGAAATCGCCCCCTTCAGCTTTTCCTCTTCTCAAGTTCTTCACCTTCTTCCTTGGCTCTGCTTCTCCTCTTTTCTCTTCTCTGTTTCACGTGAAAACACAAAAAATGAAACCTCTTCACGCGTATACCTCTTTTTTCTATTCCACTTCCCTCTTTCTTCATTTCCCATAATGCCCTTAATGCCATTTTAATTCTATTTAATCTATTAAATTATATTAATTCATTATAATTCAATAAAATAATAAAATTAAATTCTAGGCGTTACAAAGATTCTTCAGCAAAATACGAATTTGCATAAATCCAAACCAAATCTTCATTAAATCTTCTTCAAATCAATCAGCATTCTAGAAGCATTAATCCATAATAAAACCTTAACAAATCTCTCAAAGATTCGTGTAGAAATAACTTGAAAATAACCAGCTTCTGATGAAGTCAACAGACGTCAACACGGGCATCAGAACCTGAATCAGCTTCTGAAGTGCTACAGTGCTTCTGATGAAGCATTCAGCTTCTGAAGTCATCTTGAGCTTCTGAACAGCTTCAAATGAGAAAACTTGTAACAGAAGAAATGTTCTAATCATGGAGATGCTACTATTCAACACTTTGGTTTTGCCAAAATATGCAGCCAACACCAAAAGACTCAACAATCTCCCCCTTTGGCAAATTTTTGGCTAAAACCATCCAAGTTCTTCAATCATCAACTCAGCAATGAAGAACTCCACAATAAAATAACATAGCAATCAGTTTAGGCAGCGGATTCAGCTATGTTAAACAATCAGCTTCTACTTCTGAACACTGATACACACTTAACAGCTTTTGAGCACTTTCAGCATCACTTCATGACAACTGAAACCACATAAAACTCTCCCTCTGAAGCTTCACAACCATAAACAAACACTCCAGCTTCCCAACACTCCCCCTGCAACTCAGCTTCTCATATAAACTCCCCCTTACTACTGAACTACAGAGAAAAATGGTATCAGAGCACTCAGTGCACAATTGTTCTTCAGCTCCACACTTCAGGACCGAGGACAGCTCTTCACTCAGGATGTTAACACACATGTACTCCCCCTGAGACACATATTTCCCCTTGATCATATCTGGACATATCTTGTTGCTGCAAAGATTCTGAACTCTGAACATAATGCTAGGTATCAGAGCAAAACTAGTCACCTTCTGAATCAATGGCACACATTCTGAACAACTATTGTCTGAACTTAAACATAGATTTTTCTCCCCCTTTTTAGCCACAAAATTATGACAAACAATAGTCTTCATATAGGGATTAAAATCAAAATAAGTAACACAGATCCTTGAAAACATAGCAGACTCAGACTCAGGTTCAGGATCACACTTAGCACAGGCACAACTGGCAGGTACTCTATCTTCCTCACATCCAGTTTGCATTAATTGCCATAAATCTTCATGTAAACATACACCTAACTTGCTTCTAATATTCTCAAACTGTTTAGCATCTAAGGCCTTTGTGAATATGTCAGCAATTTGATCTTCAGTAACCACATGTTCCAGCTGAACAATCTTGTCCTCCACAAGATTTCTGATAAAATGGTGTCTGATATCTATGTGTTTAGTTCTGCTGTGCTGTATTGGGTTCTTAGAGATGTTGATAGCACTCAAATTGTCACAAAACAATGTCATAACACCTTGTTTCATGTTGTACTCTTCCAGCATCTGTTTCATCCAAACCAGTTGTGAACAACTACTCCCAGCAGCAATATACTCACCTTCAACAGTTGACAAAGAAACACAGTTTTGTTTCTTGCTGAACCAAGAAATTAAGTTATTTCCTAAAAAGAAACAACCTCCTGAGGTGCTCTTCCTGTCATCGGCACTTCCAGCCCAGTCAGCATCACAATATCCCATCAGTTCAGAACTTGAACTGTGTGAATACATGATTCCATAGTCATTGTGCTATTCACATATTTCAAAATTCTCTTTACTTGTGTCAGATGACTCATTTTAGGATCAGCTTGATATCTTGCACAAACTCCAACAGCAAATGTGATATCAGGTCTGCTTGCAGTTAAGTACAATAGGCTCCCAATCATGCTTCTGTATTGGCTTTGATCAACTGATACTCCATGTTCATCTTTGGTTAGCTTTAGATGAGTAGCAGCTGGTGTTCTCTTATGAGCAGCAGATTCCATTCCAAACTTCTTCACAATATTCTTAGCATATTTACTCTGAGAAATAAAGATAGTGTTTTCCATTTGCTTGACTTGCAATCCAAGAAAGTAAGTCAGTTCACCAACTAAGCTCATTTCAAATTCTGACTGCATTTGCTGAACAAACAGTTTGACCATCTTCTGAGACATTCCACCAAATACTATGTCATCAACATAGATCTGAGCAATCATCAGACTCCCATCTTCATTTTTCACAAACAATGTTTTATCAGAACCTCCTTTTCTGTAACCTTGAGCCACAAGAAATTGAGTAAGCCTTTCATACCATGCTCTTGGTGCTTGTTTCAATCCATATAAAGCTTTCTTCAACTTGTACACATGATCTGGAAACTGATGATCCACAAAACCCTTAGGTTGTTCTACATAAACTTCTTCTTGCAGATATCCATTTAGAAATGCACTCTTCACATCCATCTGGAATAGTTTGAACTTGAGAATGCAGGAAACACCCAACAGTAGTCTTATGGACTCTAGTCTGGCCACAGGTGCAAAGGTTTCATCAAAATCAAGTCCCTCAACTTGAGTATACCCTTGAGCAACTAACCTTGCCTTGTTTCTGACTACAGTACCATTTTCATCTGTTTTATTCTTGTATATCCACTTAGTGCCAATCACATTCAGCCCTTCAGGTCTTGGAACAAGATCCCACACTTCACTCCTTTTGAATTGATTCAACTCATCTTGCATTGCTTCAATCCAAAATTCATCAGTCAGGGCTTCTTTCACATTTTTGGGTTCAAACTTAGACACAAAGCATGAATCAGTAGCAGCTGAGTCTGATCTCCTGGTTCTGACCCCTTGATCCAAGCTCCCAATGATAAGCTCCTTAGGATGATCCTTCTGAACTCTAATTGATGGCCCTTTATTGGTAGGATCATGTTCTGAATGCACATCTGCTTCTTCAGACTCTGGATGCTTTTCTGCTTCTGAAGTTTGTTCTTCTGATGCTTCAGACTCTGGAACAACTTCAGACTCATGTCTTTCTTTCACAACCTTGGTTCTGGAATTAAACACCCTATAAGCTCTACTGTTCACTGAGTAACCCAAGAATATGCCCTCATCAGACTTAGGATCCAGTTTTCTTCTATTTTCCCTGTCAGCCAAAATGTAGCATCTGCTCCCAAAAACATGAAAGTATTTGACTGTAGGCTTCCTTCCTTTCCACAGTTCATACAAAGTAGATGTTGTCCCCTTTTTCAAAGTGACTCTGTTGTGTATGTAACATGATGTGTTCATTGCTTCAGCCCAGAACATATATGGAAGTTTCTCAGCATGCAGCATAACCCTTGCACATTCTGCAAATGTCATATTCTTCCTCTCAACTACACAATTTTGCTGAAAACTCATGTTTTATACCTTCAGAAGCACAGAATTCTGAAAAACTCTTGTTTTCAAATTCCTTGCCATGATCACTTCTGATTCTGACTATGCCACAGTCTTTTTCTCTTTGTAATTGAATGCACAGGTCTTTAAATACTTCAAAAGTGTCAGACTTCTCTCTAACAAAGTTAATCCATGTGAATCTTGAGTAGTCATCTACCATTACAAATGCATACCTTTTTCCTCCTATACTCTCCACTTGCATTGGCCCCATTAAATCCATATGAACAAGTTCTAGTACTTTAGTAGTTACCTGATGAACTAATCTGGGATGAGACTTTCTTGTTTGTTTCCCAATTTGACAATCACCACAAACATTGTCCTCATTGATCTTCAGATTAGGTACACCTCTGATAGCTTCAGTACTTAGGATTTTCTTCATGCCTTTCAGATGCAGATGTCCCAGTTTCTGGTGCCAGAGCTTGACTTCCTCTTCTGAGCTCATAAGACAAGAAGTCAGACTTCTTTCTTCTTCATAAACCCATAAGTAACAGTTGTCTTTGGATCTGCAGCCCCTCGTCTGAATCTTATCTTCCTGATCAGTAACAATACGCTCTAGCTTGTTGAAATTAATCTTCAATTCTTGATCACAAAGTTGGCTAATACTGATCAGATTATAGGTTAATCCTTCCACCAGTAGCACATCATTAAGTCTGGGCAAACCTTCACTGATCAAGTCACCAATACCCAGAATCTAACCTTTTACACCATCTCCAAATGTTACATAACTTCTGGAGTATGATCTGATATTGCTCAGCAGCTTCTTCACACCAGTCATGTGCCTTGAACACCCACTATCAAAATACCATTCTTCTTTTGAAGTGGCTCTCAAAGAAGTGTGAGCTATAAGGCCTACATTCTGAACTTTGGGCTTCCACACCTTCTGACCATTGTGTCTGATAGCACCTGGTTCAACTCTTCTATACTGAAAATGTTCAGGATAGCCATAAAGTTTGAAGCAGAATGGTTTGATATGCCCTTTCTTTCCACAATGATGACAGATCCATGGATGATTTATCCTCCTTCTGTTTCTGAAAAATTTATGGGGTTGCTTCTGAGGTAGCATCTGAAAATGCTTTTGACCTTGCATCTGAGGTCTCTTCTGAGCTTGCTTCTGAGTTGGCATCTGGGCTTGTTTCTGAGGTCTCATCTGAGATGTCCCAATCATAGGATTATCAGTTTTAGTGGCAGGAACAAATTCTTTAACAAGAATCTTCTGTTTGGGGTTCTGAGTCTGATCAATAAAACCTAAACCAGCTTTTCCTTGTTTCTGGACATCCAGAATCTCCTCCAACTTATCAGTAGCAGAGTTCATCATCCTAACTTGCTTCTTCATCTGATCAAGTTGGGATTTAAGTTGGTTTACTTCTTCTTTTAATTCTGAATTATGCACTAGAAGTTCTCCTTTTTCAGCCTCCAGTTGAAAAATAGTCTCCTTCTGATCCAAAACTTGTTTGCAAACCTCAACACTTCTGGTATATAGCTTCTTGTAATTGTCACCTAGTTCATCATATGAGGTTTTAGCAGCTTCAGACACAGATGAGGCTTCAGACTCTGAGTCAGACTCTGAAAAAGTCTCAGACTCTAAAACAGCTCCTTCTTCAAGATAGCTCCTGACCTTACTACCAGACCAGTATCACACATACCAGATTCACTTCCAGCATCTTCTTCAGAATCATCATCAGACCATTCAACAACTAGGCTTTTCTTCTTCTGCTTCTTAAGAAAAGTAGGACATTCAGTTTTGATATGTCCATAACCTTCACACTCATAGCACTGCACACCTTTAGCTTGATTACTTTTCTCCTCAGACTTGGTCTTTTTCACATCAGTTTGTTGCTTCTTGTTGTTGAATCTGAAGTTCTGACCTTTGGCTTTGGCTCTTCTGTCAACATTCTTCAGAATCTTGTTGAATTGTTTTCCCAACAACACTAGAGCTTCTGATAGGTCATCCACATCAGACTCTTGTTGATCATCTACTTCAGAATTCACAGCAAAAGCTACATCGTTTCCTTTCTTCTCAGGCTGTTTACAAAAGAAAGTTTCAAAATTGAGCAATGACCCAATCAGCTCCTCAAGCTTCATAGTGGTAATATCATGGGCCTCTTCAATTGCTGTCACCTTCATATCAAATCTTCTGGGCAGGGACCTGAGGATTTTTCTCACTAACTTCTCATCTGACATCTTCTCCCCAAGAGAATCAAAGGAATTAGCCATGTCCAGCACATTCATGTAGAAGTCCTGAATAGATTCATCTTCCATCATCTTCAGGTTCTCAAATTTTGTTGTGAGAAGTTGAAGTCTGGATAGCTTAACCTTAGAGGTTCCTTCATGAGTGGTTTTCAGAATTTCCCAAGCATCCTTGGCCACAGTACATTGTTTGATGAGTCTGAACATGTTCTGATCCACACCATTAAAAATTGCATTCAAAGCTTTTGAATTTCCCAGTGACAGATCATCTTCAGCTTTGGTCCATTCTTCTTCAGGCTTCAAAACCTCAGTCTTGTTCCCATCTTTGTCCAAAACTACTGGATGATCCCAGCCCTTAATCACAGCTTTCCAAGTCCTGCTGTCAATAGACTTTAGAAAAGCACACATCCTAGACTTCCAATACTCATAGTTTGTGCCATCTAGTAGGGGTGGTCTATTGACATAGCCTCCTTCTCTATCCATGCTTGCCAGATATGAAAGCCTCTGGATCTCACCCAAAACACAGGCAGGGTGCCTGCTCTGATGCCAATTGAAATTCTATCCAGGCAATGAGACAAAGTAACCAGGTTCTGAACCAACAGGTTCTGAACAACACGCAGGGCACAGTAAATTGCAAAAACAGAGCACAACGAAACACAATGCAAGAGCAGCAAAATAAAGTGCAAGAAAGTAAAAGGCACAGAGGTTTGTTAACCCAGTTTGGGGTAAACACCTCCTACTCTGGGGGATACCAATCCAGGAAGGAAATCCACTATAGGATTTAACCCTTAAGACTCAAGACACTGACTCCCAGTTCCCAGCCTAAGCAATTAAACTCCTCCTAGTCAGACTTCTACCCAACTCTGAGTAATAGAATCCACTATCTTCCTATTCAAGCAACTAAACCCAGCCACTTGAACAACCCTTAACAATACCCTGTTTTGAACACAATTTCAATGACAGACCTTCATTCGTACCTACAGGCTTTGAATGAATTTACAACTCAATAAAAACTCTAAACCAACTCAAACTGAGTGGTGCACAAATAACCCTAAGGTTTTAAACACAAAGACTCAATTCTCTGATCTAAAACTCTATATCTTCGTAAGTCTTGAAAGCAGCAGCACTCCTCCTTTTATAACCTTCAGCAAGTCTCTTAATTATGTAGCCAATCTTCTGAATTAAATTTGTTTCTGAATTATGAATAATCCAATAAGGAAACAAATAAAACTGCATAGTATCTTCAGAAAGATTCTTCAGCAAAATACGAATTTGCATAAATCCAAACCAAATCTTCATTAAATCTTCTTCAAATCAATCAGCATTCTAGAAGCTTTAATCCATAATAAAACCTTAACAAATCTCTCAAAGATTCGTGTAGAAATAACTTGAAAATAACCAGCTTCTGATGAAGTCAACAGACGTCAACACGGGCATCAGAACCTGAATCAGCTTCTGAAGTGCTACAGTGCTTCTGATGAAGCATTCAGCTTCTGAAGTCATCTTGAGCTTCTGAACAGCTTCAAATGAGAAAACTTGTAACAAAAGAAATGTTCTAATCATGGAGATGCTACTATTCAACACTTTGGTTTTGCCAAAATATGCAGCCAACACCAAAAGACTCAACAACATAGTACTTGCCCGAAAAAAGAGATAACATTGTCATGTTGTTTTCGCAGGATAACTCGTACCTCGGATCACCACAGGTTGCTGGATCATCCTTAAGTCGAAATGGATGTTTGATGTTTCTAATTTTTCCGCATGAAGAAGGTGGACAATAAGTTTGGTTACTAGTATTTGTAATTGCATCACATGTTTGATGATGATGATGCAGTAGTATCACAACAGCAGCTACAAGGATTTGGAGGAAATATACGAATGATTCCATTTCTCTCCTCAGGACTGATGCTGAAATGGAATATGCACATCACTTATTAGAGACTAACTGTAAGGACAAAACTGTCTCTCTCTCTCTCTGCCTCAAAGTCAATATGAATTATTATTTTTGCACATAATTGATGCTGAAAAATGAATTTCACTATAGAATTAAATGATTATTATCCGAAAGGGAATGTGTATCTGAGAACAAAATTGTCTTTCTCATTGTCAAAGTCTTTAAGCCATCGTTCTTGACTTTCACTGTATAATTATTAAGGACAAAAAAGAAATTATAGTTGTTGACTTGCTGGAAAATTCGATTTTTCCTTAGATGATGGTTCAATGCACATGATGGTTTTGGACTTTGACTGATTCTTCAATATATTTTAGTTTTGCAGCATTATTTTCAATGCATAGAGCTAGATGAAATTATGTTTCTATATTGCTATATATGAAATTATACACAGTTTGAAGTGTTATTCCATTCAACATGTCAGTGATCACAACACTTATAGTATTGCTGTTGTTAAATAAAAACCTTGGAAATGGTCTGAGTGATGCTTCCATTGGATGTCCCTTCAAGCTCAACTGTACACATAACATGAAGATTCTTGAACTTCCTACTCACCCAGTTCCTGTGAAACTCATGGTCACAGACATTGATTATCGTTTCAAAAGTATAGATCTATCTGATCCTGGAAATTGTTTACCGCAACTCTTACTTGACCACAACTTTTCATCAATTGAATCTTTAAAGCCTTTTGTTTCTCAATTTTCGGGATCTAACAATATTAGTTTCTTCGATTGTTCTTCAGTACTACATCTCAGAAACAGGAAACAAATGAATGATCGTGCGCAAGATATGATATCATGTCCAATTTATGTCGCTGATTCAGATTTTGACAATATCGTTGACTCTGACTTAGTATACTGCATCAAATTGTTTGATCGCGTTTCATCATTTGATGCATCTACTATTCAATATAACCGTCTCCCGTTGACATGGTCGGGAACAAATTTTGAAATAGGATGCTTGAAATGTGAACATAAATCAAAGAAGAAGATTACATTCATTATTTTATCCTCTGCAGGTGAGACAGACAATTTTTTCCTGTACTTTCAATTTCCTTTGTATTATAAATCTGAGATTTTTAAGAATATTGAATGTTATACATGCAGGTGTTATTATTGGTTCAACTTTACTAGTGCTTGTACCTGGTGCTATTGTTCGAATTCATCGCCATTTCAAGATGAAAAGCGAAGATCATACAAGAATCGAAAACTTTTTGAAGGATTACAAGGCTTTAAAGCCAACCAGATTCTCCTATGCTGACATAAAGAGAATCACAAATAAATTTAACGATAAGTTGGGTGAAGGAGCTCATGGAGCTGTTTACAAAGGTAAATTATCAAGCCAAATTCTAGTTGCTGTTAAGATGCTACATAATGCAGAGGGAGATGGGAAAGAATTCATAAATGAGGTGGGAACTATGGGCAAAATCCACCATCTCAATGTTGTTCGTTTGCTTGGCTTTTGCGCCGATGGATTTCACCGTGCTCTGGTCTATGACTTTTTCCCAAATGGTTCGCTGCAGAAATTCATTTCTCCTCCTACCAACATAGATAGTTTCCTTGGATGGGACAAGTTGCAACAAATTGCTCTAGGCATAGCCAATGGAATCGAGTATCTTCACCAAGGTTGTGATCAAAGGATTCTTCACTTTGACATCAATCCTCATAACGTCTTGATCGATGAAAATTTAACTCCAAAAATTACAGACTTCGGTTTGGCTAAGATGTGCGCGAAAAATCAGAGTACTATATCTATGACTGCAGCCAGAGGAACATTAGGATACATGGCACCCAAAGTTTTTTCTAGAAACTTTGGTAATGTCTCTTATAAGTCTGATATATATAGCTATGGTATGTTGCTATTAGAAATTGTTGGAGGAAGAAAGAATACAAACACAACCACAAATGAAGAAAACTTTCAAGTTCTATATCCAGATTGGATCCACGGTTTGCTTGAAGGAGAAGAAATACATATCCCTATAGATGAAGAGGGAGATTTTAGAATTGCGAAAAAATTGGCAATCGTGGGACTTTGGTGCATCCAATGGCAACCTATGCATCGTCCGTCTATGAAAACTGTGATGCAAATGCTGCAAGGAGATGGAGACAAATTAAAAGTTCCCTGCAACCCTTTTGGACCTACTACTGCAACTAATACATCTACTAGTATTGTTGTAGAACGTATGAATTTGGAGCTTGAAGTGATTCAAGAAATAGATTAAATATTTTGATTGTATAAATAAATTTTTATTCTAATGGCTTTATCACTTTTTAGAAAAGTACTACTTAATCATTAGGGTTTGTAAATTTAGGAATATATTTATATATTATATGTATCAATTGAGAAAGCTTGTTTTATATGAGTGGGAGGAGTCGCTCTAAGACATCATTAAAATGAAATGCGAAAACTAAAATACCAAAGTAAAGGATAGTTCCAATTTTCTCTAATGCAGGAAAGATAATAAAATGTACTAATTTTCAGTTGGTAGTAGCTCATAAGTCACAAGTTGGTTGGTTTAGCAAAGCAACTGAGTCAGAGAATGTCTCAAACCAACAAAACTCTGTTCTTGTTTAATGAGCAGTGTTTTAACTTGACAAAAAAAAAGTAAAAATAACAAAGTCACCAAAATAGAAGAGTATGGCTGTTTGAAATAAAGAAATCATATCTTTACACTCAAATTTCAACAACAAATACTTTTAGTAATATGAAAAATTACTTATTGTACTGGAGTAGACCAGAGTAGAGATGAGTCAGTGAGAATGCTGAAGAACTAAGTGTGACAGAGAGAAGATTCCGGTGTGGAGGAGATTGTTCTCCGTTGCGGTGGATGAGGAAGAAGAAACCTGCAAAAGAGGTTAGCACTTCGATGGTCAAATCAGTATTAGATCGAAAGGAGAAACGTGTGTGAAAATGAGGTGATTTTTATCATAACTTGGCTGTGACGTCAAGTCAAGCTTTTATAGTTGGAGAAGTGACGAGGAGTACTCCTGTGTGGTAAGGCGTACAGGTGGTCTGCAGCGGTGCCTTGTTTGGCGAAGATTATATTAGAGAAATTTTTTTATTCTTTCTAAAAATCTGCGTATATATTTTTTTTGAAGGAACTGCTTATAATTATACTCCCTCCGTTAGAGAATAATTTTGTTTCACTTTATTTGTCTAACAAGTTTTAATGCAACATTAATTATTGGTTTGTTAATAATACCTTTACCTATTTATTACAGAGAGAAATAATAGAATGAAATAATAAATGGTTAAGGATATTGTCGAAAAAACAAATAATTTCATCAAAAATAACAAAATGTATTAGATTTCTTAATATGTGTAAATTTTTCAAATGCGTACCCGTAAGATATCCATATCATTGAAAAGTTGTACCTAAATTAAATGTTCACGACTCTAATGAAAGTCAAACAACTTTCATTTTTCCTATCCTTATCGTGTTGATCAATTACTTTCCAATACGTCACAAATCTGTCAAAGTATAACAATTTTGACTATGGTGTGCTTCTGCCTTCTGGAATATAAATAATAACTCATTACTATATATAATATAATTCACTTTAGAAGTATGAACTCCCCCACCACATGATTGCAGATTCCAGTTGTGCATATCAATTGTAAAGTATTCAATTTTGACCAAACTCATTGGCCATGTCCACTAGGCCACATGCACATTTTATTATACAAAATTAATAGTTATTATTTCAAACTATAACAACATCAATATAAACCTGCAAAATTAATCATCCAAAATAATGGCAAATTTTCACAATTTTCCTTTTATAGTAACTCTATTATTTCTCCTATTAACAAAACCAGTATCATCCAAAAACCAATGCACTGAAAAATGTGGAAACCTTCAAATTCAGTTTCCCTTTCATCTCAAAAACAGCAACAACAAGAACATTAATCACACCAATCCTCAAGGTTTTGAATTATCATGCACAGAAAAAGATGAAACAGTGTTAGAATTTCCCAAAATTTCTGTAAAACTTTTCATCAAACGCATAGATTACAAAGCTCAAAAGTTCCAAATCTACGACCCGAAAAACTGTCTTGCAAGACAATTATTAAAACTAGGAAACTTATCAGTTTCGCCGTTTCAGTTTCACTTCCATGAGTTTAATATACAGCGTAATGTTTCGTTCTTTCGTTGTGATACGAGAGAGTGTTCAATTCAGCAACGTGAATCTAGTAGTGATTTTATTGATCCTGAATTGGTTTCATGTAGAAAAGTGAGTGATGTTTTGAATGTAGGTTGGATGGTTGAGGAATGGGAAGATGATGTTACACAGAGTTTGATTATGGAATGGTCTAAACCGAATTGTAGTTTTTGTGAAGTCCAAGGGCAAAAATGTAAATGGAAGAATGGTGGTAGAAATGGTGAAGTTGAATGTTTTGTTTGTAAATCAGATGGGATTGCAAGATCTACTGTTCTTCTAATTACTGCTGGTATGTTACATTCATTAATCTTATGTTGGTTACTTTTTAGAAATGTTATTTCTAAGCGAGGTTGCACTTTTGAGTTAAAATTTGAAACATTATTCAAATATATTCAACTAAGGCCCTGTTTGGATAAAAAACTTAATTTTCAGCTTATAGTATAAGTGATTATCATGATAATTCATGATAACCACTTGTGTATAAGCTATTTCTGTTTCCACAATAAAAGTTAAATAGTTATTGTGTAAGTTATAACATGTTTTTATAAGCTGTTAATAATTTGTTATGTGTCTGACATAATTTTCATGAACAGGGGTTATAGTTGGTTCCATGATTTTGCTGCTATTGGCAAATGTATTTCTTCGCATTTATCGTTATTTTAAGATGAAAGGAGATGACATTGCAAGGATAGAGAAGTTTTTAGAGGATTACAGAGCAATGAAACCTACTAGATTCACTTATGCTGATATTAAGAGAATAACAAATGGTTTCAAGGAAAGTTTAGGAGAAGGAGCTCATGGAGCAGTGTTCAAAGGCATGCTCTCCCAAGAAATTTTGGTTGCTGTGAAGGTACTCAATGAAACACAAGGAGATGGAAACGATTTCATCAATGAAGTCGGAACTCTGGGAAAAATTCATCATGTCAATGTTGTTCGTTTGCTCGGATTCTGTGCTGATGGATTCCACCGTGCACTTGTCTATGATTTCTTTCTGAATGGCTCGTTGCAGAATTTCTTGGTGCCACCAGAGAACAAGGATGTTTTTCTTGGTTGGGAAAAGTTGCAACGAATTGCTCTTGGTGTTGCAAGAGGGATTGAGTATCTTCATATTGGTTGTGATCATAGAATACTTCACTTTGATATCAATCCACATAATGTGTTAATAGATGATAATTTGAGTCCCAAAATAACCGACTTTGGACTTGCTAAATTGTGTCCGAAAAACCAAAGCACAGTGTCTATGACTGCAGCGAGAGGAACCTTGGGATACATTGCACCTGAAGTTTTCTCGAGAAACTTCGGAAATGTTTCTTATAAGTCTGATATTTATAGCTATGGAATGTTGTTGCTTGAGATGGTTGGTGGAAGAAAGAATACCAACGTGTCTGCGGAGGAAACATTCCAAGTTCTGTACCCCGAATGGATTCATAATTTGATTGAAGGTAAAGAAGTACGAGTTAATATTGAGGATGAGGGAGATGTTAGAATTGCAAAGAAACTTGCGCTGGTCGGTCTTTGGTGTATTCAATGGAATCCAGTGGATCGGCCATCCATGAAAACCGTGGTACAAATGCTTGAAGGTGATGGAGAAAAATTAATGGCGCCCCCTACTCCTTTTGACTCTATTGGTGCTAATAGAACAAATAAAGTTATTCCAACTAGACATCTAAATTTTGAGTTGGAAGTTATTCCTGAATTAGACTAAATTAGTTTACTTTCAGGTTCATCAAATGTAATACATACTCAATTATACATTCTTTGTATTCATTCACATTATTTGTTGAAGTGTATCAAAATTCAAAATCTGTTTCAACTAGTTATGCTGAAGCAATCAACTTTTTGGTTACAATAATAAGCTGCAACATTATGTTATTGCTGTTACATCTCTATGTGAGACGTATTCATGTAAACTCTTTCAAAAAAAGAAAGTCTGAGGAATTAATAGATCAATGGGAAATCATGACATTAGGGCTATGAACTATACATGGATGTGTTGACAAAGCAGGGGCTGAAACAAACTAACAATAATTAAGATGTAAAGGTGAAGTATTTTCTGTTAGTCAATTATGATAGCTATGACTTAGTCAAATAATTTGGCTACATGTTGGTGAAAGATGGATATTACTTAGACAAATAATTCTTGGATTTTTAGTGTTTTGTAAACTGTGTATATTTTCCTTTTCAATAAAAGGTCTGCAGCAGCCTGAAGACACCGACATAATTGACCGAACTCGGTTAACAACTTTTGTGTGTTATTTTTATGTTTATTTACTTTCTGCTTTACACTAATCTAAAAGTGTAGAGATTTTTCGTAGTTTCCTGAAATTATCCTTCCTATAGTTTCACAATAAGGGAAGGGTTTTTGAGTTCTCAATATTCTCTGTCTACAACACTAGCACCAACAAAGTGATTAGGTTCTCACAAGAAGTTAACAGTTTTTTAAAGTGTACTTTGGTGCAAACAAATGGGATCAAAGTTAACGGTTCAACTACTGAGTATCTAGACATGGGGCCAAGTGTTCAGAGCAAAATTATGTATTGAAAGTCTAATAGTTTTGGATAAAGATTTTATTAGTTATTACCACTCTGTTAAGATAGTAGTTTGAATGTACAACAGCATGAAGTAATTTACATTTTGCCCCACAAAAAAACAAGAGAAACAAATAATGAAGGAAAGAATGATGAGCTGAAGAATTAAAAAAATATTTATTTCTTTGCCATAGGATTGAGTCAAAAAGAGGACCATGGTCTAAACCACTAATAGTTTCATACCAGAAACTTTCAGTTAAATAACAGCACCAAAGTTCTGCTGACATAATCTGTGTTTGTCAAGATTAATCGTCCAATGAATAATTAGTTGAGATTTGGCCAATGCTGGTGGAATCACCCCATGATGTATGATCAGAGCTGATTTCATCATGATGTTTATAATTTTCATTTGCATAAAAAGAAGGCCTTGGAGGCAATTCAAGGCTTTCAGTTTTCCCTTCAAGCATCTCAACTACTTTGTTCATTGAAGGACGATCACTCGGTTTCAACTGAATACACCAAAGTGCAACCATAAACATCCTTTTAGCTACGGTCCTTCCCTCTTCGGAGACATCTTCCATTATTTCAATATCTCTCTCTTCATTAAATTGATCATAAATCCAAAAGGGGAAGTAATGTTGACTCGAATGTGCTGCGTTAGGGTCCGAGTTCTTCCTCTTACCTGCCATTTCCATCAAAAGCATTCCAAAGCTATATACATCAGCTTTGTAAGACACTCCGCCAATATTTTTGTAGAACAGTTCAGGAGCCATGTAACCCAAAGTTCCTCTTGCCGCAGTTAAGGGAACAACGCTATCATTCACTGGATATAGCTTTGCAAGTCCAAAATCCGAAACCTTTGGAACAAAGTCTTCGTCTAGAAGAATATTATGAGGCTTGATATCAAAATGTAGAATTTGCATATCACATCCTCGATGTAGATATTCTATCCCACGAGCTATTCCAAGAGATATTTCATATATTTTCTCGTAACTCAAAGGATCAACTCCTTCTTTAGGGAAAATGTACTTATCCAATGACCCATTTGGCATGAATTCGTAAACAAGCGCACTCTTTTTTCCTTCAACACAGTATCCAACAAGATGTACCACATTAACATGATGTATTCTTCCAATGGTCGCAACTTCATTGATAAAATCTTGTCCATTATTAACATTGGATTTTGTCAACATCTTTATTGCAACATCCGGTCCACTTCTTAGCTTTCCTTTGTATACAGCGCCAAAACCTCCTTGACCTAATTTCACTCCAAAACCTCCGGTCATTTTCTTGATTTCTTTGTATTCATACCTAATAGGATTTAGATTGCTTTCTATCAAAAAATTTTCAATGTTATCATACATTGATAAATGTCTCCTTCTCCATTTATAGATAAATAGCACAAGTAGAACAATACCTCCAAATAGAAATCTGACTCCTATGAATAATGGTATAACATTTCTTCCTATAAGTATTCCTTCATCGAAGTATTCTAGTCCAACTGGATTGTCCAATTGTCTTGTACTAAATGTTATTCTACTTCCAAGTCCTGTATTGATAATATTTCACCATAATAATTAGGAGAAGCAGAATGTTTGAATCTGATTTAATTTTATTCATGTATAAAATATGATAACAATTTTAATGTGACTCAATTTAATGTATAAGAGAATAAGTAGAAGGTTCTTACCAATAAAAATGCCTCTAAGATAAGCTGCAAAAAACAGAGAAAATAAAAGTAAATAAGTCCATCAAATTATACATATATATTTTCATATTTTTATCCTAGCTATTCAATAGAGAAACGGGGAAAACTAGGAGGAGAGAAAAAATAAAGGAAAATAATCCATACCACGAGTATAACCAAATATCTGGTCTTGAAGTTCTGAAACACCACAAAACAATAATATAGTTAGCTTATAATTCAAAAGACTTACATGGACCAACATTTAAACATTTGTTTGTATAAGTAAATTATGTCTGTTTGAGGGAATTTCAGTCATAATCTTCTTGAATGATGCACAAGACTATTTAGTTATCTTGGACAAAATCAGTTCTATTTAAGAAATAAAGTTTAACAAGGAAAAAATTGGGTTGTCCCTAGTCAAATACAAAATAATGTTTCTTTTTGTAAATAAACTCTGCATATCAGCAAACTAAGGTTGAAATGTATGGCCTAATTTTTCACTCACTGTTTGTGACTCGAACTGAATCTAAAATATACATATAAAAACAGTATCATTAGAATCTACTTTGAAACTAAAACCAGTTTTAGAAAATACTAAATCCTGTCAAAATTACATTTTTTGTTGTCTTAACCCTACCCTCCCGTTCAAAAGGAAATTGTACGTGTCTTTGTAATCTGAAGTTCGGCAAAGTAAAGTCTGATAAAAAATTGTTCTAAACAAAATGTGAAAGACTTAACTACTATCTGTAAGAATTTAAAATCATAATCAAACTACTTTAGAATGTCAGAAAGTGGCATGTGCCAATCATACGTACCAGACTTATCAGTTGTTTGGTAAGCATAATGACATAATTGCTTATTACATTGAACTTCTCCTCTATCTTCATCAACAACCTTACAACTTGTCCCCTTTCCACATCGATCTTCACAAATCACAGGCAACCATGAAACCTCAACTCCATCAACTATCATCTCATGAATCTCATCATAAGAAACATTCTCTTTCACAATCTCCCATTGTGCCTTACCCAATGTAGCCACCATAAAATCACACCCAACCTTAATATCCCGAACATGATACTCAAACAATGATGGTTCCAAAACAGAATACACATGATTAGTACTACCATTCCCATGTGTGCTGCAACGACTCGTGTCCACCTTAACGTACCGTGGATCTTTAATTGGATTAGAACAATTGAAATACGCTATTCTTGATGGATTTATTGGATCCAGAATGAACGGCTCAGATCCAAAATTGTCTTGGCCAAAAAGAACATTTTTAAAACTTCAATCATATAAAAAGTAGCGCGGGATGAAAGAGCAATTAGTGTCTTCCACTGCACCCGCGTCACTTAATGAAATTTTAAATCTCTTGTAATCAATGTGTTGTACATAGTATTTTCCAGAGAACATGGTTAATGATGGACCGTTTTCGTTGCAATCTAATTCATACCTTGTGTCCCCACAGTGATTTGGATCGGTTTTGAGACGAAATGGATATGTTATGTTGTGAATTTTGCCGCATGATGAAGTTGGACATGGTTGGTGATGCTTAGCTAGACAATTTTGATGAAAAATGAGAAGGATTGAAGCAAATATTGATACTAGTGTTTGTAGCTGTACATATGATGAATAATAAAATCGAGCTTGTTTCTTCATCATTCAAGTCTTCAAGAAGATACGAAAATTACTAAAGGAACCCCTCACGAGCAAATGTTGTGATTGGTTGTGTTTTTGAATTTTATAAATACCCAATCATTTATCAATAGGTTGCCACCATACCTAGCTGTCATTGTTTTTGCTTTCTCATTGTTGACTTTTTTTATTCTTTTCTTTCTACCATATCCACATTAAATTTTGCAAGTTGCAATATGATATCTCTTTGGGCACAACAAACAATAAAGAGTCAACAATTGCATAAAAGCATGTCTAAATTAAATGTTTATTGATCATGACTCTAAAATATCTGTTTCGTGAATTGACTACGAAGCTCACTTTATGTGTTAACAATAAGTTTGTTATTTTTGTCGCAATGCAAATTTGTTGAAGGGTGGACGTCTCCATATGAATAAAGATGTGCACGAAGTATTCAATTTAATTGGTACTCAAAATCGAATAAAACATATTTCGACTTAAACCACTAATAAGACTGGAGCTTCACCATTTCATAGAGAGCTTGCAAATTTTCCTCCTTCTACTGAAAAATACGTCTGCTACGTTCCTTCCAGATAACCGAAACAACAGAAAGTCAAATAACATTTAGGGAGCTTTGAACTTTATGCGAAAAACCCCTAAACTATCAAACTGATAAATATGCTCTAACACCCTGTCATTGGAAGCAGTAGAGAAACCAAGCCAACTGAAAATATAATACCGAATTCTGCTAAAAAAATTACATTTAACAAAAAGATGATCAACATCCTCCTGCTCACCACAATACGTCGTGCAACCATGGTCATTAGTTACTATGATGCGCCTATGGAATAGATTATCTCTAGTTAGCACTCTATTTCAAAAAAGCCTCCAAGCAAAAATAAAAGAGGAACAACTTTTAGCCAAACAAATTTGTGAGGGTTTTGGTGTTCGTTATTGTCCACTTCTGTCAATTTGTTGTAAGCACTACTAACATAATAGGATTGATATGTATGCAAATGCCAAACCCAATGATCAGCTGCTCCGACCTGCAAAACCACTAAAGTTAGTTGTCCAACACACTCCCTCATCAATTCTTCCTCCCAAGCAAATAACCTCCTACGCCATTTCCACGCCTCACCTTTCACCCCCCAACCCATAGAAAACATATCCTCCACCGTCGCCAACTTATTGTCAGCTAACTCATATAATATTCTAAAACTACCCCTTAGGGCTAAACCATCCAACCAGGGATCTATCCAAAACAGACTAGAATTTCCCATCATCCACCTTCCGACTAATATTATCTCTCAACCACCCTCCATCCACCTGCCCCACACCCTCCCTGATATTTTTCATAGTCTGCCACCAAACCGTACCATCACCCCTCTCAACACATAAGCGCCCCATTCCTGCCCATAACGGGCACACAACACCCTATACCATAAACTATTTGTGTCCTCTAACATCCTCCAACACCATTTACCAAGCAAAGCTAAATTAAACTCCTTCAACCTCCTAACCCCCAAACCATCATGATCTTTTTTTTAAGCACAAAGTAACTCATTTAATCCATGATATTTACCTAAAATCCTCACCACCCCCCCAAAAAAATGCATTAAAAATATTTTCAAAGGAAGATATGATACCTGATGGGGCCTTGAAGAAGGAAAGAAAGTAGACCAGAATGGAGGACGACACAGATTTTAAAAGAATCAAACGGCCTCCCATAGATAAATTTATACTCTTCCACCCTGACAACCTTTTTTTAATCCTATCAAGCAACGGATACCAAAACCTCAACTTCCTAGGATCCCCACTGATAGGAAACCTCAAATACAAAAACGGGACACGACTATGCTTACAATTCAAAACCAATGCCGCCGCATGCAACCAAGAATCAGATATATTAATTCCCACCAGCACACTTTTATAAAAATTAACCTTCAGCCCAAAAACTACTTCAAAAAGAATCCAAACCGCTTTTAACGCACGAATGTTGCCCAACTTTTATCACCAACCAAAAGAGTATCATCCGGAAACTGAAGATGAGTAATTTTTGTTTGTAGTTTTTAAATTTAAAAAAAAAAAACTATATTCCATTTTCTCCTTAAAAAAACTACCATGAGAAAATAAGCCTTAAATATCAATAACAATTTTTGTATTTTTTTAATTTTAAAATACAACTCATATTCTTCGTAAAAGAAATTGTTGTGGGAATATAATTTGTTAAAATTGATTTTTTTTTGAAAGAATTTGTTAAAATAGATAACAATTTTTAAATTCTTTTAAAATATAAAAAAATACAAATATACTAATAAAACAATAAAACTAATGCCCACCATTTTTTCTATTATGTCCTCGGTTAGTCTCTTATTCGCAGTAATTTGGAGGACTTAATCTCACCATGTGTTATCCTAATATGTCCTCGATTAATTTCTTAATTTCACTAATTTGCATAAACAAAGATTAACAGAAACATTACATTAATGTTGATCTTTTGAAAATAGTCACGAATTTTTGAAATTTAATATATCGACTTTCTCATATCAGTAAATCAAAATTCTTTCCGCGGATAAAAGAACATAAAAAATAGGGTAAATTACACTTTTGGTCCTTTAAATATTTTTCAGGTTTCATATTGGTCCCCTAATTAATAAAAGTAACGTTTTGGTCCCTTAAATCTTTTATGTTAGTCACTTTGGTCCCTTCCGTTAGTTTTTGTTAAAAAACGTTCACTTTTGGTCCCTTAAATATTTTTCAGGTTTCATATTGGTCCTCTATTATGAAAAAACATTGTATTATGACATCTTAATATTAGACTTTTTGAGCCCCTACATATAGTAACAAATGACACATGTCACTTTCTAAAGGCTGCCACCTATGAATCACAATATCTCAATGGTACAAGGTTTTATCCACTTTTAGCTTTCTCTTATTTTTTTTTTGTCAAACAAGTCAATGCATGTTATGTGGAGAAAAAAGACCCACCATTAGGCTCATTCAAAACAAAACAAATCAGACAAAAACAAAAGGAATCTTTCCTTTCCTTCTTTTCCTTCGTTACTTTCTCTTTTCCTCTTCCCCACCTCACAAAACACCCATTTTGGTACAAAATAAAAAATGATATGCTACTGACATGACTTTGTTAGAATCAATTTCAAATTCAAATTTTCCCCTCTCTTGATTCTAAATTTAAGCATATCAACTTCAGTGTAACATTCTTCTTCTTCTTCAGATAAAAACAACAGCATAACATGTATTGGTTACTCCTCCAAGAATTCAGAAGGATATGCACTTCCTTAAAGAGTCATGGGCCAATCTTGCAGAAGCTGATGAAGAACTTATAAGACAACAAGAAGATGATATGGTTAAAAGGTTAGCCAATGAAGAACATATAATAAACAACTTGGAAGAGAGGATCAAAGTAACATATAAATGCCTCAGGGTTCCAATTAGTCACTCCCCGATCAACATAGAAGAAGTTTCAGAAATCACAAAGCTTAGCAGCAAAAACAACCTATACTACCATATCAAAGGTGGTTACTCAAAAGCCTTTCAAATGAAGTGTTTATTCTGGAATGGATCAGTGGAGGCTTGGTTTGAAGAAATAAAAATGTTTACATGGAAATGGTTAAATAGTAAGTCACAGGGATTTGTATATTCTTTCAATCAATGGAATTTAGGTCTTTTGGCTTGCTTAGGAATCAAGAATACTTAAGGTACATCGAGAGAGAAGATTGAATTTTGACAGAGACCGCGTGTCCATCTTCAGATGCATTCTTTGTTGTTTTGAATCGAATTGGCACTGATTAATCTGCATCATTGGCTGAGTTTGAATTTTGAATTAGGAGCTGTTTAGTTGAGCTTTTTGTGTGCTTCATGTGTAGGTAACAGCTTCAAATAAACTATCTCAGTATTCCGCTGTTTGGGCCAGGTGTTTTCATATCTATATAATCAGTTTATTCAGTTGGCATTGGTTGATTAGCAACAGAGAAGATTTTGTTGGATCAGTCTGTGTTCTGTTGTAGCGGATGTTGGAGCTATCTTTGTAGAATTGGCTCTTGACATTTATCTTATGTAATCATTGTTCTATAATTATTAGTTTGGTTGTATCTAATTCCAAGTGCATAGGCTTATCGCTTATGGAGGTGTTGTAAGAGGTTTTATGAAGGCTGGTGCCTCTAACAATTGTATTCAGTTTTGTATTTTCTTGAAGGTGGGTTATTTGAACAACCGTTTGTGTGACAACTTTTATGACAACCATAAATTTATGAAAAAAATAGGTATCGACACGGAAATCAAAATAATAGAGAGAGAAAGTAAAAACATAATGAGAGTATGAGAGAGAAAGTTGTCACAAAATGGTTGTAAAAATATCATTTTTCATTTTCTTGTCAGTACCTAATCATTTTAATAAAATACTAGATTGATGACCCGTTATGAGCAGGAATACATTCGCTAAAAATAAAATGCAATTGTTTTTTTTTAAAATAAAATAGTACAACACGGAAAGATAATATTGTATGACATATTAAAATGACACAAATAGTAAGTGTTGTTTGATCATCACCTACATTATATGTTTTACATTAAACATTACGAAATACTTCTTCTTAGACGATAGATGTAAAATCAGTATCTTCATCATTTTCGTCTGTGATTAATATCTTCAACCCTTCTCTTGACATCACCCTCGATAAAGCAACATACAATTGCCCATGTGAAAAGACAGACGTTGGAAGGTATACGCCGACATTTTTAAATGACTGGCCTTGACTTTTGTTGGCTTTTCAAAAAAAAAATCAGTATATCAAAATAATCTCTTATAATTTTCTGCGAAAGGATCGAGCTGAAAAGTTCTTATTTACACGTCAATATGCTGATCGAAAAACAAATTAAGAACGAAGATTGTTGAAATCTCGTTATCCTTGCTAATTATAATACTTGTAGGGGTTTGATCAAATGACATATATTTATGTCTTTATAAACATGTTTTGACAAAAAAGTCTTTATAACCTCTAAAAAAAATACGTCTGCTATAAACTTGAACTGTTTTTTTGTATATATTAAATCTTTATGTATATCGTGTAGAACGAGTAATTGAATTGACTTCAAAAATAATTTACTAATTAGACTTTAATTTAATTAGTTATGCAAATGTAATTATATGTAGTATTACAATAGTTAATTTTTTACCAACCAAGCAATTGAACTGAAGTGGATATGAACTTCAGCAAGGACGAATCGTTCAGGAGAATCCAATCCATGATAATCGGAGGATTAACACCAAAAAAATAAAAAATAATGTTTTATCGATTCTATAAAACAAAATAAAAAATTGAACAGAATACTCTAGTGTGTTTCATCTAGTTTCCCCCTTTTTCTTTTTTTTTCTGGTTTCCCTTATATTTCTTTCATCTAATTTACATCTTCCATTTAGAATATAAATTCTAATTTATCAAGTGAAAGATTAACTTTTTTTAATGACAAATTTTAGTTTGTTAATTGTTAGGTTAGTTTTTTTTCTCTCAAGACTTGAACCTAGACCTCCAACTTCATACTCTTAGCTTAAACTAGTTGAACAACCAAAGAGGATGGTACGGCGAAGGATTTGATGATAGGACTGCAATGGATGGTGTGACTGTAGTTTGTGCATATGTTGGATGATGAGTTAGAGTAGTAATTTTTGTGTCCCTAGGCAAATCCACTGTGGTTTTTAAGAAGATACAAATTGTAAGAGTGGGTGCACAACAAAAGTTGATGAAGGTGTTTCGTGGAAGGAGGGATGAAAGAAGAGATTGAAAAAAAAAACAAAAAGTCAGATAATATCTATTTAGATCTTTAGAATTTCAAGACTCAATGGTACGTAGATTGAATAAAAGTATTGTTTATATAGACCATCTGTGATCTGTCCACAAAGCCTCTACCTAGAAAATAACATTTACATTTAAAAATATTTCTTATTCTTTTATTTTCCACAAAGTCCAATAATTCTTATTTCCAGTGTAAATGGGGTAATGTGGCAAAATAGTTGAGAATGCATACCATCTATTGATTATGTCACAAAATAGTGTTGAATTAATTTGTTCCTTAATTTGCAATCTAAAACATTGATTATGTCTATCTTGCATAAGGTGTGCAAAATAGAGAATAAAAGCACAACCACAAGATAGCAAAATAACTCAACTAATTACACAACAACATGAAAGACTCAAAACACAAAAGTCCCCCCAGTAGAATTATCTCCAACAAGCAAGAGCCTACACTAGCATCAAGGACACCAAATGCTAATACCCCAAAATTGCTACCTGCAATATTCTGCAGGTTACCTTGAAATAGCGAATTCTGCATAGCACACCCACAACAAACCAAATTTAACAGCACTCGAACAATTACAGACATACTTAGTTAATTAAGGCGTAATGAAAAGCCTGCCGCTAAGAACGCGTTTGAAATGGTACATATAGCTGGATGAGTAGTGTTTGACAATTATGTTCTTTGACAATATATATGATATTATTTTTTTATATGCATTTGCTGTTTGACAAGATATACAATATTTTTTTTGGCTTAAATATGTGTTTAGTCCCTGCAAATAGGACTCGTTTGAATTTTCGTATCTGTACTTACTAATCCTTCCAAAATTTCCCTGCAATTATTAATCATTTGAGTTTTGGTTCTAATTAAATCTGAACGTCTATGTGGCACGTGATTACTTATGTGGCAATGACGTGGCACAATCTGACTGAGACATGACTTGTTGACTAAGTAAATTCCACCCGAAATGACCATTTTGCCCTTAATACATCCAGACATGTGAGAAAAGACCATTTTACCCCTGGCTTCTTTCTTCCATATTCAGAAAATTAAAAAATTAAAAACACAATTTTATTTTTTTTAATTAATTAACGAAACCAATTGACAACAATATTAATCAATCAATCTCACTTAAACTAAACCAATTGACCAAAACAGGAAAAATCATCTACGATTCCACCGAATCCAGCAAAGACTCAAAATGTTTTTTATTTTGGCCCTTGTTTTTTATTTCATTTTGTAATTTTATAGTTTTAATTTTCTTGGTGTTCATGATTCTGTGTTGTTTAAATGTTTTTACTGTTATTTTTTTTCCTGGGTTTAATGTTGATAAATGAATGAAGATGGTGTTAAGATGAAGAAAAGGAGGGTAGAAGATGAAGAAAGGTGAAAAAAATTAGGTAGTAGAGGCTAGGGGTAAAATGGTCTTTTCTCACATGTCTGGATGTATTAAGGGCAAAATAGTCAGTTCGGGTGGAATTTGCTTAGTCAACAAGTCATGTCCCAGTCAAATGGTGCCACGTCATTGCTACATAAGTAATCATGTGCCACATAGACGTTCAGATGTAATTAGGACCAAAACTCAAATGATTAATAATTGCAGAGAAATTTTGGAAGGATTAGTAAGTACAAGGACGAAAATTCAAACGAGCCCTATTTGCAGGGACTAAACACATATTTAAGCCTTTTTTTATATGCATTTGCAGACATCGATGAATGTAAGACATCAAATCATATATGCATAGATGAAAATCATTGTCGCAATACAGATGGCTCTCACGAGTGTTTTTGTCCCGAGGGTCAATCTGGAAAAGGAACAAAAGAAGGAGGGTGTCGTGGAAGAGATGTACTTGCAAAGGTCGCTCCAGGTAAGAAACTAAGCATAATCTCAATTTATTATCCCCAAATTATTGCTTTTAAATAAGGGGAAAGTTAATTCAAAAATGGCCTTCGACCTACATTGAGGGCTTATTTGGTGTTTGACTCATGTAGGTACCTAGCTAACACTAACACAATGCCTTAACATGTGTTTACATTCAATTAAGTTCATCTTCTGAAATTCTTATCATGTGCTGTCTATATGTCAGCAGTCTATTATGTATATCATGTCAAACATTCGTGATTGTGTCGGCGTTTCACTGCCTTGAAAAAAAAAAATTATTGCAGGAGCAAGTGCAGGTTTTATTATTCTATTTGTGGGGATTGCAGCGTCGTACTTGATATCAGAGAAGAAAACTAAAAAATTTAAAAGAGAAATTCTTTCAACAAAATGGCAGTTTCATTTTGTTACGCAAACTCTCTAGAAGAGAAGATACATCAGGAACTGCTCAAATATTCAAAGAAGATGAACTTAAGAAGGCAACCAACAACTTTGACGAGAGCTTAATTATTCGCCGAGGAGGTTTTGGTACAGTTTTCAAAGGAAATTTAGCAGACAATAGTATTGTTGCAATCAAGAAGTCCAAAATAATGGATGCTACCCAAGTGGAACAATTCATTAACGAGGTAGTTGTTCTGTCGCAAATAAATCATAGAAACATTGTCAAACTCCTGGGATGTTGTTTGGAGACAGAAGTTCCTTTACTAGTCTATGAATTTGTTAGCAATGGCACCCTTTTCGATTTCATACACAATATAGATAAAGCTAATAATGCAACTTGGAAGACGCGTTTAAGGACAGCAGCAGAAACCACTGGAGCTTTAACCTATTTACATTCAGTTGCATCAATACCGATTATTCATAGGGATGTTAAGATTACCAACATTCTCTTGGATGATAATTACACTGCAAAAGTGTCTGATTTTGGAGCTTCAAGATTAGTTCCAATTGATCATACTAAGATAGCCACAGTGGTGCAAGGAACTCTTGGATACTTAGATCCAAAGTATATGCAAACATACCAATTAACCGATAAAAGTGATGTTTATAGTTTTAGTGTCGTTCTTGCAGAGCTCTTAACTAGAGAGAAACCTATTTCTTTTATTAGGCCGGAAGATAAAAGAAGTTTTGCTAATCACTTCCTATATTTATTAAAAGAGAATCACATGTTTGAAGTTCTTCAAGTTGGCATCTTAAGTGAAGAAAATAAGGAGGAAGTCAAGCAAGTAGCTATTCTAGCAGTAAAGTGCTTGAGACTTAAAGGAGAGGAAACACTACTAGAAAACTGCTATTTAGTGACCGTATTAGAGACCGAAATAAATTGGTCACTCTAGAGACCAATTTAGAGACCAAACCATTGATATTATAAGTCAACCATATGTTGGTCTCCAAATCAGTCGCAAAATTAGTTTCGTGACCAATTTAGCGACTTGTTCTCCAGCAACTGAAAATCCAGTCCTGATCAAAACCGAAATATTACGGTGCTGAGTACTATAATATAATATTATTTATATTTTTTCTCTTCTCTCCTTTAGTTCCCCTTCCACGTTTCACACACACACACACACTTCTTATTTTATTTTCTCTCACCTCAAAAAGAAACAGAGGCGCCTCCACTCTTCTTTCACCACCATTTAAAACCTTTCAAAGCCAGATCCGGCCACAATCCGACTAGATCAGACAAAAGGAGACACCTTTTGTGTTCACCATCACAAGACCTATCTTCTGGTTCGATTGGTTTTTTGAGAGGAGCAACTTCATCGTCATCCTCCTCCTCTACTCCTTCGTGGTAAGACCATTGACAATCATGTTTATTCTCTCTCTTAATCATGTTCCTTGTTTTTTGATATGTTTCGTTATCTTTCAATTTCTTTTAGATTCAGAATTATTTTGATAGAACTACCGTGCCGGAACTCTACTGCCGCGGTTAAGCCACCGTAGTGTTCTCTTCTCCGAGGGTAAGTATTTCTATTCTTATTTTGCCCAGTTTTTTCTTCAAAAGAAAAAAGCCCCAATTTTTATTTAAAACCCTAGCTTCTTTTTCTTTTTTTATACAATCCATGTTCTTCTAGTTCTGTTGTTAGTTTTGTTGTTGAATCAAGACCCTTGGGTAAGCCTTAGATTCAATAATTCATTAGTTGTGTGGCTTGATGGTGGAGATAAAACCACATGACAATGTAAAATAATTTACACTAACGTCCATGAAGAATTAAGTATGTTATTGTTATTAGACCATTGAGTATGTTATTATTACTGGAAGATAATGCAGAATTATATTGGTGTAGATGTACCATCGCTGGTGACACTGCCAATTATTGTATTTGAGAAATAATGACTATGGCTATTCTTTGAAAAATGGCTGAGGTATGCTAACTTTATGTCTCTATGTTTGTTAATGGTTTGTTAATTTGTATTGTCAATTGATTGGAATTGCAATGTTAAAATGCATGAACTAGTTGATGGAGTACTCCCACTTGTTAGGTCAATGAGAGGATCCATACATGTAGTTGGTGTATGTATGTGAGTTATTTTTCTCCCTTGTTTTTATCAAATAATTTTCCTTTTTAGCTGAATTGAAAAGTCATCTTAGAAACAAATGATTAACAAATAAGAAGCATATGAAACATCATAACTAGTTTTGTTGAATTATTTGGATGACTGGTCTCATTTCTCTTCAACTGATGCTTTTTGTACGTAATGGTTTTTATTCTTCTTATTGCATTGAATAACTTTAAATATCAGGCGTTTGTTTGTTTTTGCATTGAAGTAACTATAAATATCAGGTCTTTTGTGGCATGATTGTGAAGATAAAATCACATGGTTACTTATCTTCATCATCATCCCTGTTATAACATGTAGACAAAATGTATGTATCATATTGTATCTTTATTGTGCATTGTTCTAATTGTTGTGCAGGAATTATGTAAGGCATGTTTGGGTTACTCAGCCAAAGCATCCTAACTATGCTCAAATGAAGGTTACAAGGTGAAGTTTGGCTCTTAATGAAGACAACAATGTTAAAAAATTGTGTGTTGAGGGAGGCTTTCTATTTCATAGAAGTAGTTAAAATACAACAATGTTGTCTAGTAATTGAAGAGGACATCGAAAATTGATAGGCTTAATTATACTCTAGTGGCACTCATTGGTCTGTTGGTGGTGTTTGGCTCACCTTAGAGTCTTCATTACTATGTTTATGTAATAACATTTGTTTTCCTTATCTAAACAAAATGGTAGAGTTGGACTATGTATATTGAGTCAATGTATTATGTATAAATATTTAATGTATGAATGTAATTATTTGTGAAATATGATTTATATTTTTTTACTGAAAAAATGATTTAGAGACCGAATTAGTGACCAAATTATTTCACTACTTTGATAAAATTAGTCACTACTTTGGTCTTTAAAACCAGTCGCCGAATCAGGCTCTAGTATTTGGTCACAAAATCAGTGTCTAAAATCCGTTGTTAACCTAGTCTCTATATGATCAGTCGCTAAATCAGTTGCTACACATTAGGGACCAGTGTTTTAGCCACTGCTTTTAACTAGTCACCAAATTAGTCACTAACTGACTTGGTGACTGATTTTCTTAAATTAGTGACTGAATTTTCGGTCTCTAAAAGCTGTTTTTCTCGTAGTGAAAGACCTAGCATGAAAGAAGTGGCTATGTAGTTGGAAGGTATGAGGTTAGGGGAAAAGCACCCTTGTACCAATTCAGAGCTAAATCTAGATGAAACTCAATCCTTACTTCAAGATACATCATCCAACACTAATTATGAAACTGGTGATAGCAACAACAATGGATATAGTGGAGGCAGTTAACTTGTTGAGTGATATGGTTATCCACTAGGTGACTACTAATTTAAGGATCTGACTCCTCTAACGTGGTAAATTAATTCATTTATATGTGCAAAGTGAATATTATCACAAAAGTGAGTATTGCATATATATATATATGATGACACCAAAGAAACAACAGTCAAGTTCAAGCTGTCATGTACAGAACCAAGAAAGATTTTCAGATCTAACATGTCTCTTCATGAAACAGATCTACCAATTTAGCTCAATGCATTGTATATACAACAAAGGAATGTTACAATATCACGCTATTGTATTAATACAAAGGCATACACTACTAAACGAACCAAACATTATATAATAATATATACAAACACACTATTCTACAGCTGTGTGTAGATCACTCAAGATGCATGAGTAAGAAACGAAAACCAATAATTAAGTTGTGAATCAACAAGACCATGTTGCAATGATCGAAGTACCATTGGAGGTTTTGGAGGAAAATTTGAGGTAGAAATTATCAAAATAAAAATGTCAATTTTTTTTTGGGATTTATACGTAATATTATAATTACACATGAATGGAAGGCAAGCGGACAACAAGTTGCACCGCTAGGCCTTTTTAGAGGGTTGGGTTGGTACTCGACATTAGAAGCTTTCTCATACGCTTTTGTGGCTTCCAGGGCACAATCTTGGATGCTACAATACTATATTTTGAAAGACAACAGGATAAGTGGTATGGACTCGGATTTTGAGAATACTTTGGATGGTCTTCGTGGTAGGATTCCATGTTTTGACGTTAGCAGTTTTATTAGCAAGGACATTGTCCATTCTAAAGCGCACAACATATTTTGGTGACTGCCCTTTTTAGTAAAAGTGTTAAAGATATGAAAGTGAAGTTTGACATGACCACAAGACAGAAGACCGTTTTTGGATGTTTGCAAGTAGCACAAGCTCAGGATTTTCTTCTAGCTATCCCTATTGATGGGCTAGGTCAGCATATGTCACTAGTTCAGTATCGTACTATCCTTAAATATCACCTTATGATTACACCATTTTCTATTGATGAGGTGTTCCCTGTTTACCATAAGGCGTGCTTGGATACTTTTGGGGAGCATGCAATTCATTATAAGAAGCTTTCCAGCTTTAAGTACAGACATGACCGTGTTAGGGATACCCCTTTTGATATATTTAGGAGGACATGTTTATTAGTGAAGAAGGAGACTTTAGTGAACTTCTTGATTGACCCACTAGATCTAAGGTCGAAACTTAGGCTACAGATGTTAAGGTGTACGAATGGGTAGAAGAAAAACAAGCATGTGTGGATTTGACGGGGTTTCACCACTTACGAGATTAGGGGTCGGGGCTTCTACGGTAGGACATGCAACCCTTAAAGTTGCGTAAAACAAAGTGGTCAAACATGAGAAAATGTGTTCTAAAATTCAACATGCTTTTGTATTATTTGCGTTTGACACGTTTGACTTTAGAGCACCCTATGTTGTTGACCTTCTACATAAAGTTGAAATGGTCATGCATAGTAATGTTATATGATTATAAAATACCAAATTTTTCCATTAAGGATTTGGAGGGTAATTGTTTAGGGAGAGGTTTTAGGATTATAAATATAAATTAGTAATTTAAGATCATTTCTATTTCTTTCATGTGAAGAGGTGAAGACACAAAAAAATTTAAAATAAAAAAATTAATAATAGTGGATCGGTTAGTGATTTTCTATTATCTATTTTGTGTGTCTGTCTTTCAAAATGGCATCCTCCATTTTGAGAAATGAAGAGGATCATACTCATGTGTTGAAGGTAATCGAAATTGACTTTCAGTTTCCTCGTACGAATAATTGTACTAATTTCCTATATAAAAATTAACTAACAATTTCATTGAATCTTTTTTCACAATAATAATTGTATTACATTATTTTCACGGAAGAACACTCACCATTTTAGTGTGAGATACTATCAAATTCTATGGGCTGCTATGCCGGCTAAAGTATATGCGACTATTTTTACAAAGGCTGCTTTCGGTTGGTAAAGAATGGGTATTGGCCAAAAGAAGTATATGCAGTTTTATTGATCTTTTCTCTGAAAAAAACCACAAGATAAAAAAACGTAAATCAATATTTAATTTTAGTTAAGATATGTGTCTATATTTAATATTAGTACTTAGACACATGAGATATAATGAAAGTTATTTATTTTAATTATTAATATTTGTAAAATTAAGTGTCGTATAAAAATATAAAGATTAATATATGTTTACCTCTTTGTAATAGAAGCGAATTTTGGTTTTTCCCCTATAAAAAAAAATTGATTTCAACGTTGTAGTATGAAGATTATTTGTTTTGGACACTCGAGACATACGACTATGCATAAACGCTCGTGTGACACGCAGATTAGATTTTCTTTTTATCTATGTAACATTGCTAAAATGTTACACTCGATAATTCATATGCACTAACAGTGTCAACATATTTTAGACCGATAGTTATTCAACAACTGTAATATTAATGAAAATGTTTGATTCTTACCTTAACCACGTTTAAAATCATACACATAATTAGATGTGATGAACTACTTTTTTTTTTACAACTCTTTATTAAATATTCAGGTCTTACTTTTTTACGACCATACCATGTCAATCTTCGTTCCAAGTCAACAAAACATAATTAGCAGCCAAACTCACAAAATAAAAAATATATATAATAATTTTAAAAATCTTATATAAATAAATAAAACTCTCTTCCCTTTTCTACAAAGAATTGCAATGAACTACCCAATTGAAATAAACGCAATGAAACTAAGCACAAACCTCACGCAATTATGCACGATTTTAATAGTTACAATATCCATGGTCACAATAGTATTTGCATCCAATGAATCCTTTTCTTCATCCTTACCCGGTTGCAAAAACACATGTGGTGATGTCAAAATTCCATTTCCATTTGGAATATCAATATCATCAATGCCAAATCAAGGGCCATGTTTTCTCGAGCCAAAATTTGAACTCGTATGTGAAAATGACACAAAATTACTTTGGGGCAATGTACAAGTGTACAACATAAACATCCTCCAAGGAACACTTGAAGTGTCATTTTTTGTCTCCAGTTATTGTGGTAGGGAAAATTCCAATGAACCCACTTTAGACACTGCTGTTTTTAGGATATCAAGCACGGAAAACAAGTTCATAGCGGTTGGTTGTGACAGTTACGGTTATCTCAACAGCATTTACAACGAAGAAACATATTCAACCGGTTGCTTAACAAGATGTTATGGTAATCGAAATCGAATTGAAAACGGAACATGTTCTGGTATTGGTTGTTGTCAAGTTGATATTCCACATATGATGAGGAATATAAGTGTACAAGTTTTTGATTTTCTTAATTCCACTGAATTTTGGGGATGTAGCTATTCTTTTGTTGTTAAAGATGGCTCCTATAATTTTTCTGTTGCTCATTTGGATAATTTTCCTTATACCGAGCTTCCATTGATTCTTGATTGGAGTGTGGGAAGTAAAAATTGTAAGGAAGATGATTATGCTTGCAAGAAGAATAGCGATTGTGTTGATGTGGACATTGATTTTGGTTACCATTGTAAATGCAAGGAAGGTTATGAAGGAAACCCGTATCATCCAGATGGCTGCATAGGTAATTTAATTCGTCTTCTTCTCAATATTATTTAATTTATTTATTTAGTTTAAAATATATATTTTTTGTCCCAAGTATATGTTTTTGTTGACAACAATCAATTGGTTTAAACAGCAAGAGATTTATGCCTTTTAAGTAAATGACCGGGGTTTGATCCCTAACTCTTACGTGTCTAGAAAAGTCGGTTAGTAGGAGAGAATGCACTTTGTGTATCGACTAGGTTTCCGGAGGAGATCCCACCAATGTGCCTACCATAGTTTACTGCTATATATATATATATATATATATATATATATATATATATATATATATATATATATATATATATAATTTTGTACTTCTCATTAACAAAAGACATAAAATGTAGGAAACTAAAGATTGTTAAAAATAAAGTTATTTCACATATTCGTTACACTTTTTTTTTAATACACCAACGAATAAATATATATTAGATTTTAAAACAATTTCATTTTTTTACGCCACTTAATTTTTTACAATACAATTGTTGTTTATATACACCTGCAGACATCGACGAATGTAAGACATTGAATAACACATGCATAAGTGAAAAACATTGTCGAAATACAGATGGGCTTTATGAATGTTTTTGTCCTAATGGACAATCTGGAAATGGAACAAAGGCAGGAGGTTGTCATAGACGAGATGTTATTACCAAGATTGCCATTGGTAAGCCACTAACCATATCCCAAATTTTTTGTCAATTCAAGTTATTAGTATGTGTAATCTATGTATTGTCACTAGTTTTAGTTAAGATTGAATTAGTTCAGAATACTCGACCTGACTAGAACAATTTTTAGTTACATTTATTTAACTTTATGTCGAACTCCAGATTACTAAAAGCGTCGAAGGGTTAAGACCACAAAATTGGAGTCAAGATCCTCTTCATTTATTAGTCTCTCCATTTCTTCTATTTGGAGAGATAAAGACACAAAGAAGTTTGAAAATAATTAATTATGGTGTGTCCCACTAAGTGGGGGACCTACTACATACTTTTTTGTATCTATCTCTCACCAAATGACATTTTCCATTTATTTTAAGCAAATGGAGAGGATCTTAACTCACAAAGTTGTATGATTAAGGCATTCATCATCTTAGCTATTGATATTAATTTATTAAACAATTTAAGGATTTTCTACAACACATTTTAAATGCAGGATCAAGTGCTGGACTAATAGTCCTATTTGTGGCGGTTTCATATCTATATTTGACATACCAAAAAAGGAAACTCATCAAACTAAAGCAAAAATTCTTTCAACAAAATGGAGGTTCAATTTTGCTACAACAACTATCAACAAGAGAAGACACATCACAATCAGCTCAAATATTCACAGAAGAGGAACTTAAGAAAGCCACCAAAAACTACGATGAAAGCTTAATCATCGGCAAAGGAGGTTTTGGTACAGTTTTCAAAGGAATCTTGCTCGATAAAAAAATCGTCGCTGTCAAAAAGTCCAAAATAATAGATGCAAATCAGATCGAGCAATTCATTAACGAGGTAGTTGTTCTATCCCAAATAAATCATAGGAACATTGTCAAACTTTTAGGGTGTTGTTTGGAGACAGAAGTTCCTTCATTGGTGTATGAATTTGTTAGCAACGGAACACTTTTCGATTTCATACAAAATTGTAAAGATAAAACAAATAATCCAACATGGAAAACACGTTTAAGGATAGCAGCAGAGACAGCTGGAGCTTTATCATATCTACATTCAGCTGCATCAATTCCTATTATCCATAGAGATGTTAAGAGTACCAACATTCTCTTGGATGAAAATTACACTGCAAAAGTTTCAGATTTCGGAGCATCAAGATTGGTTCCACTTGATCTAACCGAGATAGCAACAATGGTGCAAGGAACACTTGGATACTTAGATCCAGAGTATATGCTAACACACCAATTAACCAATAAAAGTGATGTTTATAGCTTTGGTGTAGTTCTTGCAGAGCTTCTAACAGGGGACAAACCCCTTTCTTTTAATAGGCCTGAAGAGACCATTAATCTTGCTATGCACTTTTTGTCTTGTTTAAAACAAGATAGAATTTTTGAAGCCATTCAAGTTGGTATTTTAAATGATGAAAACAAGGAGGAAATTAAGGAGGTTGCTATTCTTGCTGCAAGGTGTTTAAGACTTAGAGGTGATGAAAGACCTAGTATGAGGGAAGTTGCTATGGAGTTGGATGGCATAAGGTTAATGGAGAAGCATCCTTGGAATGATACAGAGCAAAATTTTGAGGAGAGTCAACGCTTACTTCATGAGGCATCTTGTAGTATTTATAATGAAATTAGTGATACATATAACCTTGGATATAGTGGGTATGATAGCCTGAAAGATCAACCATTGATTGCCTTTGATAATGGAAGATGATTGTGATATGTCATAATATATATATATATATATATATATATATATGCTATGAAAATGATGAGAATAATTATCAACCATCAGATAAAAAATAAATGGTTGAGATTAAAAAATCTTTTTTAAACAACCCATGTGCCTTACCTAGTCTATCCACCATACCTATTCAGCGCTTCATTTTCTCCAAATCCAAATCTCCATATTCTGCAACTTTTTCTTTTGTGAAATAAAATGAAACCCAAAACTCAATTCATATTGAAGAAAACAAAATCAGATCCATCGAAATTTCATCGCCTCCCCAGAAAGCTAAAACTGCTCAATTATTTATTTTTCGTCTATCAAAGGGTTTGTAATTAGATTTTATTGTGTGTGATTAACCCAATAAATTTTTTAATTTCAATTTTATTTATGAGTAAATTACACTCCCCTCCCTTGAAAGATGCTTCAATTACACTCTCCTCCCCTCCTATGTTAAAATATACACTCCCCTCTTATGCAAAACATATTAGAAAATATTTCACTCCCCATGTAACAACCTGATTTTTAGAATTAGATTTATTTATTATTATTATTATTATTTATTTATTATATTTTATAATTGATTATTTGATGTGTGATTGGTGGGTTAGTGAAATTTTTAGTGTTGAGGGTATTTTAGTCATTTTATGGGTGAGTGACATTTTTGTAATTATGTTAGAACTAGAAATTTGAATTTTAGAAAATAGTGGTGTATAAGTAATATGAGAGGTTTAAATGAAGTAAAAAAGTAGAGAAAATAATTGTGAGAGTTAAATGTGATTAAGCTCATTAGTGTGAGTGACCCGAACCCATATTATATAAAGAGTAGTAGTGAGTAGTGGTGAACTAGGTCAAATCATTTGTGAAAATTTTGAGAAGAAGCCAAGGAGAGAGAAGAGAAAGAAGATGCTAGAAGAGGGGAAAGCACTAGGAAGTGAAGAATCGAAGCTAGAAAGCACTTTTGGTGAAGAATTGAGGTAAGGAGGAAGATTATTTTCATCAAATGAGTTTTAATAAGTAAATGAGTAGTTTGGGCGTTTTAGCTTATGCTTAATTTCATAATTGATTATGTGAAATTTGTGCTTTATTTTTCACGATTAATTTGAGTATGTTAAAGTTGGTGAATTCATGTTAAAATTCATGGTTTGTTATATTAAATTGATAAGTTGTCAATTTTGATGATTTTGATGAATATAATGATTAATTGGATGTAAATGATTTAATTAATTGTTGTTGATGTGTTGCTGCCATGATTCATTAAAAGGATGAAAATATTATGTTGATTATGTGAATTGTTGTCAATTAAGTTGTTGTTGTGGTGTTTTGGTAAAATGACTTAACTTGGTGAATTTTGATGATCTTGATGATTAACATGATGTTGATGATGTTTGTTGTTTAATAAATTGATTTTGAGCATGAGTATGTGTTATGGTTGAGAAAACATGAGGTTATGTTAAATAAGTTGTGTTTAAGTGATTATTGTTATGTTTATGGTGAAATGGCTTAATTAAGTGAATTTGTTTAAGTTGTTGCTGTTTAGTTAAGTTGTTGTCATGATGTTGAAAAGAGTGAAAAGAATATGTTGGTTGTACATAGCTTTGTTATGAATTAAGTTGTTGTTGTTGTGTTTTGGTGAAATAGCTCAATTGGATGAAAATGAATAAGTTGTTGCTAAAATGAATAAGTTGTTGTTGGGATAGTTAGAATAAGTGATTATGGTTATGTTGAACATGATAAAATGTTGCTACTGCTGTTATACATGTTTGTTTGCTAAGTTGTTGGTAAAAATGAATTTTGAGACGATGTTTGAATATAATCGAAAAACCATAAAAATCCATGTTAAATTGATGTGTTGTTGTGTTTTAATTGTTCCTTTTAAGTGTAATAACTATGGGTATTGTTTATACAAGATTTTGGGATGATTGAGATTGAAAATGAGATTTTTGGGGTCTTCCCGTAAGGGAAAACCTGTTTTCTGGTTGCCCAAAAAACAGGGACTTCGCTAAACGACCATAGACTTCGCTGAGCGAAGTTGTCCATTAACAACATTGTTGTTATGTGCATTTTGGTCCTTTGGGGATGTTTTCGGACATCCATGGATTTTCCTCTATGTTGTTTTGATGAATTACTGCTGGGTATTGATTGCTTACATTAAAATGAGTTGGATTGTTTATTTCGAGACAAAAATGATAAATTATGAAATGAACTTGGAGATTTATTTTGAGCCGTAAGATACATGCAAGTATGCTAAATGTTTATGATGATATAAATGGTGTTGTAGCATGATTTAAGAAGTGGAGTAATGATGGTTTGATGTAATTGCAAGATTAAATCATGAAATGTGAATTATGTGAATTATAATGAATAAATGTAAGATGTTGAGACGTTTAAGATATGACGATGATTAAACTTGTTGCAATTACTATGAGATGATGATGATAGATGTGACTTAATGCATTATAGTTGTGATTTAAATGATGATGAGGTGATAACATGAATTGTGTGGAATGTATTGATTTGATAATGCAAATGAAAAATGGTGAAATGTGGCATGGTTTGAGATCATGATTGATAGTTGTGCGCATTGTCAAGTCCATACGTGAACATCCATGCAATCATTGTCGGTCAAACGTAGTTTGATTTAAGATCAAGATTTTATATGTAGCTTGGTTTAAGACCAAGATCCAAATGTAGCTTGATTTAAGATCAAGATTTTATATGTAGCTTGATTTAAGATCAAAATTTAAATGTAGCGAGATTTAAGATCACGATGGTACCACATGCATGTAGAATCGTGTTAGGCGCATTGCATACACATGAGTCGTGTTTGGTAATATCTTGGTGTGAACTTGTGCATTTATGTGGTAAACGTCAAATTGTTGATGTGTGGAAATTATGAATGACTCATAATTGTGTTGATGATGATTTATGGTGAGATAATGATTAATTGTTGATGATGTATATTTAAGTTGACAATCATACATTGATGAGAATATGATATGATTTATGAATCATGTTTTGGAATGATGATGCTTTTAAGTTACTAATGATGATGAACGAATTATATGTGTGTTTTTAGCCAAGCTATTTATGTTGGATGCTTTTATGTTGTTGATGTTTTTCCTGAAACTTACATGCGTTTATTATATCCTTTTGTTGAACGTATATCTTACCCTCCAGTGGCTTTGTTGTCGCCTCACCCTCGTGGTGTAGACTTTCAGGTTAAGGAATAGTTGCTTGGTGAGTTATGCTGAGGATGGCGTTACGCCTAATCCTTTTTATCTTGCTTTGCAGATGTCTAGATTAGGTACTCTGATCTAGGAGTCTGGGGATTTTATTTTATTTTGTCTTGGATTATTCATTATGTTGTATTTATTTGAGATTTTTATGTTGAGACCCGAGATGACATTTTGTTGAGACGAATTATTTTCCGTTGTTTTGTGATTATTTTTGACGAGATTTTTATTATGAGGATTTGTATGAGTTAAATGATGAGTTGTAATATCCCGATTATGTTCAATTGCGTGATTTATTACTTAGTGAGTAGTCTCGGAGATCAAGGTCTTACACCCCATCCCTGAAAGAAGCTTGAATTACATTCCCCATTCCTCTTATGTTAAAATCTACATTTTCATCCCTTAATAAGTTTTTTTTATTTCTAGTAATTTATCAAAAAAAAAAATCGAACACACTCCGAAGAAAAATAGTATTGTGGGTCCACTTTAATATAATCAAAATTCAAATTCATATTTTTCTCTATTTTTTTATTCACAAATTCATTAACATCTAGTTTTAAACACTATTATAAATTATAAAATATAAAACAACACAAAATAAAATTAAAATGAGTGAAAAATTACTAAAGTAGATAAAATATGATTATTTAAAAATGAATTTTATATTCTAAGTTATAAAATTAATAACAAAATATTTAAATTTAATCATCATTGACATTTAAATTAAAAATAAATGATTTTTTTTTCTTAAATGGTGTTTTAAAATTAGTAGATATTGTAAAAATATTTACTTATGTTAAAACAGATTAAATTGTAGTGCATATTTAATTATTAAGGGAGGGGGTTGTAATTCAGCATCTCATGAGGGAGGGGAGTATAAGTTTTATTTTTGAAGGGAGGCAGTGTATACTTTAACTTAAGCGGAGAGGGGAGTGTAATTCAAACTTCTTTTAGGGGAGGGGAGTGTAACTTACTCTTTATTTCTTGATAACATATATTACATGTATGTAATTTGATATGTCTTTGTAATTCTTTTATTATACGATCAATAAACTTTCAATGTTAATAGATGACACGAGCATATGGTATAAACCCAAGAGCAACTCAAAGTTGCTTGGCTACACCGACAGTGATTGGGCAGGATCAATAGATGACTTGAAGAACACATCAGGTTATGCCTTCTCACTAGGATCAAGATTTTTCTCATGGGCGTCTAAGAAGCAAGCTACAGTTGCACAATCCACATCAGAGGCTGAGTACGTAGTTGCATCTGAAGCGACATGTAACACCCATACTAACTTTAACTAGTATATTAGCATGTGCGTTAAACTGATACTGGATACATTTAAAAATTTCAGTAATAATATTACATCACAAATGAATGAATACAAGTATACTCGTTTGTACAAATAATCCAATACTATTACAAATACTTATACAATGTCCGTTAAGCTCCTGAGCTGATACACAACGAGCAACTGTACTCCATCCAGCATCTCTGTGAAAATCTTCATCACGAACCTCTGACATGCCTGAAAACCTGCACCAGAAGGAATGGGATGAGACATAATGTCTCAGTGAGCTCCAGCCCAACCAACTGTTAGCAACCACAGGGAACCTAGGGTCGCCATGCCTACCTTGGCAATCTTGGGGATTTCCTATGATCGCCAAGTCTATTAATTGTCTATGACTATAAGTCTTCCTGTAACTATAACTTAGACTGCCTATAACCTTATCTGTAATCTGCCTATAACTTTAACTTAGTGATCGAGGGAAAACCTAGGATCACTTTCTGATAACTATCTATAACTATAACTGTGAGTTTCCTGTGACTATAACTGTAACTGTAACTTTGACTATAACTATAAAACATAAAACATATAAACAGTTCTATAGCAGTTTTATGTTAGCTGTTAGCGTTGAACAAACAATTAATCTGAGTTCATTTTACGGAGTGCATCCGGGTGGAGTAACCCCGAAGTACATCTCCCTATAAACCGGTGAAATTCCTATTATATCAGGCTAACACCGGACTCCCTATGAAACGTGTGGACAACCCTCTCGGAGAAGTCCCATCCGGCGAATCCCGGAGTCTGCTGAACACGCCCTATGACTGTGAAACGTGCAAGCACGCCAATATCTTTGATCTTTAATTCTTTAACTTTAATCATATGAACATATAATCTGTTACTGTAATCGTATAACAATTCTATAACGTATAACCTATAACCTATGATTCTTGGCTTATCGTTCTCATAAGCCACCTATAAACGTCGGAAAAACCAACACTATGATCTTATCTGTAACTTTGATTGACGAAGCATTCCTATTATCCTCGTATTCTAAATTGAATACATCCATAATCATGTTTACCTAAAATAGGTTCCAACTTGACTATTAAATCATCTTGGATTCGTGTAGACTGAATCGAGTCCATAACATTGCTTGGTAAGGGTTAAACCCTATACTAGTTCCTTAACATCACTATGATAACTTATGGATTAAGATAATCCTCTCTTAACCAATGTACCTATCCTCATCTATAATCATCCATACATTCACTAAAGGATAGGGCTTTCTATGCTTGTTAGCGACGCTTAGTCACTACATATCGTTATTGAGTCCGAGGTAGCGTTGGATAGCCGGAATGGTGTGAGAATTTGATGAAAAACAACATGATCCTGTCTACTGTCCCATCGTGTCACGATTTGGAAATCGTGACACGATTTTCTACCCAGAAAACGTGTTTAGTTCTGCCTATGAAATCGTGACACGATTTTACCTGCAGTTGGACAACATAAGGCAAGTTTAAAACGTGATTTTCCCCATTTCAGCTTATCCAAACATACCCAGACATCATAACAGCTTAATGGATCAATTTCTAAGGCATATAGCTAGATTACATCATGAATAACCAAGGAATCACATGGAAAGGTAATTAGGGCACTAAAACCTTAAACTTGCTCATAACACTATAAACATTTAAACTTGCACATAATGGGTTGTAAAACCCTAGGGAGCTCACCTCAATCATGCTTTGCTTCTTTGCCAAGTTTTTCCTTCAAATCCTAGCTTGATTTCTTCTTCCCTTTACTCCTTCTCCACCCTATCTTTGATCTTTCTTTCCTTCTTTGTTTCATTTCTCCTTCTTGCTTCAACTTCCCAAATACGTGCTTGCTTGAGTTTAAAGATTGAGAATTGGGAAATGAAGTTTTGTTGATTAGTGGAGAAGAAGAGGAATGGCGTGAGAGAAGAGGAAGAATGGAAAGAAAATGAGAATGAGAAAATATCTTCTTTCCCCATATAAATAAACCCTTCCTTCCCTATAATTACGAAAACGCCATTGCTTCCATTTAAATTACCTCTGATGCATCGTCTCAATACTGATAAATATCCAAGTGTTAAGCGGGATATTACACTCTACCCCCCTTAAAGAAATTTCGTCCTCGAAATTTAGAAAATCCTTCGAAGATCCTGAAAAGATAAATCTTTTCTACCTCTTTCTTCACTATGAAAATGTCTAATTCTTTTTACTCATAGGGATTCCATGGCAACTCTAGGATCCGACATGTAGATTAGTCACGCATCCCGATTAAACCATACTGGTTAAAACTTGTTCTTTAGCCATGATTTCCATTTCTACAACCCATAACGTATGACAATTTCTTTCCTGCCGAAAGATCTGGTGCATGATACATAACTATCACTTGCTAAGACGTATGGTTATCTGAACCAACATATCCATATTATCTGACTATGTCCTCTATTCGACATATTTCTTGTAAATCCAAAGTAAAATTGTTAAATCTTGGATTTCCTTTACAGAATTCTATCAGTTCTTCTTTCATTAACCATTCCATATTACCCTGAAGACGTCGATTCAATCTGTTTTTCCTCAATTATCTCAAATTTCCGAGGAATCTATTACATTGTTTTCAGTTCAAAAGAATTCTTGTCTATAACTTTCGCCTCGTAAGACGACCTGTTACTGTTACATTTGTATCATCCTTTATATAGGTTAGTCTTGCACCGCAAGCATCTGATATAGAGTATCATTAAACGGAAGTGAAGTCTATTACAACTACCTTCACGTTTCAAATATAAGGTGGTGGCTGAACTTATGGTGCAAGTTCCTTTCTTTCCGACATCCTGGTGTAACTATTATCACAACCATAAGCATTTTTCACATTCCCACTGCGGGAATCCTTAAAGCTCGAGAAATCTTATGAGTCAGATATGCTCCGATTAATAAATCAGCAATAACATGTAGCCAAAGGTCGTAAGAACTTTCTTCTTTACCAATACTTCCAAACTTATGAAAATCCAGTATAAGTGACGTGTGGCATAAGTCATCTCACATATCATCATATAATATAATCCATAGCACATAGCTTCCATACATGATCGAGTACGTGTACACTACTATCGGTACACAGTACGTCGCATCATCATTGTCCAACTAATGGGACATCATACTTAGTCAACATGTATTTGAGACAATGCTACGCCAACTTAGTCACTCTTCTTGTTCTCAACTCATACTTGTATTCTTTGAGTGTCTACAATCCCATACATAACTATGATTACGTCCCATAGGCGCTATAACTTATTTCGTTCAAGAACATTCTCCGTTTCTAAAAGAAAACTCTATTCTGTTCGCTATTCAAAATAGCACTCTTAAACCCTGAATCCTTTAATTCATGACTTGAATTCACGTAGCCTTTTACTGTAAACTATGAGTAATCTTCTGATCTGAGTAAAACATTTCCTTCCTTTAATTGTCAATATTAAGTTCAAGAATTTCTAAACTCCTCTAGTAAGATTTGTTCAATAACAACAACCTGTTCTGCTTAAGACTTTCCTGTTAAAACATTACCGACGGCGTACCACGGTTACCTATACATGTCACATGACTATAAATATGTTACACTACTGTCTAAGTAGTATATACTATGTCTGATCAGTATACATAATACTAATCATAACATGTTACATGCCTGATACATGCGACATGCTAGTATATCATGGGTACGATGCGGAATAAATGTATGCCACGGCATAATTCCTCTTTGGTTAAACTTCCCATTTCAAGTTAACTTTAAATTACTGAGCTAAACGGCTAGGTTACCATATGAAATGTGGCCTCCATCACTATGTACTTATTGTGCTATAAACACGTCCTTTAAAGTTATCAAACTGCTTCGATTCGCTTATCTCATGAATTTCGGGGTCTGCAACATTCCTCGACTTATCTATTAAAATTTCCTGTTAGAACTGATGATAAGTTCAAGTCATTACTACTTACACAAATTCTGTAACTTGAGAATTAATCTCTGAATACCTTTCCTGTAATTCATCTGGCAAGGATCTCACAACATCCTTTTTCTCTAAACTTCAGCTTTAAATTACTCATTAGTCCATCCTTTGATTACTTTTCCGCTGCGCAACTCTGATTTTAACAATTCGCTTTGGGATCACTAATACCATATATAATCTCCTTGGTCAATCCTTTGACTTTGTATTTCCTTTCGGACCTAACAATGTTCTTACTTTCACGGAGATACGTTGAATCCTGTAAACAATATTTAGCTATAATTACGAGCCCAACAATGCTCCTGTTAAAACAACTCATTCACTAGTTCAAGCTTTACTCTTCATATTCTGAATCAAATTTCCATACTATAATTATCCGTAAGGATTTCACATCCACAATCATTTTCCAAGACACTTAGGTCCACATAACTCTAACATAACTCTTGGTTACTCCTCGGGTTTCTCCGAAAATAATCCGTCAGGATAAAAACTCAACTCTTACCGGCTCTCCTGTAAATTCAAACACATGATACACCTCTTCGAGTACCCGATTAATAAATATGTAAGCTTCAATACTCAACATTTTCCATTGGATCCTTCCTATAACTTATTACTGTATTCACAATCCCATTCTAATCTTGTTATCTGAATAATAGTCCATCTGTCTTCTCGACCGTTGCCCTCTTCGTGGTTTCGGACAACCCAAGGTATATATATTTCTACCATCTTTAACATCTACCAACATAAGGTGATCTTTGTCGGCTTACCCAAATACTCGTGTAAGGAGCCCATCAAAAGATAACATAGAACTCCTTAACATTAACCGTAGCTTTGACTATGACTCGTACGTTAGTGACGATCTTCCTGCTTAATCTTCGAAACCGGTCTACTATAATCCGCCAACATAAGATTCAATCTTTAATCCATACCCTCACCGGGGGTTTCGTTTACTTATCGCTACGCTCGCATTCTTCATACCAAGCATCTTGGTGTCCCATAATAAAGGAAGGTAATCTATTTCATTCATTCAATATTTCGCTTAATACATAAATAAGTCTCTTACATATCGGATATCAAAATCTCATCCGGTCAAGTGCGCAAGTCCTTCAATCCTTACACTCTTTATCCTAACTGGAAGTCCAGAGCTTCCAATCGTTAACTGGTCATTCCTTATTCCAAGTCGCTGGGTTTTGTATCATAATCCTTTGCATCTGCAGCCGGAATTAAAACTCTAATTTACCATTCACTTTAACTTCCCAAATTACGGTTCCCGTTAGGATTCCAAATCATTCTTCAGAGTATTCTATAATTCTTTACTCTACACATCTCCTCGGAGAAGGCATCGCTCAAGGATGTGTCCAACTAGTTAAGGTACTTGACCTTACTCTTAAATACCTCTTGTATTCCTGAAACTTTGCCGTTATCAGGCTCAATTACTTCACTGTTAGAGAACCATCCTTTGACATTAAACACTTTGCCAATTTCGTCTTAGAATCTGACGTCTTAACCTTTACCCTTCGTACACTTCTTTCCTCCTTGGTCACATTCAGCTCTCGGATATTTGTCCTAACTGTCATATACTAGACTGAGTTGATCAGGCTCAACTAGATGTGACCTTTAGAACAATATCCGGAACCCAATGATTCCACTACTTTTATTGAATCTTAAATGACCCATGGCACGGTGTGAATCGACCTGCTCTGATACCAATTGTAACACCCATACTAACTTTAACTAGTATATTAGCATGTGCGTTAAACTGATACTTGATACATTTAAAAATTTCAGTAATAATATTACATCACAAATGAATGAATACAAGTATACTCGTTTGTACAAATAATCCAATACTATTACAAATACTTATACAATGTCCGTTAAGCTCCTGAGCTGATACACAACGAGAAACTGTACTCCATCCAGCATCTCTGTGAAAATCTTCATCACGAACCTCTGACATGCCTGAAAACCTGCACCAGAAGGAATGGGATGAGACATAATGTCTCAGTGAGCTCCAGCCCAACCAACTGTTGGCAACCACAGGGAACCTAGGGTCGCCATGCCTACCTTGGCAATCTTGGGGATTTCCTATGATCGCCAAGTCTATTAACTGTCTATGACTATAAGTCTTCCTGAACTATAACTTAGACTGCCTATAACCTTATCTGTAATCTGCCTATAACTTTAACTTAGTGATCGAGGGAAAACCTAGGATCACTTTCTGATAACTATCTATAACTATAACTGTGAGTTTCCTGTGACTATAACTGTAACTGTAACTTTGACTATAACTATAAAACATAAAACATATAAACAGTTCTATAGCAGTTTTATGTTAGCTGTTAGCGTTGAACAAACAATTAATCTGAGTTCATTTTACGGAGTGCATCCGGGTGGAGTAACCCCGAAGTACATCTCCCTATAAACCGGTGAAATTCCTATCATATCAGGCTAACACCGGACTCCCTATGAAACGTGTGGACAACCCTCTCGGAGAAGTCCCATCCGGCGAATCCCGGAGTCTACTGAACACGCCCTATGACTGTGAAACGTGCAAGCACGCCAATATCTTTGATCTTTAATTCTTTAACTTTAATCATATGAACATATAATCTGTTACTGTAATCGTATAACAATTCTATAACGTATAACCTATAACCTATGATTCTTGGCTTATCGTTCTCATAAGCCACCTATAAACGTCGGAAAAACCAACACTATGATCTTATTTGTAACTTTGATTGACGAAGCATTCCTATTATCCTCGTATTCTAAATTGAATACATCCATAATCATGTTTACCTAAAATAGGTTCCAACTTGACTATTAAATCATTCTTGGATTCGTGTAGACTGAATCGAGTCCATAACATTGCTTGGTAAGGGTTAAACCCTATACTAGTTCCTTAACATCACTATGATAACTTATGGATTAAGATAATCCTCTCTTAACCAATGTACCTATCCTCATCTATAATCATCCATACATTCACTAAAGGATAGGGCTTTCTATGCTTGTTAGCGACGCTTAGTCACTACATATCGTTATTGAGTCCGAGGTAGCGTTGGATAGCCGGAATGGTGCGAGAATTTGATGAAAAACAACATGATCCTGTCTACTGTCCCATCGTGTCACGATTTGGAAATCGTGACACGATTTTCTACCCAGAAAACGTGTTTAGTTCTGTATGAAATCGTGACACGATTGTAAAATCGTGACACGATTTTACCTGCAGTTGGACAACATAAGGCAAGTTTAAAACGTGATTTTCCCCATTTCAGCTTATCCAAACATACCCAGACATCATAACAGCTTAATGGATCAATTTCTAAGGCATATAGCTAGATTACATCATGAATAACCAAGGAATCACATGGAAAGGTAATTAGGGCACTAAAACCTTAAACTTGCTCATAACACTATAAACATTTAAACTTGCACATAATGGGTTGTAAAACCCTAGGGAGCTCACCTCAATCATGCTTTGCTTCTTTGCCAAGTTTTTCCTTCAAATCCTAGCTTGATTTCTTCTTCCCTTTACTCCTTCTCCACCCTATCTTTGATCTTTCTTTCCTTCTTTGTTTCATTTCTCCTTCTTGCTTCAACTTCCCAAATAGGTGCTTGCTTGATTTGTTTAAAGATTGAGAATTGGGAAATGAAGTTTTGTTGATTAGTGGAGAAGAAGAGGAATGGCGTGAGAGAAGAGGAAGAATGGAAAGAAAATGAGAATGAGAAAATATCTTCTTTCCCCATATAAATAAACCCTTCCTTCCCTATAATTACGAAAACGCCATTGCTTCCATTTAAATTACCTCTGATGCATCGTCTCAATACTGATAAATATCCAAGTGTTAAGCGGGATATTACACGACAAGTCAAGCTATATGGATTCGAAGAATACTAAGAGACATGGGTGAACAAGTAGATGAGCCTGTATTGCGATAACAAGTCAGCTATAGCAATGGCAAAGAATTCGGTTAATCATCATCGAACCAAGCATATAACAATCAAATATCATTTTATTAGAGAAGCAGAGACTACTAAACAAGTTAAGCTCGAGTATTGCACAGTAAAAGATCAAGTTGTAGACATATTTACGAAGGCATTACCAAGAGTTAAGTTTGAGCTATTGCAGAGTATGCTCAGAATTTCTAAAATTTGTATCAAGGAGGAGTGTTGAAATATGCTACAAATTTTTAGACTATTCAAGTTTCTAGATTATTCTACTAAAGCCTACACCTAATAGATATTTCTAGTTGCTAGATTATTCTACTAAAGCCTACACCTAGTAGATATTTCTAGAATAAAGTAAGATACACAAGTGTAGAAACTTCTCCCTAGAACTCTCTAGAGAACATATAACCAACATGTCAAGCCTATAAATAGGCTACTTGCCATCCATTAATTTTAGGCCAAGCCATAAGCAAGCTATCTTCTAACACTACAAAGTGTACTACTCTTGTTCAATTTAATATAATTCAAGTTCTCCACAAATTCCATTTTCACTACTTCAACTATTTCTACTAAACTAATGCTTACTATCCATTCCTAAATACTAACAAATTAAAATGAATATGTTCTTTGTCTGAAACGACGTGATAAGAAAACCAATTCCAAACAAACAAAACATCAGGGCATATGGTTAGTAAAGAAGAAGATAATAACATAAGATGTATTCATTAAACATCCATGAATGGGAGAAGAGAAAGTAAAGAATAAAAGGTTTGTTCAATTAAAAAGAAATATTATGCAAAAACCATGAGCATGAACATTGAGTATATATCATCTCAAGATGAGAGTCATTAGATAATGTTGTAAATCAATTAAGTTGTATTGCTAAACTTGCATTTATATAGACATATATAATAATATCCTCTCAATGAGAGTTATCCAATGAACCCAGATACACTTAACCACTGTTGTAAACATCCCAGTAATGGAAACAACCTTTATTTTAAAAGGGATCAGTAAACACTAAGCACCTTAATGTTTTTAGAAAACAATGTAGGCTTAGTCTAAGCCAGGATCTTTGCAGGAGACTCGGTGTGCTTGACGAAACCACGATGTTGAAGAGAAAAGGACTTAGTTCGTTTGGATACTTTGTGGGAAAGCTATAGTATAGCCGATTCGGCAGAAAATACTTTGGCGATTGTATTCAATAAATGATAATGGATTAAGTCCAAAAATATACCAGGGTAGTATTCTATGAGAGGAGGACTAGAAGTAGAAATCATATTGATTGTGAACTAGTATAAACATACCATGTCAATATCTCTTTAGTGCAATTTTTGTATGATTTAACTGCAAACTTTCAATCGTTTTTAAAATATAGTTGAATGATTTAATAAAGAACTCTTTGAGTTGTTATAATATGATAAGAAAAGATTTCCTTGTCTCATCCAGAAAGGAAAGGAATTTTTTTAACGGTCAACACAAATCAAACCCCCTAATTCTTGTGTTTTCACCACCTTCACCTTTATGTTTTGCTTCCTTGGTTTTCTATTTTTAGAGATCGAGGGGATCTCTTTAGTTCAGGAGCATTTCTGGTCGAGCTTGTTTCTGATTGGGATTCTTGCACATATTTCTTCAATTGTCCTCTTTATATCAATCTTTCTATTTCTTTAGATCCAATCTAACCTCTTTGTTTAGGTCGTTCATCTAACAGTTTGGTATTCATGATCTCCTTCAATACTTGACTTTTTATGACATTTAATTGAGTGGTGGCACATTCATACTCCTTTCTATTAGCAGGACAATAATTCAGCTTGTGGCGCTGGTTGTTATCTTGGAGTCTTGGTGAATAATAAGTGCCAAAATCATGTTATTTTCATTAGCACTTATTGACTTGTTTTGCAAGTAATCTATATGAAACCTCCAATTCATTATAAATATACAATTTTTTATAGTTATATGCCAGAATACTACTATTATCTATTTTTCATTCCTTTTTGTAGGTTAGAGACTTGATTACAAGTAGTCTTGGGCCAAGACTGTAACATCCCGCCTAAGATTCGAATAATTATTGATATTGAGACGATGTATCAGAAATGTTTGAGCAAAGGACATTGGTAAATTGTCAGTCAATGGGTTTATCTACGTGGCAGATGTAATATTCCGCTTAGATGCAATTATTATCAGTGTTAGAAGCCTTTAAGCAAGAGTGGTAAGTTAGTAAATAATTGGAATGGCAAGATGGTAAATAATTTGAAAAGGAAGATTGTTTTAAAAGAGAGAGGTAAGAAAAATCTTACCATCTTTTCTACACTCTTCCATTCCTTTCCTCTTCCATTTTTCAGCTCTCCCTCTCCCCATCTTCCTCACCTCTCACGCCCTCACTCCCTCTCCATAAACTCATCATTTCTCAATTCAATTCTTGGGAGAAAACTTTGCAAGCAAGCTTGGTTTGTGTAGCTAGAACAAGAGATAGTAACAAGGAGAATCAAGGAAGGAATTAAGAGAAGTGGTAGCTTGAAGCTAGGGCTTTGGGAATCAGAGCTAGCACACACCAATAGGAGGTTTAAGGTGAGCTCCACCGGGTTTTAGAACCCACTTGTGTAAGTTTGTGAGTATTTTACAATTTGAGCTAAGTTTAGAAATTTTACCTAAATCTCATATGCTTGCCAATTCCTTGATGATTCATGTTTAAAGCTATCATTTTGTATCAGAAATTCATTCCTTATATTGTTGGGATACCTGGGTATGATTGGTTGTGTTAAAATGGTGGAAAAATCACACTTTTAACAGGTTTTGAACTGACATTTTCGCCTGGCGAACTCGGGGCGAGAAAACGGCAATTTTCAGCATTTTTCCCTGCCTCATTTCGCCTCCACTTCGCCTCAAGGTCGCTCAGCGAAATCAGGCAGACAGCTCAGGTCTGTTCTGGTTCGTTCTGGGTGCTGTATACGCGTTCGGCGAGGCTTTTAATAACCGTTTTCAAAGAGAACTTAAATTTCTAAGAAAAACACCATTCTTGACATATCCGGAAGGTGATTTCAACATTTAAGGAATGGATGAATTAAGGATTGGACAAAGCATTAGAGATGCAAGAATAGAAGTTATTTAAGCTATGGATTATTTCCAACAATTAAGTGATGGCTTATGATAACGAAAAGCCTATGATCATAGATTCATATGATATAGATTGGGAGATTAGTTCCCTTAAGAAATGCATTAAATATGCATAAGCTCATAGCAAATTATTATTAGACGTACTTTCAAGTACATAAGTTAAGAAATTATGGGAAAGAGAATGCACCTAGTGTACCAAGTTTTAGATGCACTCAATTAAGCGTGCGTATGCACAAAGAATGATTTAATGTTCTAAGTTAAGAACCTTTTTAGGTTATGTATTCAAGACTTATTTCAAAGAATTATTAAGATATTAAGCCGTGGCCTTCGTCGTTCACGCTAGTGGGACACGAATGGTTCATGGAAAGTAAAGATTAAGATTAATATTATTAAGTCGTGACTTTCATCGTTCACGCTAGTGGGACATGAAAGGTTCATGCATAAGTTTAAAGAATATTAATTCGCGTCTTCCGTCGTTCACGCTAGTGGGACCCGGGAGGTATACGCGTAAGTTAAGATTATTAAGTCGTGTCTTCTGTTGTTCACGCTAGTGGGACACAGGAGGTTCACGCTAGTGGGACGTGTTATTCCGCAAGGATGACCGCACGACGACAAGAGGAGTCCGGTGTTAGCCTGATATGATAGGAATTTTCACCGGTAGAGGGGAGATGTATTCTAGGGTTACTCCACCTGGATGCACTCCGTAAAATGAACCCAGATAATTATTGTTTGTTCAACGCTAACCTCTAACTTTAAGTTATGAAAAGATGAATACGTTTATTTGTATAAGTATTGAGAAATAGGACAATTAGTTCCTAGTAATAAGAAGTGATCATAGTTATTTCCCCCTGATCACTAAGTATGAGATAAGTCAAGTTAGCTCATGATAAGACATGAATAAGACAAGTAGCGATCCTAAGTTTTCCCCTTGATCGCGAAATAAGTAAAGATAAGACTTGGCGATCGTAGATATCCCCAAGATCGCCGAGGTAGGCACGGCGACCCTAGGTTCCCCGAGGTTGCCAACAGTAGGTAGGGTAGGAGCTCACTGAGACATTATGTCTCATTCCTATCCTTCTGGTGCAGGTTTTCAGGTAGCCAAGTGGCTTACAGATGAAGATCTTCAGGAAGATGCTGGATGGAGTGCAGATGCTCGTCAAGGTCAAGCTCAGGAGGTTGACAGATTATCTATGTATATGAGAATGTAATCGTAATTGATATTTGGACATTTGTTAAAACGAGCTATTTGTACTCATTCAGTAGTTCTATATTGTATTTATTATTGAAAATTTTAATGTACCCAGTATCAGATTAATACACATGCTAAATATTCTAGATAATTTAGTATGGGTGTTACAATTGGTATCAGAGCAGGTCGATTCAGACCGTGCCTTGGGTCATTAAAAATTCAATAAAAGTAGTGGGACCATTGGGTTCCGGATGTTGTTCTAAAGTTCACATCTAGTTGAGCCTGATCAACTCAATCTAGTATATGACAGTTAGGATAAATGTCCGAGAGCTGAATGTGACCAAGGAGGAATGAAGTGTATCAAGGGCGAAGATTATGGTGACAGAATTCTAAGACGTAATTGGCGAAGAAGCAATCATGTCAATGGTGGCCATCAAACTGTAAAGTGACGAAGCCTGATAGTGGCAAGGTCTTAGAGACATAAAGGATATTTAACAGTTAGGTGAAGCGCCTCAACCCAGTTGGATGCATCGTTGGACGATGCCTCGTCTGCAGAAGACATAAGGACTAAGGAATCATGGAATGCTCTAGGATATGACGTGGAACCTTGACGGAAACCGCAGATTGAGAATTTAAAGTGAAGTGTGGACTAAGTAACGATTCTGAGTACAGAGTTGAAGAATCGAACTTGAATCGGATGAGATTTTAATGTCCGGACAGTTAAGAGAATTAATTATGGACTAAGAGAGTTATTTGAATAGATGAAACTAACCACTCAAGTGTGGTTATTGAGTATGAATCACAAGTAAGTTTACCCCTCGAATGTGGTCATCGAGCGTGAAGTGCAAGCAAGTCTAACCTCAGCAGATCAGCCACACCTCCCGAACCATAAATGCTAGATATGGGAATTAAGAAAAGAAGTTGGTATGCAACTTAAGAACTAAGATGGATGAATAAGTGGTAACAATAAGACTCGTTGCATGTCAAAGCGTGAATCAAATTTTTGGATGTATCCTAATGGTAAGAAGATTAGAAGTAAGATAAGCTAGACTGGAATTTTACTTAATGAAGGTTGGGATAATAAATAATAAGTTGCTGGAATTAGTATACTGATGGACGAATTAAGTTGAACACTCTTGATTAGACGAACAGTATTGGATTTCCCTGATTGGTTAAAGAAGGTAAGTTCGAGATAACACAAGGTTATAGTAGACCAGTGTTGAAGGATGATCGGGAATTCAGCCGAGAAGTTATGTTGAGATTTTAATATACGGCGGATCGTCTCGAACATGAAAGTTTAGGATTAAGGTTAATGTTAAGGAGTTATATGTTCTTAACTGAAGAGTTTTCTTCCACAACTATTTTAGAAGCTGAAAGAGATCACCTCGTATTGATAAGTTTCCGAGGGCAGTAATAAGGCATAGATTTGTATTGTGAATGCAATAACGAGTTACTGGAGGAATCCAATAGATCATGATAATGTGCAAAAGTTTAAGATCGATTAATCGGGCACTCGAAGAAACGCAACCTATGTTGGGCGTTCGAGAGAACCAGTAAGAATCTGGAACTTTCAGGACGGATTGTTCTGTAGGAACTCAAAGTTAACTTAAGGAACATGATAGTACTAAGGAGACCAAAGTTGTCCCGGGAAGATTATAGATATGAAATCATTACGGATAAAGCAAGAGAGAATAGTAACAAGACTCAAATGAAAGGTATGAACCTTCAGAAGCTGTAAGTGGGTTTTAGAAGTTGCCACGAATGAATGTACATGAATTTAAGCTGCCTCAGATATACTTCCAGTCGGGTTACTGCAATGTTTAATGATTACACATGAAGAGCTAACCAAGAGATGGTTATCGAATTCAGGATATGGAAAGTAAAGTTGGAAGCAGAGTGTAAGCCGTTTGACCGGAGCATCATTAGGCTCGAAATAGTTGCTAAAGACCGTTTACAGGTTCTGGCATAATTTTATGAAAGTAAGTATATGGCCCTTGTACGAAAGGAAAGGTAAAGTTAGGAGTTGACCAATCCGTAAGTTAAGATGGTTTAACCTACAAGAGAAGTGATAGCGTCAGACAAATTTGTTACAGTGATTACAAGAGATAGAGTAAAATGATTGATCGATGGAATTTTATGTGACAATAGTGAAGTCTTCCTCCGATGCTAACTCGAGTGTTAAGAAAATCAGAGTGGCGCAGCGGAGTGGTAATCCAAGAATGATATAATAAACAACGCTAAGCTGAGGCTTAAAGTATGAGAAGATGTTAAGTGTTTAATTCCTATTATACGGGATAGTAGTAAGTATAAGCGATTTGAACGTATCATGAGTTCTAATGGAAAGTTATGGAAGTTAAGTTGATGAATACCTTAAACCTCGAAATCTATGAGGAATGAAATATTTGAATCGAGGACTTGATCAGATACGATAATGCAATGGCGAGTGAGTTTAATTCCATGTTGTAACAATGTCATGTTAACCTATATCGGCCGAAGATTTCGGAAGTCTTGAACTTAATGTTCACCATTAAAGGACGGAGAACTTTTACGCAGATTAAAAAGTTAATCGTAGTTCATGGTAAAGGGCTACGTAATTTCATGTTATAACTAAAGGGATAAAGGCTAGGTGTGCTATTATGGGTAGCAATCGAGTAGAGTTTTCCGTTGAAAAATAAGAATCTTGAATTCGACGTCCAGAACAAGAAATAAGTTTGTGATACCGGTGAATTGTAACCATAAAATTTATATTATAGGTTGTTGTATGTTAAGACTAAACATGAGTAACATTGGCGGGGCAAACCTGGCAAGCCAGTTGAAAGGCAAATCCCGGATGTTACAAGATGAGTTAAAAGTAAGAAAGATTCCCAATTGATGTGGTAATGTCTCGAATATGTTAAGATTAAGAATGATGTCCCGTTAGTCGGACAAGAATGATGTGATGTACTATGTGCTCGTTAGTAGAGTACACGTACTCAGTCATGTATGTAAAATTATGTACTATGAATTGTACTATATAATAATATGTGAGACGGCTTATGCCACTCATCACTTGGACTGAACTCCTATGAGTTTTGGATTTATCGGTAAAGAAAATATTTATGCTACAGCTAGGAACGAGGATAAGTCGTGACAAGAACGATGGGAGATTGGCAAACTCCCAGTATGAAGAAAGATTTCTAAGTTATTGAGATAAGTGACGTCGTAGATCAATTGGAACAGAAATCATCTGTAAGAATTCCGCAAATCTTTGAGAATTTCATAGTGAGGGTAATGATTACGATTGTGTTAAGAAGTACAACGTGAAGTCATAAAGAAAGGAGCATAATATCAGATGTTTTCGGACTAAGGATGATTCTATATGGAATGGTGATATAAGTCTATAAGTAAGTTATCGTCGTATGAGACGAAAGTTAAAGATAATAATTCATGGGAATTAAATGCAGTGCAGTGAACCCCTTAAAAGTGAAAATATTTGAGGAGGATAAGATTATCCAGAAAAGTATTTGAAATTTTGTGACCTTGAGTTGGTTTGCAAGAAGTATTTGAACCAGGAATCAAAGTTAAGCGAGTTGGATATGATGGTTCAGATAACCTCACATCCTACTACGTAAGAATTATGCAAATTCGCCATGAGCATTTTAGCTAAAGGGAAAGTTGTCGAGTGTATTCGACGTATAGAGTTGGAAATCCAAGGGATTCCGATAAGCAAGACAAACTGGAGTTTCGAGCAAGTAGAGGTAGTAGTGTGAGAGATTCATTCATGTATGATAGTGGATTCTAAATTTCGAGGACGAAATTTCTTTAAGGGGGGTAGATTGTAACATCCCGCCTAAGATTCGAATAATTATTGATATTGAGACGATGTATCAGAAATGTTTGAGCAAAGGACAATTTGGTAAATTGTCAGTCAATGGGTTTATCTACGTGGCAAATGTAATATTCCGCTTAGATGCAATTATTATCAGTGTTAGAAGCCTTTAAGCAAGAGTGGTAAGTTAGTAAATAATTGGAATGGCAAGATGGTAAATAATTTGAAAAGGAAGATTGTTTTAAAAGAGAGAGGTAAGAAAAATCTTACCATCTTTTCTACACTCTTCCATTCCTTTCCTCTTCCATTTTTCAGCTCTCCCTCTCCCCATCTTCCTCACCTCTCACGCCCTCACTCCCTCTCCATAAACTCATCATTTCTCAATTCAATTCTTGGGAGAAAACTTTGCAAGCAAGCTTGGTTTGTGTAGCTAGAACAAGAGATAGTAACAAGGAGAATCAAGGAAGGAATTAAGAGAAGTGGTAGCTTGAAGCTAGGGCTTTGGGAATCAGAGCTAGCACACACCAATAGGAGGTTTAAGGTGAGCTCCACCGGGTTTTAGAACCCACTTGTGTAAGTTTGTGAGTATTTTACAATTTGAGCTAAGTTTAGAAATTTTACCTAAATCTCATATGCTTGCCAATTCCTTGATGATTCATGTTTAAAGCTATCATTTTGTATCAGAAATTCATTCCTTATATTGTTGGGATACCTGGGTATGATTGGTTGTGTTAAAATGGTGGAAAAATCACACTTTTAACAGGTTTTGAACTGACATTTTCGCCTGGCGAACTCGGGGCGAGAAAACGGCAATTTTCAGCATTTTTCCCTGCCTCATTTCGCCTCCACTTCGCCTCAAGGTCGCTCAGCGAAATCAGGCAGACAGCTCAGGTCTGTTCTGGTTCGTTCTGGGTGCTGTATACGCGTTCGGCGAGGCTTTTAATAACCGTTTTCAAAGAGAACTTAAATTTCTAAGAAAAACACCATTCTTGACATATCCGGAAGGTGATTTCAACATTTAAGGAATGGATGAATTAAGGATTGGACAAAGCATTAGAGATGCAAGAATAGAAGTTATTTAAGCTATGGATTATTTCCAACAATTAAGTGATGGCTTATGATAACGAAAAGCCTATGATCATAGATTCATATGATATAGATTGGGAGATTAGTTCCCTTAAGAAATGCATTAAATATGCATAAGCTCATAGCAAATTATTATTAGACGTACTTTCAAGTACATAAGTTAAGAAATTATGGGAAAGAGAATGCACCTAGTGTACCAAGTTTTAGATGCACTCAATTAAGCGTGCGTATGCACAAAGAATGATTTAATGTTCTAAGTTAAGAACCTTTTTAGGTTATGTATTCAAGACTTATTTCAAAGAATTATTAAGATATTAAGCCGTGGCCTTCGTCGTTCACGCTAGTGGGACACGAATGGTTCATGGAAAGTAAAGATTAAGATTAATATTATTAAGTCGTGACTTTCATCGTTCACGCTAGTGGGACATGAAAGGTTCATGCATAAGTTTAAAGAATATTAATTCGCGTCTTCCGTCGTTCACGCTAGTGGGACCCGGGAGGTATACGCGTAAGTTAAGATTATTAAGTCGTGTCTTCTATTGTTCACGCTAGTGGGACACAGGAGGTTCACGCTAGTGGGACGTGTTATTCCGCAAGGATGACCGCACGACGACAAGAGGAGTCCGGTGTTAGCCTGATATGATAGGAATTTTCACCGGTAGAGGGGAGATGTATTCTAGGGTTACTCCACCTGGATGCACTCCGTAAAATGAACCCAGATAATTATTGTTTGTTCAACGCTAACCTCTAACTTTAAGTTATGAAAAGATGAATACGTTTATTTGTATAAGTATTGAGAAATAGGACAATTAGTTCCTAGTAATAAGAAGTGATCATAGTTATTTCCCCCTGATCACTAAGTATGAGATAAGTCAAGTTAGCTCATGATAAGACATGAATAAGACAAGTAGCGATCCTAAGTTTTCCCCTTGATCGAGAAATAAGTAAAGATAAGACTTGGCGATCGTAGATATCCCCAAGATCGCCGAGGTAGGCACGGCGACCCTAGGTTCCCCGAGGTTGCCAACAGTAGGTAGGGTAGGAGCTCACTGAGACATTATGTCTCATTCCTATCCTTCTGGTGCAGGTTTTCAGGTAGCCAAGTGGCTTACAGATGAAGATCTTCAGGAAGATGCTGGATGGAGTGCAGATGCTCGTCAAGGTCAAGCTCAGGAGGTTGACAGATTATCTATGTATATGAGAATGTAATCGTAATTGATATTTGGACATTTGTTAAAACGAGCTATTTGTACTCATTCAGTAGTTCTATATTGTATTTATTATTGAAAATTTTAATGTACCCAGTATCAGATTAATACACATGCTAAATATTCTAGATAATTTAGTATGGGTGTTACAAAGACCATCACTGGACAAGCCAAGGCGAGGTGAAGACGAGCGGTTCTAGAGATTTTTAGGGAGAAAGGCTGGAGTAACTCGTTGGGCGAGTACCACTTTACTCGGTGAAGTAAGACGATTTAATGACTTTTGAAGACCAATTGGTTTTTCCTTTACTTGTAGAAAACTCGAGTCGTTGGGCAAGCATGATTTCACCTAGCGAGCCTGCACTTTTTGTACCTGTATAAATAGGATTGTAATATTATATTTGGATATACTTTTGATACTTATTAGCTCTAAGTCTCTTATTATAGAGAGATATATAATGGGAATTAGTTCATCACCATTAGAGGCCATTGAAACTTTGACTCAAGTTTGTTGATGTTCCTTCTTCATCATTCTTCCTTTCTTTGCTAGTTGCCTTACTCATGGGTAACTAATCTCTCTTTGTGTTTGTGATTAGATGTAGGTAGCTAGGATTTCAATGGATACGATTGATATGACTGGTTGTATATAATCTATTATGGTTTATTTGTTTCAAGGATTAAATTAAAATTTTGGAAATATTATTCTCTGGAAGATTATTCCAAAGGTATCTTAATCTTATTCAAGTGTTTGGTACGTCATTTAATTTTTCAAGAATATTTTTAAATCTATTTAATTTTAAATTCAAAACAAAAATAAATAAATGAGTTAAAATAGAGTATGAATTGGGAGTTATTAGTGGTTACCTTTTATTCTCATGAGAATAAAAGATTCTCATCCTTTAACATGAGAATAAAAAGTGAAAAAGTCATGTATAAATTTTATTCCATTAAATAAAAAATTACGCATGGATGATTTATGAAAACTTGAAACAAATATTGGAACAAAAGATTTCAAATGTCACATTCTCAGGAATAAATTTACGATCCTTCAAACAAACACCCTCTTATTCAATATAAGCTCTGGTTTAATTCTATGCTTAATGTTTTTTTTTTTTGACGTGCAATCCGAAAAGGATCATTTGATTTAGAAAATGCGAGACATTGTCTTTTAATCTAAGAGATTTGTTTTAAGCCATGTATAAATGTTAATGCATAGACATAGGTTTACATTTATATGCATGTTCAATTATCTGGTCATATGCCATTGAATTAATCAGCTATTTTTCTCATCATCGGAAGTCAATTGACACAACATATTTCACGTCGTTAGATAGACATGTCAACGTACAATAAAGAATTAGTGGAGTTTTTTTGAAGAAGGAGGAATTAGTGGAGTTATATCTGAATCTTAGAATTTATACAAGCGATCAATAGGAACCACTGAATTTTGCAACTTTTAATCATATTTGCAATCTGTTTATTTAATATGTTTAAGATAAAAAAAGATTTTCTAACTTTGATTTAGAATTCTGCAAAACTAGAGCAGTCCAAACTAATGTGGGGTCTATGTGGTTCTATACATCATTTTTTGATAAAAAGTGGCAAACACTTGCTGTTGTGTAGGAGGATACTAAAAACCTCCGTTTATTAGTGACAAGTTCTCTTTTCGTTCTAGTTCCCTTTCCTTTTTGTCTCATCTTCTTAGAATTAATCTCTTTCCCTTTGATATAACATATATTCGCTTCGTGATCTCATAGTGACCTTGATGAACGTTGAATTGACTTATTGCAGTTACTTATAGGTGATTACTTCTAGAAAAAAATAGTGAATCAACTTTCGTGAAAAATATGCATTTCTAGAGATGGAATGCTAGGGTAAATTCATGTATCACCGGAATGTAGCATCCTTTAGAGTAGCTGATGAGAATTTACACTTCAAAGGTTCTGTCAGTCTTATGTTAGCTACATGTGTGTTGACTGCTGCAAAGTGTTCTAGGGGAAATATTTTTCTGCCGAAGATCTTAAGGTGAGTGTCATACCCCAATTTTTGACCTAAAATTTCTTTTTTTACTCGTCTTTTTGTTCGGAATTTTTCGTCGTCTCAGACGAAATTTCGACAAAGATGTATTTTAAAATACCTCATTTTTTTTTCAGTTTCATTCGAGACCGTCTTTTTGTTTTTGTTTTTTTATTATTATTATTTTTATCTTTATTTTTATTCTTTTAAATATCTTTAGTGTTATTTTATTTAACATTTTTATTGTTTATTCTTTTTTTTCTTCCTTTTTTTACTAGTTACCTTTTTTAATTTTTACGGTCTGACCTTTGTGGAGAAGACTTTTTTTTTTTTTAAACTTAATGTGTTTTAATTTGTCACTTAATTGTCTTTTATTGATTGTTAATTGTCTTTTATTGATTGTTATGGTCACTTAATTTGTCACTCACGGCCGCGCCACTATCTCCCTCTCCCCCAAACACACACAATCGGCCAACACTCATAGAGAACCACAAAAAAAAATCCGAATCCATACTCAGAAACAACCACAAAATCCAAACACCACCAAATCCAAAACGGCCTTCACTCAGCCACCACCATCACCACTATACCTCTAATCACCACCTAACCACCCAAAAACCCCAAAAGCTCACGGCCTCCCTCACCTCCCATAACAACCGTCGCGGCTTCACTCCTCCTAAGTCCTAACACCAAAACCGAACCACAACACACCTCACCCCTCACCCATAACCGAACTACCCCAAAACTACCACCACCAAACCGTACGGCCGCCACATACCACCACCTCCAAACGGTACGGCCACACATCACTAAACAACACATAACCCACAAACATCAACAAATTCAGGCCAGAACCGAACAAAATTCAACAAAAATAAGGTAGTCCTTTTAGGTTCGTTTTGCTTAGATCTAGTTTTTTTGAGAAGGAATTTGAGGAAACCGATCCAGGATTTAGAAAGAGGAGAGGGAGAGCTCTAAAAAACACTAAACTTTTTAAAAAAAGGCGAAATTTTTCAACTCCGGCGCGGTGGCGCCGCCGGCGGCCGCCGCGCCGGAGGGATTTCCCGGCCGGAGAATCTAGAGAGAAGGCAGAGCTTTTTTCTTAGAGAGAGGACTTAGAGAGAGAAGAGAAGGGAAAAAATATTGGGAAACCTGAGAAAAAGGAATTTATAGACCAAGGCCCGCACGGCCCAGTTTCCTTCTTCTTCATTTCTGCTTTCTTTCTACTCTTTAAACCCCCCCTTCTGCTCATAGTGTAACACCCTAAACCCCACATTTTATTTTCAAATAAAAATACAATAATTAAATAAGCATGCAAGGGTGTCACACATCTTAATCAATCCAAAAATACTTCATTTAAATTAAAAACGTCGCAGCGGAAAAGTTCTCAAAACATCAAAGTAGTTTTTCACATCTTTAAATTCCACAACAAAACTGAATTCGAAAGAATTCTAAAACAAAAATCTGAAATAAAATAAATCCCCATTCCCTAGTGTTACTATTCAGAGCGACGACTCGATAAAACTCCCAAAAGCGGCAAAAGTAAATAAGAAGGCTCCAACGCCATCTCTTGAGACTCACTGCTACTAAGATCCTTCTTCCTGCAAATCTACACCACAAAGGTGTAGGCGCCCAACCCGCCACTAGAGGGTGAGAATATATCCAACACAAGAGAGGTACAAACACATGTATAGATTCAGATAAAATAATCTTCAATTACAGTTAGGCATGTATACATCACAGACAGGTAGTATTCACATTTAATCATAAACATTCATTTAATAAAAATTAATAGGCATCAATCAACATCTTATAATAACATACAATCATCAACATCATTTAAGAATATCAAGTAGGCATATATTAAAATACAGGCCATCCACACATAATCATATAGAAGCACATCATTGAATATCACATCTTCAAATAGTTACACATCTTTAAATGACACATCTTTTAATTACACATCTTCAAATAGACTTGCAGTTATGTATGCAATGTCCCTAACTCGACTCTATATGCATGTGGTACCGGTTTTGGATATCAGAGGTATGTTACTGATTTATCCCCCATCTTTAAATCACATCTTTAAATCGGACTGACCATGAATGCATGAACACCAAGCAATGACTTAACAATGCACATCTTTATATGATTCGACATTTACACATCTTTAGATAACACGTCTTTATATACCACGTCTTTAAATCACTCATCTTCAAATAACACATCTTTATATAATCACATCTTTAAATCACACATCTTCAAATAACACATCTTTAAATCACACATCTTTAAATAACACATCTTTAAATAACACATCTTTAAATCACACATCTTTAAATAACACAACTTTATATAACACATTAAATAACACATCAATATACATCTTCGATAATTAGAAATACTCATCTCTCACACAAAAATGTATTACTATATATCTAGATACTATTAATTAGCCATTAGTTAGCTATTAGCTATTAAAATAAAACTACTAGAATCCTAACTCTTAACATCTTAAAGTTGCTTTTTTGTACTATGTCTACCCGTCAAGTCTAGATATTAAAATGCTAGTAGCCTACCACTAGTCACTAGCCGTAAGAAACTAGGAAAATAGGAATACATCTTCAAGCAGTAGCACATTACTTAACATATATAATGTGAGTATTATGAATGGAAAACAAAACAATTAAAAAGTCAAAATAGAAAGCCGTGTCTCTCCAAACCCGTGTTGTCGCCCAGAACATAATTAAATTTTAAACTCATCAATTCAAATCATAATTTGACGAAAACAAGTAAACAAATACATGGTATATTAATTCCAATACACAATTGCATAATTTGCAGAGTCAAATAATTTTAATAGCAATGCATTGAATTAATTTTAATAGAAAATTAATGGTTATTAGAAAAAAAAACTCTCATAGTTTCTTGATACTATAGACCAATCTTAGTGAAAAACTAATCGAAGACAGTATCAGTAAAATTTCAATTACTAATCATGCATCAAAAGGATTAATATGAAAGCAATTATTCATATTCAATATACTCACCGCATCGAGAATTAATATATTCAATATATTCAATTAATCATAAACAATTGATTCAAAATTCCCACATTGATTCTAAAACAAGAACAGTATGCTAACCAATTTCAATCATATTCAATATGAAAAACATCACAATTTAATCAAGAATTTAGTACATCAAAATCATGGATTCAGAGATAAGAACATACCCAAAATCACAGTAACGAATTAGAGCACGAAATTAACATGAAATCATTAAAAGATCACAAAAAAAAAAAAATAGAAAACAACACCCTTCACTACCCATATGTTTATACAACCCTTATGGTGAATAGAGACTCCCCCTTACCTCTAGTTTGCAGAATTTGAATGAATTCCTACGGTGAAATCTCTCAGGTTCTTCTCGCTATGCCTCCTTGCCTCTTTTCTCCACAACCCTAATTTTTGTTTGATCTCTAATCTTTTCTCTTTTGTTATAATCCTAATTCTCTAATGCTCTCCTCTATTTATAACCTTTTAACTGAGCTAGGTTTCTCTCATAACTATTTAACGGGTTTACTCTTCAGTATTAAAATATATTATTGAGTACAAAAATAAAGTAGATTTAGTATCAAAAATATCTCAAATTGAGTACCAAAATATATCATATTCGGTATAAAAATAATATATTAGATTTAGTACCAAAATATCTCTAATTGAGTAACAAAATATATCATATTCAGTATAAAAATATATTATTGAGTATCAAAATATATTTCAGATCACAAACTAAAATATATTAGATTGTGCATAAAAATATTTTAGATTGCATTCCAAAATTATTTTAGCAAAACTTGGGAATTAAGAAATCACTTTCTAACAGGTTTACTCTCCACTATTTACACCTCCTTCTATCCTATTTAATTAAAACACTACTTAATTCCTTCATTCAAACCCTTTTCTTTACTATTACACCACTACTCTTATATTTTCTACAAACATCTTTTTCTCCTTAATTTCTCTTAATCTTCTATTTTTCGACAACTAACTAACTCATCTATTCGCTCAATACCCACAGTCCAAAAACTTGTTTTGAAAACATCAAACAGATAATTCCTAATAATATTAATATTACTTATATTATATAACAATAATACCAATAAATTAATATTTAAAAATCGGGGTGTTACAATTCTCCCCCACTTAAAGAATTTTCGTCCTCGAAAATTGCCTAAAGAAAACAGTCTTACCCACACTTGAAGCATCTTGCTTCTCCCCCACTTTGCTTAGACTCACCCAATTGAACGAAACAAGTATCGACAGTACTTACATACATGTCGCATACAAGGGGATAAAAAAAAGTTTTGGCCTGACTGAACCGACCTGCTCTGATACCAACTTGTAACACCCTAAACCCCACATTTTATTTTCAAATAAAAATACAATAATTAAATAAGCATGCAAGGGTGTCACACATCTTAATCAATCCAAAAATACTTCATTTAAATTAAAAACGTCGCAGCGGAAAAGTTCTCAAAACATCAAAGTAGTTTTTCACATCTTTAAATTCCACAACAAAACTGAATTCGAAAGAATTCTAAAACAAAAATCTGAAATAAAATAAATCCCCATTCCCTAGTGTTACTATTCAGAGCGACGACTCGATAAAACTCCCAAAAGCGGCAAAAGTAAATAAGAAGGCTCCAACGCCATCTCTTGAGACTCACTGCTACTAAGATCCTTCTTCCTGCAAATCTACACCACAAAGGTGTAGGCGCCCAACCCGCCACTAGAGGGTGAGAATATATCCAACACAAGAGAGGTACAAACACATGTATAGATTCAGATAAAATAATCTTCAATTACAGTTAGGCATGTATACATCACAGACAGGTAGTATTCACATTTAATCATAAACATTCATTTAATAAAAATTAATAGGCATCAATCAACATCTTATAATAACATACAATCATCAACATCATTTAAGAATATCAAGTAGGCATATATTAAAATACAGGCCATCCACACATAATCATATAGAAGCACATCATTGAATATCACATCTTCAAATAGTTACACATCTTTAAATGACACATCTTTTAATTACACATCTTCAAATAGACTTGCAGTTATGTATGCAATGTCCCTAACTCGACTCTATATGCATGTGGTACCGGTTTTGGATATCAGAGGTATGTTACTGATTTATCCCCCATCTTTAAATCACATCTTTAAATCGGACTGACCATGAATGCATGAACACCAAGCAATGACTTAACAATGCACATCTTTATATGATTCGACATTTACACATCTTTAGATAACACGTCTTTATATACCACGTCTTTAAATCACTCATCTTCAAATAACACATCTTTATATAATCACATCTTTAAATCACACATCTTCAAATAACACATCTTTAAATCACACATCTTTAAATAACACATCTTTAAATAACACATCTTTAAATCACACATCTTTAAATAACACAACTTTATATAACACATTAAATAACACATCAATATACATCTTCGATAATTAGAAATACTCATCTCTCACACAAAAATGTATTACTATATATCTAGATACTATTAATTAGCCATTAGTTAGCTATTAGCTATTAAAATAAAACTACTAGAATCCTAACTCTTAACATCTTAAAGTTGCTTTTTTGTACTATGTCTACCCGTCAAGTCTAGATATTAAAATGCTAGTAGCCTACCACTAGTCACTAGCCGTAAGAAACTAGGAAAATAGGAATACATCTTCAAGCAGTAGCACATTACTTAACATATATAATGTGAGTATTATGAATGGAAAACAAAACAATTAAAAAGTCAAAATAGAAAGCCGTGTCTCTCCAAACCCGTGTTGTCGCCCAGAACATAATTAAATTTTAAACTCATCAATTCAAATCATAATTTGACGAAAACAAGTAAACAAATACATGGTATATTAATTCCAATACACAATTGCATAATTTGCAGAGTCAAATAATTTTAATAGCAATGCATTGAATTAATTTTAATAGAAAATTAATGGTTATTAGAAAAAAAAACTCTCATAGTTTCTTGATACTATAGACCAATCTTAGTGAAAAACTAATCGAAGACAGTATCAGTAAAATTTCAATTACTAATCATGCATCAAAAGGATTAATATGAAAGCAATTATTCATATTCAATATACTCACCGCATCGAGAATTAATATATTCAATATATTCAATTAATCATAAACAATTGATTCAAAATTCCCACATTGATTCTAAAACAAGAACAGTATGCTAACCAATTTCAATCATATTCAATATGAAAAACATCACAATTTAATCAAGAATTTAGTACATCAAAATCATGGATTCAGAGATAAGAACATACCCAAAATCACAGTAACGAATTAGAGCACGAAATTAACATGAAATCATTAAAAGATCACAAAAAAAAAAAAAATAGAAAACAACACCCTTCACTACCCATATGTTTATACAACCCTTATGGTGAATAGAGACTCCCCCTTACCTCTAGTTTGCAGAATTTGAATGAATTCCTACGGTGAAATCTCTCAGGTTCTTCTCGCTATGCCTCCTTGCCTCTTTTCTCCACAACCCTAATTTTTGTTTGATCTCTAATCTTTTCTCTTTTGTTATAATCCTAATTCTCTAATGCTCTCCTCTATTTATAACCTTTTAACTGAGCTAGGTTTCTCTCATAACTATTTAACGGGTTTACTCTTCAGTATTAAAATATATTATTGAGTACAAAAATAAAGTAGATTTAGTATCAAAAATATCTCAAATTGAGTACCAAAATATATCATATTCGGTATAAAAATAATATATTAGATTTAGTACCAAAATATCTCTAATTGAGTAACAAAATATATCATATTCAGTATAAAAATATATTATTGAGTATCAAAATATATTTCAGATCACAAACTAAAATATATTAGATTGTGCATAAAAATATTTTAGATTGCATTCCAAAATTATTTTAGCAAAACTTGGGAATTAAGAAATCACTTTCTAACAGGTTTACTCTCCACTATTTACACCTCCTTCTATCCTATTTAATTAAAACACTACTTAATTCCTTCATTCAAACCCTTTTCTTTACTATTACACCACTACTCTTATATTTTCTACAAACATCTTTTTCTCCTTAATTTCTCTTAATCTTCTATTTTTCGACAACTAACTAACTCATCTATTCGCTCAATACCCACAGTCCAAAAACTTGTTTTGAAAACATCAAACAGATAATTCCTAATAATATTAATATTACTTATATTATATAACAATAATACCAATAAATTAATATTTAAAAATCGGGGTGTTACACATAGCACCCCCTGTTCCTTCTTATCTTTTTTATTTTATTTTCTCTTATCATTTCTTGCATTTTGTTTTGTTAATTCCTTATTTATTTTCATGCATTTTATTTCATTGCATTTATCTTATAGTATTTCATGCATTTTTATTTTTTTATTTTCCTTTTATTTCATGCATTTTTATTTTTTTTATTCTTAGCATATTTATTTTAACGCATTTGTAATTTTGTTTTTTTTTTTTTTATCATTTTGTTATTTTTATTTCATTTTATTAGAATGTATTTAGGACCAATGTAAAAATATAAATGAGAATATGCACTGACACCCACACTTTATTTATTCTGCTTTATGTATTTTATTTTTTTATTCCGCTTTACAAAAAAAAATACAAAAATATTAGGTTAGTTTAATTTCAAAAGGATTTCGTGGTGATCCAACGTCACCACGGAAATTCCTCGCGTTTAGCTTTTAGTTATGTTTTTAGTCTTAGTCCATTATCAAAAAACGAAAAAACAAAAATAATCAAAATCACAAAAAATCTTTTCTCAAACAAACCTTGATTTTCAATCAAGTGTCCTTTTTTCTCTTTTATTTTCTTTAAATAACCATTAATCTACTTTAATAACACTTGAATCATTTTCAAAATAAAAAAACACAAACCAATTTCATTTTGCCAATTGGCCTTTATTTTATCTTTAAAACTTTTTAAAAACCAATAAAAAAATACAAAACAAATCAACCGTCTTTTTTACCCCGAACTACGAGGTTTTGATCCCTCACGGGTACGTAGGCAAAGGACCTTGTCCTTCCAAATCATAAAAAAAAAAAAAACATTTTTCTCACTACTCTAATTGTAACACCCATACTAACTTTAACTAGTATATTAGCATGCGCGTTAAACTGATACTGGATACATTTAAAAATTTCAATAATAATAATACATCACAAATGAATGAATACAAGTTTACTCGTTTGTACAAATAATCCAATACTATTACAAGACTTATACAATATCCAATAAGCTCCTGAGCTGGTACACAACGAGCAACTGTACTCCATCCAGTACCTCTATGAAGATCTTCATCACGAACCTCTGACTTACCTGTAAACCTGCACCAGAAGGAATGGGATGAGACATAATGTCTCAGTGAGCTCCAGCCCAACCAACTGTTGGCAACCACAGGGAACCTAGGGTCGCCATGCCTATCTTAGCAATTTTGGGGATTTCCTATGATCGCCAAGTCTTATCTATAACTATATCTTTAACTGCCTGTAACTATAACTGTGATTCTGTCTGTGACTTTAACTGTAATCCGCCTATAACCATAACTATAACCTATCTGCAACTATAACTTAGTAATTGAGGGGAAACCTAGGACCACTTTCTGATAACTGTCTATAACTATAACTATAATCTACCTGTAACTGTAACTTTGACTATAACTATAATCTGTAAAAGGTCTTGTAACTTTAACTGTAAAACATAATACATATAAAGTGTTTTATGTTAGCTGTTAGCGTTGAACAAACATTATTATCTGAGTTCATTTTACGGAGTGCATCCGGGTGGAGTAACCCCGAAGTACAACATCCCTATGACCCGATGATATTCCTGACAATCAGGCTAACACCGGACTCCCTATGAAACGTGTGGACAACCCTCTCGGAGAAGTCCCATCCGGCGAATCCCGGAGTCTGCTGAACACGCCCTATAACTGTGAAACGTGTGAACACGCCATTATCTTTGATATATAATTCTTTAACTTTAACATATAAACTTGTAATCTGTTACTTAAATCATATAACAATCCTGTAACATTTAAGCTATAACCTATGATTCTTGGCTTATCGTTCTCATAAGCCCCTATAATCGTTGGAGAACCAACACTATAATCTTATATGTATCTATGATTGCCGAAGCATTCCTATTACACTTGTATTCTAAACCGAATACGTCTATAACCTTGTTCACCTAAAATAGGTTCTTGACTTATTAAAGTCATATGCCTTCCTTAAGAGTTATCAACTCACTTGTAATGGATTGTTCATCTAATCCTTACCCCCATAATCATCCATACAATCTCTAAGGGATAGATCTTTAAATACTTAATAGTGATGCCTAGCCATTGCACGTTGCTTAATGAGTCTGAAGCAGCATTAGATAGCCAGAATGGTGCAAGAATTGATGAAAAACAATGTGGTTCTGTCCACTGTGCCATCGTGACACGATTTGGAAATCGTGTCACGATTTTCTACCCAGAATTCGTGGCATGATCTGCCTATGAAATCGTGACACGGTTGCAAAATCGTGACACGATTTTGCATGCAGTTAGACAACATAGGGCAAGTTCAAAACGTGATTTCCACCATTCTTGGCTTATCCAAGCATACCCAAACATCACAACAGCTTAAGGGGTAAATTCTAAGGCATAAAGACAGTTTACAACATGTATGATCAAGGAATTGCAAGAAAAGAGAATTAGGGTACTAAAATCTCAAACTTGCTCAATATACTATAAACATTAACAAAACTCACAAAGTAGGTTCTAAAACCCCTAGGAGCTCACCTCAAAACTTGCTTGGTGCTGGTTAAGCTTTCATTCCAAAACCTTAGCTTGATTGCTTCTCCCTTGCTAATACTTCACCAAAACCCTAGTTTTTCCCTTATTCCTTTCTTGATCTCTTGACCACCCATGATCCAAAAACCACAACTTGAGCTTGCTTGCATGAAGATGGAATAATTAAGATAGAAGTTTGATGATTGTTGAAGGTTTGGAGGGAGGGCGCAAGAGTGGGAGAAGAGAGAAGGGAGAGGAATTGAATTTAGAGAGAGAAGGAAATGATAAATATGAAAATTTTCATGTTTATCTCCTTTTATAACCTCTTCCTCTCATAATTACTATAATGCCATTCCTCTCGTTAAATTCCTGTGATACTGTTAAATGTCTCGCTTAAGCGGGATATTACACTCTACCCCCCTTAAAAGAAATTTCGTCCTCGAAATTTAGAATATCCTCCTGAGATCCTGAAGAGATAAATCCTTCCTACCTCTTTCCCTACTATGAAAATCTCCAATTCCTTTTACTTATTGGGATTCCATGGCAACTCTAGGGTCTGACGTGGAGATTAATCACGCACCTCAATTAAACCATACTGGTTAAAACTTGTTCTTTAGCCATGATTTCCATCTCTGTAAGTCAAAACATATGACAATCTCTTTCCGGTCGAAAGGTCTGATGCATGTTACATAACTATCACCTGTTAGGACGTATGGTTATCTGAACCAATATATCCATATTATCTGACTATGATCTCTGTTCGACATATTCCTTGCAAATCCAATGTAAAATTATTAAGCCTTGGATTCATTTACCGAATTCTATCAGTTCTTCTTTCATTGACCGTTTAATTTTATCCTGGAGACGTCGGGTCGATCTGATTTCCTCAATTATTCCAACTTTTCTAGGAATCTATTACATTACCTTTAATTCGAAAGAATTCTTATCTTTAACTTTCGCCTCGTAAGACGACCTTTTACTGTTACATTCGTAGCATTCTTACACTGAAAGACATCTGATATTGAGCAATCTCAAACAGAAGTAAAGTCTATTGCAACTACCCCCACGATTCAAACACAAGGTGGTGGCTGAACTTACGGTACAAGTTCCTTTCTTTCTGTTATCCTGGTGTAGCTATCATCACAACCATAAGCATTGCTCACATTCCCACTGCGGGAATCCTTAAAGCTCGAGAAATCTTATGAGCCACTTGTGCTCCGTTTTAATTAATCAACGATCACGCGTAGCTAAAGGTCTTAGGAGCTTCCTCCCTTCTAGGACTCTGACAATCTTGCATCATTCAAGATATTCCTTACTCATGGGATTAATATTTTCTTTACCAATCAATTATACTTATGAAAGTCTAATACAAGTGACGTGTGGCATAAGCCGTCTCACATATCTTCATATAATACAATCCATAGTACTTAGCTTCCATACATGATCGAGTACGTGTACACTACTATCGGGTACATAGTACGTCGCATCATCATTGTCCAACTAATGGGACATCATACTTAGTCAAAATATACTCGAGACATAGCTACGCCAACTAAAGTCACCCTTCTTACTCTTAACTCAGGCTTGTATTCTTTGAGTATCCACAATCCCATAACGTAAATTATGGTTACATTCCATTGGTGCTATAAACTTATTTTTTCCAAGGACATTCTCTGTTTCCTAAAAGAAAACTCTATTATGTTCGCTATCAACTAGCACTCTTAATTCTTAATCCTTTAATTCATAATTTCAATTCACTTAGCCTTTTACTGTAAACTATGAATAATATTTAATCTGTGTCAAACATTTACTTCCTTTAACTGTCAACATTAAATTCGAGAGTTTCTGAACTCCTCAACTGAGATTTGCTTGGTAACAACAAACCGGTTCTGCTTAAAAACTTTCCTGTTAAAACATTACTGACTGCGTACCATAGTTACCGATACATGTCACATGACTGTGAAAATATATTACACTACTATCTAAGTGGTATAAACTCTGCCTGATCAGTATACATAATACTAATCATAACCTGTTACATGCGACATGCTAGCATAACGTGGGTACGATAGGGAATAACCTCATAACCAATTCTCTTTGGCTAAACTTACTATTCGAGTCAACTTGAAGTTACTAAGCTGAAATAGCTAGATTAACGTATTAGATGTGGCTTTCTTTGCTATGTACTTATTGTGCTAGAACACATCCTTTGAATTTCTCAAAATGATTCGATTCTCTTATCTCATGAGTTTTGAGGTCTGAAGCATTCCTCGACTTATCTATTAAAATTTCCTATTAGAACTGATGATGAGTTCATGTCATCACTGCTTACAATTATTCTGTAACTTGAGAATTAATCACTGAATATCTTTCCTGTAATTCATCTGGCAAGGACTTCACTTCAACTTTGAATTGTCTGTTAACTCATTCTCGGATTACTTCTCTGCTGCGCAACTCTGATTTAAACAATTTACCTTGGGATAGAAGTAGTACGCCACTATTACCATATAAAATCTCCTCGTTAAACTCATTCTTTAATGGCTTAAACCACTTGCTTAACTTATTGATGGTTCGTCATCTGACTTGTGTTCCCTTTCGGACATGGACAATATACTTACTTTCACAAAATGCGCCGAAACCTGTAAACAGCCTTAGCAATAAATTACGAGCCCAACAATGCTTCTGTCAAAACAACTTATATACTAGTTCTAGCTTTACTTTCCATATTCTGAATCCTACAACCATCTCAAGGTTGGCTCAACATGCATATTCATTTAAGCTTTGCAGAAACCCTACTGAAAGTATTCCTGAAGCAACTTAAGTTCATACATTATTTACTTGTGGTAACTTCTAGAAACATTCTATGACTTTCGGAAATTTTCGTCTTTCATATACTTAATCGATTAATGAATCGAGTCTCGTTCTATAATTATCCGTAAGGATTTCACATTCACAACCTTTTTCCAAGACAACTTAGGTCCACATAATTCTATCATATCTCTTGGTTACTCCTCGGGTTTCTCCGGAAATAATCCGTTTGAATAAAACTCAACTTTTACTGGCTCTCCTATAAGCCCAAACACATGTTACGCCTTTATGAGTACCCGATTAATAAATCTTTAAACATCAATACTTAACATTTCCCATTGGATCCTTCCAATAACCTATTACTGTATTCACAATTCCAATCTAATCTTGTTATCTGAATAATATTCCATATGTCTTCTCGACCGTTGCCCTCTTCAAGGTTTCGAACAACCCAAGGTATGTATTTTCTACCATCTTTACACATACCATCATAAGGTGATCTTTGTCGGCTTACCCGAATACTTATGTAAGGAGCCCATCAAAACACTACTAGAAAATATACATTTCACAACAGGGCTTTGACCTCAGTCAAGCATATAACTGATGTGAAAGAGAACACGGTGGCAATTTTGAAATTATTGTAAATTTTACATAGGGTTTTTACATCATTGGATAAAAAATGTGAGGGGAAAAATAAATGGTAAAGTGCTTTCACCTCAGTGGGTATAATAGCTGAGGGGAAAAAAGAACACGGTGGCAATATTGTTATTTTGTTGAATTATTTCACATCAGTGGCATACTGCCCGAAGGGAAAAGCCCTTTCACTTTAATAATTTTCCTTTGCCCTCTTCTCTGTGAGAAAACATATCCTTCTCTCTCACACAAACCCTATGCACTCACACAAAAACCTTTTTTTGCCGTGGATCTGGATCAGAAAACATAAGCTTCTGACTCTCTGTCTCTCGCGCCGGCGACCATAGCTTTTTCTCTCCATATCGTTACCCTACCTTTTGACTTTTGAGCGTCGTCGCCACCGACCTGCGCCTCGCCGTCGATCTGAGCCGGAAAACATTCACCTCTTGCCGCCGAACTGAGCCTTGTAGGAAAACATATCGTTTCTTCTTTGTCTCTCATGTCGACAGGTTCTGATTCTCTGGTACTCTTCTTAGATCTAAGATTTATTTGTTCTTTTGTTTTTTTTCTTCACTTTTTTCAACTTTGATTTGCTTCAGATCTGAACTATACATGAATTTATCTCTGCTTCAGATCTGAACTATACATGAATTTATCTAGTGACATGCTTCTTTTGGTTCAGGGGTTTTGTATTGATAATTTTTTTCCCTATAAGTTTATGATTTCTTAATGTTCAGTAACCTGTGATTCTGTTTTCCTATAATTGTGTATAAATTTTATGCTAATGTATGTGTTGCACAACAATTGTTGAGCATTTGAAAATTTAGTTTGAAGTTTGCCATTTGAAAAGGCCTTTACGAATTTTTTGACTTTGGTACCACTAGTTTTTTAGTATTTGTTGAATTTTATTAACGATTATTACCATCCTTTTTGTCTCAGTTCGTTTTTAGGGTCGATTCAAATTTATAGTATGACCAAGTATGTCGATATTCCTCCCAAAGGTTGGTTCAGTTTTGATCTCTGTAGGAGAAATGATTTGCTCGAAAAGAAGGGTCTTAAACTCCCTTCTTATTTGAAATTTGGAACCACTATTGTTGTTTTAGTTTTTCAGGTCTGAATAATTTTGGTTTTAATTACTTTCATGTTATTTTTATGCCATTTTCTGAAGTATGTCTTTTAGTTTTTACTCATTTGCTTGCCTCTTTATGATGAGTTCATGAAGCGGGATTGTAATATCCCGTTCAAACATGACTTTTAGCAGTATCACAGGAATTAAACGAACGGAATGGCGTTATAGTAATTAAGAGAGGAAGAGGTTATAAAAGGAGATAAATATGAAAGTTATCATATTTATCATGTCCTTCTCTCTCTAAATTCAATTCCTCTCCCTTCTCTCTTCACCCACTCTTGCGCCTCCCTCCAAACCTTCAACAATCATCAAACTTCAACCTAGAATCATGGATTCAAGCCAACTTGGTTGTGGGGAAAGCTAGAACATGAAGGAATTAAAGAAAACAAGAAGAAAGGAAAGAGTTAAAAGCTAGGGTTTTGAGGTAAAGGGCAAGCAAGCTAAACCAGCACCAAATCAAGATAAAGGTGAGCTCCCTTGAGGTTTTAGAACCTCTCTTTGTGAGTTTTATAGAGATTTCCTTCATAGTCAAGTTTTATGGTTTTACCCTAATTTTCTATACTTGCAAATTCCTTGCTCAAACATGTTTTAAACTATCAATTTGTAATAGAAAATCATCCCTAGCATGTTTTGGATGCTTGGGTATCTTTAATTGGGCAAAAATGGTGGAAAAACACATTTTTATACATGTTTATGCTGTCACGGTCGCTGTAGCGACGGGCTGTCGCTTGTAGCGACCAGGTTCTGTCTGTCTGCGCTTGTAGCGACGGATCTGCGCTTGTAGCGACAAGCCTGCGCTTGTAGCGACAAACTGGGCGCTTGTAGCGACCAGGTTCTGTCTATCCGCGCTTGTAGCGACGGATCTGCGCTTGTAGCGACCAAGCCAGAATATCTCACTCAGTTGGGCTGTTCTGGGGGTCCTGGTGCGCGCGGGCATGGCTTTTTACAACTGATTTCTTATAATATGTTTTAGAAACATTAACCACCATTTTAACTCATCCAAAGTCTTTTAATGATTGAGAAATTAGAGGAGCAAGGAATGCGCAAGGCATGGGAATTAAGGGAAATAAGGTTATATGAATAGTTAAACCCTAATAGCGGCACATGACAACGATGTGTCGAATCCTTTGATAGGACAACAAGAATTATAGCAAGAGTTCTAGAAACTACTTTAGGTACAAGGAATCATAGAGGTATTCAGTTTAGAATACGAGGATTATAGGAATGTTTCTACAATCATAGTCACAGATAAGGTTATAGTGTTGGTTCTCCAACGATTATAGGCGGCTTATGCAAACGATAAGCCAAGAATCATAAGTTATAGATTATAGTTACAGGAAGGTTATATGTTCATAGTTACAGATTATATGTTCATACGTTAAAGTTAAAGAATTAAAGATCAAAGATATTGGCGTGTTTACACGTTTTATAGTGGCGTGCTTGCACGTTTTACAGTGGCGTGTTCATCAGACTCCGGGATTCGCCGGATGGGACTTCTCCGAGAGGGTTGTCCACACGTTTTATAGGGAGTCCGGTGTTAGCCTGATATGATAGGAGTTTCACCGGTTTATAGGGAGACGTATCTCGGGGTTGCTCCACCCGGGTGCCCTCCGTAAAATTGAACTCAGATAATTGTTTGTTCAACGCTAACAGCTAACATAAAACTGCTATCGAACTGTTTATATGTTTTATAGTTATAGACAAAGTTACAGTTACAGTTATAGTCACAGGAAACTCATAGTTATAGTTATAGACAGTCATCAGAAAGTGATCCTAGGTTTCCCCTCGATCACAAGGTTAAAGTTATAGGCAGATTACAGTCATGGTTATAGATAGTCACAGCAAAGGTTATAGGCAGTTCAAGTTATAGTTCCAGGAGGACTTATAGTCATAGGCAGATAAAAGACTTGGCGATCATAGGAAATCCCCAAGATTGCCAAGGTAGGCATGGTGACCCTAGGTTCCCTGTGGTTGCCAAACAGTTGGTTGGGTAGAGCTCACTGAGACATTATGTCTCATCCCATTCCTTCTGGTGCAGGTTTACAGGTAAGTCAGAGGTTCGTGATGGAGATCTTCACAGAGATACTGGATGGAGTACGGTTGCTCGTTGTGTACCAGTTCAGAAGCTTGATGGATATAGTATAAGTATTGTATAGTATTGGATATTTGTACAGACGAGTAAACTTGTATTCACTCTTTTGTGATGTATTATTATTATTATTGAAATTTTTAAATGTATCCAGTATCAGTTTAACGCACATGCTAATATACTAGTTAAAGTTGGTATGGGTGTTACAATTGGTATCAGAGCAGGTCGATTCAGACCGTGCCATGGGTCATTTAAGATTCAATAAAAGTAGTGGAATCATTGGGTTCCGGATGTTGTTCTAAATGTCATATCTAGTTGGGCCTGATCAACTCAGTCTAGTATATGACAGTTAGGACTAATATCCGAGAGCTGAATGTGACCAAGGAGGAAAGAAGTGTTCGAAGGGTAAAGGTTAAGACGTCAGATTCTAAGACGAATTTGGCAAAGTGTTTTGTGTCAAAGGATGGTTCGCTAACAGTGAAGTAACTGAGCCAGTTAATGGCAAAGTTTCAGGAATATAAGAGGTGTTAAAGAGCAAGGTCAGGTACCTTAACTAGTTGGACGCATCATTAAACGATGCCTTTTCCGAGGAGATGTGTAGAGTAAAGAATTATGGAATACACTAAGAAATGATTTGGAATCGTAATGGGAACCGAAACTTGGAAGGTTAAGGTGAATTGAAAAATTAGAGTTTTAATTCCGGCTGCAGATGTAAAGGATAGAGATACCAAACCCAGCGATTTGGAATAAGGAATGATCAATTAATTATCGGAAGCTCTGGAATTCCAGTAAGGACATAGTGTGTAAGGATGGAAGGACTTGCGCACGTGGATTGGATGAGATTTAAATATCTGATGGATAAGAGACTCGTTTATGGATTAAGTGAAATAGTGAATAGATAGAACAGGTTATCTTCCTTTATTATGGGACACCAAGATGCTTGGTATGAAGAATGCGAGCGTAGCGATAAGTAAAGGAAACCCCGGTAAGGGTATGGATTAAAGAATGAATCGTTTGTTGTCGGATTATAGCAGGCCGGTTCCGAGGATTTAACAGGAATTAGTTGAGAACTATAGTGAGGCTCTGGCAACAGGAAGAACGTCACCTATATATAAGTTACAGTTAAAGTATAGTTGAAGTTAAGGAGTTCTATATTCTCTTTCGATGGGCTCCTTGCACACGTATTCGGGTAAGCCGACAAAGATCACACTATGTGGGTATGTGTTAAGATGGTAGAAAATACATACCTTGGATTGTTCGAAACCATGAAGAGGGCAACGGTCGAGAAGTCAGATGGACTATTATTCAGATAACTGGATTAGAATGGAATTGTGAATACAGTAATAAGTTATAGGAAGGATCCAATGGAAAATGTTAAGTATTGAAGCTTACAGATTTATTAATCGGATACTCGAAGGGGTGTAGTATGTGTTTGGACTTATAGGAGAGCTGGTAAAAGTTGGGTTTATCCAGACGGATTATTTCCGGGGTGACCAAGAGCTATGTTAGAGTTATGAGGACCTGAGTGATTTGGAAAAAGGTCGTGGATGTGAAATCCTTACGGATGATTATAGGATGAGACTCGATTCATTAATCGATTAAGTATATAAAAGACGAGAATTTCCGGAAGTCATAGAATGTTTCTAGAAGTTACTACAAGTGAATAATGTAGGAACTTAAGTTGTTTTAACAGGAGCATCGTTGGACTCGTATTTATTGTTAAAGACTGTTTACAGGTTTCGGCGTAATTCGTGAAAGTAAGAATTTTGTATATGTTCGCAAGGAAATGCAAAGTCAAGCGTCTAGCAATCAGTGAGTTTAACAGGTGAATTAAACCACAAGAGAAGTTTTAATGTAAAATGGTCTTACATGGTAACTATGAAGTTATAAAGTCAAAGGATTGGCCAAGGAGAATTTATATGGTAATAGTGATCCCAAAGTGAATTGTTTAAATCAGAGTTGCGCAGCGGAGAAGAAACCCAATTATGAGTTAACAGACAAATCAAAGCTGAAGTTTAGAGAAAAGGATGTTTGTGAAGTCCTTGTTAGAGGAATTACAGGAAAGGTATTCAGAGATTAATTCTCAAGTTACAGAATGATTGTAAGTAATGATGACTTGAACTTGTCATCAGTCCTAACAGGAAATTTTAATAGATAAATCGAGGAATGTTTCAAACCTCGAAACTCTTGAGATAAGAGAATCGAAGCGGTTTGAGAAATTAAAGGATGTATTTATGGCACGCAAAGGAGGCCACATTTCATACGGTGATTTAGCTTTTTAGCTCGGTAACTTAAAGTTAACTTGAGAAGTGAGTTTAACCAAAGAGGAACTATTCAGTGGCATGCAGTTATTCCGTATCGTATCCACGTTATGCTAGCATGTCGCATGTAACAGGCATGTAACAGGTTATGATTAGTATTATATATACTGATCAGGCAGAGTTTATGCTACTTAGATAGTAGTGTAACATTTTTTATAGTCATGAGACATGTGTTAGTAATCGTGGTACGCAGTCGGTAATGTTTTAACAGAAAAGTCATATGCATAACAGGTTTGTTGTTGCCGAATAAATCTCAGTTGAGGAGTTCAGGAATTCTCGAACTTAATGTTCATAGTTAAGAAAATGAAATGTTTTACACAGATCAGAGGATTATTCATAGTTTATAGTAAAAGGCTATGTGGATTCAAGTTAGGTATTAAATGATTCAGAATTTAAGAGTGCTACTTTGAATAGCGAACAGAATAGAGTTTTCTTTTAGAAAACGGAGAATGTTCTTGAACAAAATAAGTTATAACGTCTATGGGACGTAATCATAGTTACGTACGGAATTGTAGTTACTCAAAGAGTGCAAACATGAGTTAAGAGCAAGAAGGGTGAACTTAGTTGGACAATGATGATGCGGCGTACAGTGTACCCGATAGTAGTGTACACGTACTCGATGAGGTATGGAAGCTATGTGTTATGGACTACATTATATGATGATATGTGAGACGACTTATGCCACACGTCACTTATACTGGATTTTCATAAGTTTGAAAGTATTGGTAAAGAAGAAGGTTCCTAAGACCTTTGGCTACATGTTATTGTTGATTTATTAATCGGAGCACGAGTGGCTCATAAGATTTCTCGAGCTTAAAGGAAATTCCGCAGTGGGAATGTGAGCAATGCTTATGGTTGTAATAATAGCTACACCAGGACAACAGAAAGAAAGGAACGTAAACCATAAGTTCAGCCGCCATCTTATATTTGAAACGTGAAGGTAGTTGTAATAGACTTCACTTCGTTTAAAGATACTCTATAGCAGATGCTTGCGGTGCAAGACTAACCTATTTAAAGGATGAAACAAATGTAATAGTAACAGGTCGTCTTACGAGACGAAAATTATAGACAGGAATTCTTTTGAACTGAAAACGATATATTAGATTCCTCGGAAAATTGAGACAATTGAGGAAAAACAGTTTTGACTCGATGTCTTCGGGGTAATATGGAATGGTCAATTAAAGAAGGACTGATAGAGTTCAGTAAAGAAAATCAAAGGTTTAATGATTTTACTTTGGATTTACAAGGAATATGTCGAATAGAGAACATAGTCTGATAAAATGGATATGTTGGTTCAGATAACCATACGTCTTAGCAAGTGATAGTTAAGTATTATACGTCAGACCTTTCGGTCAGAAAGAGATTGTCACATGTTTTGATTTACAGAGATGGGAATCATGGCTAAAGAATAAGTTTTAACCAGTATAGTTTAATCGGGGTGCGTGATTAATCTACATGCCAGGCCCTGGAGTTGCCATGAAGTTCCAACAAGCTTAAAGGATTGGAAAATTTTCATAGTAGAGAAAGAGGTAGGAAGGATTTATCTTTTCAGGATTCATAAGGATTACCTAAATTTCGAGGACGAAATTTCTTTTAAGGGGGGTAGAGTGTAATATCCCGTTCAAACATGACTTTTAGCAGTATCACAGGAATTAAACGAACGGAATGGCGTTATAGTAATTAAGAGAGGAAGAGGTTATAAAAGGAGATAAATATGAAAGTTATCATATTTATCATGTCCTTCTCTCTCTAAATTCAATTCCTCTCCCTTCTCTCTTCACCCACTCTTGCGCCTCCCTCCAAACCTTCAACAATCATCAAACTTCAACCTAGAATCATGGATTCAAGCCAACTTGGTTGTGGGGAAAGCTAGAACATGAAGGAATTAAAGAAAACAAGAAGAAAGGAAAGAGTTAAAAGCTAGGGTTTTGAGGTAAAGGGCAAGCAAGCTAAACCAGCACCAAATCAAGATAAAGGTGAGCTCCCTTGAGGTTTTAGAACCTCTCTTTGTGAGTTTTATAGAGATTTCCTTCATAGTCAAGTTTTATGGTTTTACCCTAATTTTCTATACTTGCAAATTCCTTGCTCAAACATGTTTTAAACTATCAATTTGTAATAGAAAATCATCCCTAGCATGTTTTGGATGCTTGGGTATCTTTAATTGGGCAAAAATGGTGGAAAAACACATTTTTATACATGTTTATGCTGTCACGGTCGCTGTAGCGACGGGCTGTCGCTTGTAGCGACCAGGTTCTGTCTGTCTGCGCTTGTAGCGACGGATCTGCGCTTGTAGCGACAAGCCTGCGCTTGTAGCGACAAACTGGGCGCTTGTAGCGACCAGGTTCTGTCTATCCGCGCTTGTAGCGACGGATCTGCGCTTGTAGCGACCAAGCCAGAATATCTCACTCAGTTGGGCTGTTCTGGGGGTCCTGGTGCGCGCGGGCATGGCTTTTTACAACTGATTTCTTATAATATGTTTTAGAAACATTAACCACCATTTTAACTCATCCAAAGTCTTTTAATGATTGAGAAATTAGAGGAGCAAGGAATGCGCAAGGCATGGGAATTAAGGGAAATAAGGTTATATGAATAGTTAAACCCTAATAGCGGCACATGACAACGATGTGTCGAATCCTTTGATAGGACAACAAGAATTATAGCAAGAGTTCTAGAACCTACTTTAGGTACAAGGAATCATAGAGGTATTCAGTTTAGAATACGAGGATTATAGGAATGTTTCTACAATCATAGTCACAGATAAGGTTATAGTGTTGGTTCTCCAACGATTATAGGCGGCTTATGCAAACGATAAGCCAAGAATCATAAGTTATAGATTATAGTTACAGGAAGGTTATATGTTCATAGTTACAGATTATATGTTCATACGTTAAAGTTAAAGAATTAAAGATCAAAGATATTGGCGTGTTTACACGTTTTATAGTGGCGTGCTTGCACGTTTTACAGTGGCGTGTTCATCAGACTCCGGGATTCGCCGGATGGGACTTCTCCGAGAGGGTTGTCCACACGTTTTATAGGGAGTCCGGTGTTAGCCTGATATGATAGGAGTTTCACCGGTTTATAGGGAGACGTATCTCGGGGTTGCTCCACCCGGGTGCCCTCCGTAAAATTGAACTCAGATAATTGTTTGTTCAACGCTAAAAGCTAACATAAAACTGCTATCGAACTGTTTATATGTTTTATAGTTATAGACAAAGTTACAGTTACAGTTATAGTCACAGGAAACTCATAGTTATAGTTATAGACAGTCATCAGAAAGTGATCCTAGGTTTCCCCTCGATCACAAGGTTAAAGTTATAGGCAGATTACAGTCATGGTTATAGATAGTCACAGCAAAGGTTATAGGCAGTTCAAGTTATAGTTCCAGGAGGACTTATAGTCATAGGCAGATAAAAGACTTGGCGATCATAGGAAATCCCCAAGATTGCCAAGGTAGGCATGGTGACCCTAGGTTCCCTGTGGTTGCCAAACAGTTGGTTGGGTAGAGCTCACTGAGACATTATGTCTCATCCCATTCCTTCTGGTGCAGGTTTACAGGTAAGTCAGAGGTTCGTGATGGAGATCTTCACAGAGATACTGGATGGAGTACGGTTGCTCGTTGTGTACCAGCTCAGAAGCTTGATGGATATAGTATAAGTATTGTATAGTATTGGATATTTGTACAGACGAGTAAACTTGTATTCACTCTTTTGTGATGTATTATTATTATTATTGAAATTTTTAAATGTATCCAGTATCAGTTTAACGCACATGCTAATATACTAGTTAAAGTTGGTATGGGTGTTACAGGGATTTCCTTGAAATGTTGTATCCAAACACTGTATGTGAAGTTTAGTCTTAGATTGGACTCTAAATTGACTTGATATATGGTTTGTTATTTTTACTTCATGGCATTCTAATGATTCTGTGTATGTCACAAGGAAAGTCTAACATATGTAGAAAGTTAAGTTAATTTGGGTATTAGTGGTAAGGAGATTTGCTTATATTAAGATGATAATGCAATGTCTAGCTCTAACATTAGGCATTATGTCATTATAATAAAGAAGGGGGTCGGGAAGTGAGAATATGATAAATATCTTCCACAACAACTTGTTGGATTCAATTACTATTTGTGAATTAGGACACTATGTGACACCATATGATATAATAACTTATTAAATTTAGTTTTAAAACATATGAAGGATATATTTTCTTTTCTGCTTGACCTTTAGAGAAAACTAGAGATAAATGGAGTTGTAAAACTCATACATATAGATTTATAAATAACATGATGAATAATTGGCTAGTTCTAGAACTACTAATTATAATTGGGTAAGCCCTCGCCTGCCTTTTACTATTATTTTTTTATTTTTCCTTTGTTTACTTATTTTTTATTTTATTTTTCCAATTTCTAGATCTTATTTTTCTCTCTTGCTCTTGTTTCAATTGCAATTCACCGTTTTCAGTATTTTCGTGTTCTGAATTTGGCAACTGAAAACCTAATTTTGAGTGTCTGTGTTTTGTTTTTAACGATTTTGAAGGTTTTGCTGCTGAACTGAATTATTCATAGATATGTGATAGTTGATAGCGTTGTGGTTAATCACTTCATTCATTTGTTCATAGTGTTTGTGTTTTCACAGCCGTTTTTAGAGATTTGTTGTCGTCTTTCGGTGAACTGTCATCGTATTCATTTTCCTTCACTCACGAACAAACCTCGTCGTCGTTCTCGCCATCAACAGAAGTAAAACCTCGCTTGACAGTTTGGTGACGTGAAGCCTTACCAATCGGTACGCTTTATCAGATTTTCTAGGTTTTGATTTTTCTCTCTTTAGTTAGGTTTTGATTTTAGGTTTTGATTCAGCAACATAAGTAAAAGTTGTACATGTGTTATGCTTTTCTAGGTTTTCATTTTAGTTAGGTTTTGATTTTTCACTAACTTGATTTTGTTTGTTTATTAACTCTTGAATTCAATCCTAATTGCTTCTTAGTAATATATGATGTTGATAAATTTTGTATTTGTTAGCTTCACTGTTATATCAGTATTGATTTTGCATTTAATTTTTTGGTTTATTCTGAATAGCTAAGAAAGTGATGGGCTGATTTCACACAACAAATTATCAATGCATTGTTGGTCACATATTTGTGATTTCGCTATCTGCTATCCCAAATAGTTCTCTGCTGTGTGTTATTGTCAAGCAGAACATCACTTTTGTACACGTTAATATTGAGAGGCTTGAAAGTCTTTTGGTTTTTAGTTGGGGTCATGTTTTACAAACTAGCTAACTTCTTATTATTTGAGTGAAAAACTATTAAGTCTTTATGTTTTAATAGAGATCATATTTTACAAACTATGAGTGAAAAACTATAAGTCTCTATGTTTTTGGTTGGGGTCATATTTGGAAACACTTTTAAGAGTACTGGCACATTTTTACATTTCTATTTTCTTTTGGATACTTCATTATGCTTTTTAGAGTGAGCATCCATGGATTAGTGATTTGTGGTTGAGGCAATTTGATTACATTGACTGAAATACTTAACTCAGGATGTTAAACTTATTTTATCTTTATTCTCCTGTAAACTGAATTTGGAGTTATTATTGTTCAGACCTTGATTTGTAGGCTAAAGGAATCAATTATCTTCACTGTCTGAAGCCTCCGATCGTGCACTGGGATCTCAAATCTCCAAACCTGTTAGTAGACAAAAATTGGAATGTAAAGGTAAATTGATACTGACTGAGTTACTGAGTTTCTCCTTAATTTTTTAAAAATATTTGTAGAAGATGATTATTATTTTTCTCAAATTTATGCTCAGGTGTGTGATTTTGGGTTGTCCAGATTTAAGGCAAATACTTTCTTGTCATCAAAATCTGTTGCTGGAACGGTAAGTCTCTTGAACTCTAGCATGTGCATAATCGATGATATACACTATCTAGTGTTGAAGTTTTGTTTTAACTCTATCGCAAGTGATCCACTACTTCCGAATAAATATTTGGGAGCAAATGGGCCGAACCAAAAGAGTAAATTTAGTCGAGCTGGGACCCGGACGAAGAACTCTTATGGCTGATCTTCTTCGGGTATCAAATTCAAACCACATTATCGATATCATTCGGTTTCTCAAATTTCAATTTCAATGTTTTCATCTTGTGGAGCTTACTTATACCAACATTTAGATGGAAAATTGTCTGTTACGATAATGATGAAATATATGCCACTACCATCTACCTACATCATGCCCCATATTCCTTTCATATCCATTCCCCATATTCCTTTCATATTTATGCCCTATATTCCTTTCAAGAGATCAGTAGTCAGTGTGAGTAACAACAATGAATTGATCAAAATCTACTCCCTACACTACACTTTGGTCATGTCACGAAAGCGAAGCGCTGGTATTAGAGGAACCACGTCTCTTTCTCTCATTCCTGCTTTTCTTACATATTGCATATATTACCTTCATGTGCAGTTACCTTGGGGTTTGGTAGACTGAAGTCTGAGAGAATGAAATTCTCATTGGTCAAAGAAAAAGAACCAATGATTGGTAAACAAGTCGGAATATGTTGGATTACAGAGCTGTAATGCTGTAGTTTTGTGCACTGAGAAAGAGCTGGTTGTTATGTTTCCTGGAGTAAAATGATTTCGATTTATGTGTGTTCTAGAATTTCCTTCGATTGCATATTGTCCAATTTGTGCTTATTTCTTGTTCCATCCTTTAACTCTTAAAAACAACGATCTTTGTCTAGTTATGCCCAATTCATTGGTTTCGCCATCACTCAATAATTACTTGTTACAATATTATTAGTGCTTTCTAATATAACAATTGACCATCAGTTTTCCCTCTTTGTTTACTTTGGGACATTGAAGGCATGTTTTTTCTTGATTTTTTATCTTGTAGGAAGCAGGTGCCATTCCTTTTGCTGCACTGACAACTTGGCGTGCTCTAAATGGTACGGCTAGAATAACCGAGGGGTATGTTTATAATGCTGAGATCTGATTTCCATCCGTGAAAATAATTTTTTTTCTCTTACATGTCATCATTTTACATTTAGAGTTTTCATTTTCACTCATAACTTTTAGCCCATGTCAAACAGGCAAAGGATATTAGTAGTGGGAGGTGGAGGGGCTGTAGGGTTTTCTGCTATTCAGCTTGCGGTGGCTGCTGGCTGCCCTGTCACAACTACCTGTGGAAGTCAAAGCGTTGAACGAATGTTAGCAGCTGGTGCTGAGCAAGCTGTTGATTATCTTTCTGAGGTTGTTCTGAATTTTCTTTTGTATCATGTTTCCAAACATTTGTTTAGGTATTATAATAATCACAGACAATGTTATTATATTTTGTTTTTTGAAATAAAATGAACAATTTCTTTTTGTGACATGTTAGGCTGCTTGCCAACTGAATGTATGATGCACTATTCCAAAACACCATAGTTGACTCCATTGGTATTTCAATTCAATAGCATGCAGTAAAGGAAAACACTTGAACTAACTAAACCACAGTAGTAACTAATTTAACTGATTCTAAAACCAATCTAACCAATTATAAACTGAATATTACGATAAATGGTCATAATACTAAGATAGTTTGATCTTTAAGCTTATGTTTTCTTCATGGAAGTGCATCTTGCATTAGACTTCTATGACTTCATTCTTGATTGGCAGGATTATGAATTGGCTATAAAGGGAAATTTTGATGTTGTTTTGGACACAATTGGTGTGCCAGATACAGAACGGATGAGCATTAGTTTTCTGAGAAGAGGTGGACATTATATGACACTTCAGGTAGAACATTTAGGTTTATTGCTTTTTTTGTTTTCACCATACTTGTTAGGTCGATTTTTTAGATTTTTTTTAGTAAGCGACATCTGTGCTTTAATCTATCTTTTTCTCTTATCTTGAAGGGTGAAGCAGCATCTTTGGCTGATAGGCTTGGTCTGACTCTTGGTCTTCCCGCAGCTACAGCTTTTTTATTGAGAAAACAGATTCAATATCGACTCTCTAACGGAATAGGTAAAATTTCTCGGTATGTTGTGCTTTCCTTTTCTTTTTAGAAATGTGAAGCCTAATCCTAAAAAATCCTTGTGATGCAGAATACTCATGGGTATTCATGAGGTCTGACATAGAAGGCTTAATTGAGATTCGAAAGTTATGTGAAGCAGGGAAGATGAAGATACCTGTTGATAAAACGTTTGAGGCAAAAGACAAGAGAATCATTCAAGGTAAAGTGGTGCTAGAATTTGATTGAAGGCCTCAAGCTCATAATAGGGAGTTGTTTAGTCTAGATTTTTCAGCCTATTTTGGGTATCCCCTTCAATGGATTGTTCCACAATTAATTGAGAAATAGCAGTGTTTTTTTTTCTCTTCTGGGTTTTTACTGTATGATAGAGTGAAACTTTTTGTAAATTTTGATTCATAATATCCAATAACAAAAACCTGTAAATTTGTTGAGAATTTGGTGTGATGCTTGAGTTGTATACAATTGTTCTGTTTGTAGTCATGTCCACTTGTGAAAGGTGTGAGAATGACTTTATACCTCAATAAATCCAATGTGTCAGTTGCACTTATGTTCTGTAGCCTAATCTTGTTCTATTTACTTGATGTAACATCAGAAGCATGGTATAGCATCAGAAGCAGAAGCATGGTATAGCATCAGAAGCAAAATTTAAAAAAAAAAAAAACGTGACATTTAACATCGGGCCACTAAATGCCGATGTGAAATGTGTGATGGTACGTGACATTTAACATCGGGCAGTGGTTGTACACCCGATGTAAAAAGTCATTTCTGTAGTGTTTTAAAAAAAATATTGATTTCGCAACAGTGGATTTTAGAACTGATGTGAAAAATACATATTTTACATCAGTTCGTACCCGATGTGAAAAGATGTGGACATTCTACATCAAGCCACCTTACATCGGTTGGCAACTGATGTAAAAAGTCATTTCCAACTGATGTAAAAAGTCATTTCTGTAGTAGTGAAAGAAAACATAGAACTCCTTAACCTCAACCATAACTTTAACTGTAACTTGTACGTTAGTGACGTTCTTCCTGCTGCTAGAGCCTCACAACAGTCCTTGGCTAATTTCTGCTTAATCCTCGAAACTGGTTTGCTATAATCTGACAACATGCGATTCAATCTTTAATTCATACCCTTACCGGGGGTTCCCTTCACTTGTCGCTAAGCTCGCGTTCCTCATACAAAGCATCCTGATGACTCATAACAAAGGAAAGTAATCTGGTTCATCTGTCCAATATTTCGCTTAATCCATAAATGAGTCTCTTACCTGTCGGATGTTAAGGTCTCATCCGTTCCAAGTGCGCTAGTCCTTCCATCCTTACACCCTATAACCTTACTGAAAGTCCAGAGCTCCAAATAATTAACTGATCATTCCTTATTCCAAGTCGCTGGGTTGGTACCGTAATTCCTTACCTCAGTTCCCGGAATTAAACTCTATTCTACCATTCACTTTAACTTTCCAAATTACGGTTCCCGTTAAGATTCCAAATCATTCCTCAGAGTATTCCATAATTCTTTACTCTACACATCTCCTCGGAGAAGGCATCGCTCAATGATGCGTCCAACTAGTTAAGGTACTCGTAAATACCTCTTATATTCCTGAGACTTTGCCATTACCAGGCTCAGTTACTTCACTGTTAGAGAACCATCCTTCGACATTAAATACCTTGCCAATTTCCGTCTTAAACTCTGACACTTTAATCTTCACCCTTCGTACACTTCTTTCCTCCTTGGTCACATTCAGTTCTCGGATAATTGTCCTAACTGTCATATACTAGACTGAGTTGATCAGGCTCAACTAGATGTGACCTTTAGAACAACATCCGGAACCCAATGATTCCACTACTTTTATTGAATCTTTTAATGACCCATGGCACGGTCTGAATCGACCTGCTCTGATACCAATTGTAACACCCATACTAACTTTAACTAGTATATTAGCATGTGCGTTAAACTGATACTGGATACATTTAAAAATTTCAATAATAATAATAATACATTGTTGGAACAAAATGTGTTTAACAACTCTCTTATGTATAAAGGGGGAGATTGTTGAAACATTATGTGTAAAACATATCTCTCTTTATGGTTTTGATGATAACAAAGTATTAAAGAGAAAATTGGTTATTTGTTAATGCTTTGTTCAAGTGTTTCAGAACCACATGCTTAATAAGTATTGATTGATAATGGTTATGGAAGAACAAGCTAAGAGCAAGAAGGAAAGCCAAGAAGCAAGGTTGCAAAGACTAGAAAGAAACTGGTCCTGAAGAAGTACTCCTGAAGTAACAACTTCTGAAGTGCTCCTGAAGAAGTACTCCTGAAGTAACAGCTTCTGAAGAGGTCCTGAAGAAGTGCTCCTGAAGTGAAGCTTCTGAAGTGGTCCTGAAGTGGTACTCCTGAAGTGCAGCTTCTGAGTCTGAAGACAGCTTCTGAAGTCTGGGTGCTTCTGATGAAGTCAACACAACAGTCAACTCCTGAAGCCAGCTTCTGATCCGTACAACTGAAGCAGCTTCTGATCACTGTTCACAGAGAAGCTTCTGAAGCTGATGTGGCATGGATTTTGACCAGTACTGTGCGCATTTAATGCCTGGATGTGTCAGAACAACTCAATGGAACAGTTGTCTCCCTGACCCAAACATTCTCCAGTTTTTAAGGTGGGCCAATTCAAAAATGGCACCTGCTCTGTTCTGACTGATAAAGTGCAGCACACATTTGCAGTAACCTAGTCCAATTGCAACGGCTAAATTCCTTAATTCAAGCAAATCTTCAACAGCTCTATTTTCATCTATAAAAGGAAGAAGATTTGAAGAAGAAAATGTCTAAGACTCTTTGAAACGTATTGCTGAACCTGCACTCTGTTTTCTGTCAAAAACTGTCAAGTTCATAAAAACTCTTAGAAATTCTTTAGTCTTTGTAACTTAGAATTTCTTAAGGTTAAGAGTCTTAACCTGTGTTGTATTTAGAGAACACCTCTGATATTTGATCAAGTGTTCATCCCAAACTATTTTACTTGTAAACCAGTTTGGTCCCTAAAGTCTTAGTCTGTATACTAAGCATTTGTAACCTCATTCCTTTGTGGTCTGAGTCAGAAGTCTCTTGTCTTAGTGACTTGAGCATTGGGAAGTCTCTTGTCTTAGTGACTTGAGCATTGGAAGCCTCTTCCTTGGTGGTTGAGCATAGAAGCCTCTTTCTTTGTGATTAAGCAACTGGAAGTCTCTTCCTTAGTGGTTGAGCAAAGTGTAATCTTCAGATTATAGTGAAACTCTCTTGTTGGATACAAGGGGACAGGACTACTTCTCACATTGAGAAGGAACCTGTATAATTTGCTGTGTCTCTTTCCTTCCTTATCTCTTTTACTTATTAATCTGCTGCATAACTCTGAGAACATAGTTCAGAACTGATTCATATCAGATTCTGAACTTGGCTTAAGTTTTGAAAAGTAAAAGAAACAAGTTTTTGAGTCACACAATTTAACCCCCCCCCCCCTTCTTGTGTGTGTGTTTTTCTCACCTTCATACATCACAAATGAATGAATACAAGTTTACTCGTTTGTACAAATAATCCAATACTATTACAAGACTTATACAATATCCAATAAGCTCCTGAGCTGGTACACAACGAGCAACTGTACTCCATCCAGTACCTCTATGTAGATCTTCATCACGAACCTCTGACTTACCTGTAAACCTGCACCAGAAGGAATGGGATGAGACATAATGTCTCAGTGAGCTCCAGCCCAACCAACTGTTGGCAACCACAGGGCACCTAGGGTCGCCATGCCTATCTTAGCAATCTTGGGGATTTCCTATGATCGCCAAGTCTTATCTATAACTATATCTTTAACTGCCTGTAACTATAACTGTGATTCTGTCTGTGACTTTAACTGTAATCCGCCTATAACCATAACTATAACCTATCTGCAACTATAACTTAGTAATCGAGGGGAAACCTAGGACCACTTTCTGATAACTGTCTATAACTATAACTATAATCTACCTGTAACTGTAACTTTGACTATAACTATAATCTGTAAAAGGACATGTAACTTTAACTGTAAAACATAATACATATAAAGTGTTTTATGTTAGCTGTTAGCGTTGAACAAACATTATTATCTGAGTTCATTTTACGGAGTGCATCCGGGTGGAGTAACCCCGAAGTACAACATCCCTATGACCCGATGAAATTCCTGACAATCAGGCTAACACCGGACTCCCTATGAAACGTGTGGACAACCCTCTCGGAGAAGTCCCATCCGGCGAATCCCGGAGTCTGCTGAACACGCCCTATAACTGTGAAATGTGCGAACACGCCATTATCTTTGATATATAATTCTTTAACTTTAACATATAAACATGTAATCTGTTACTTAAATCTTATAACAATCCTGTAACATTTAAGCTATAACCTATTATTCTTGGCTTATCGTTCTCATAAGCCCCTATAATCATTGGAGAACCAACACTATAATCTTATCTGTATCTATGATTGCCGAAGCATTCCTATTACACTTGTATTCTAAACCGAATACGTCTATAACCTTGTTCACCTAAAATAGGTTCTTGAGTTATTAAAATCATATGCCTTCCTTACGAGTTATCAACTCACTTGTAATGGATTGTTCATCTAATCCTTACCCCCATAATCATCCATACAATCTCTAAGGGATAGATCTTTAAATACTTAATAGTGATGCCTAGCCATTGCACGTTGCTTAATGAGTCTGAAGCAGCATTAGATAGCCAGAATGGTGCAAGAATTGATGAAAAACAATGTGGTTCTGTCCACTGTGCCATCGTGACACGATTTGGAAATCGTGTCACGATTTTCTACCCAGAATTCGTGGCATGATATGCCTATGAAATCGTGACACGGTTGCAAAATCGTGACTCGATTTTGCGTGCAGTTAGACAGCATAGGGCAAGTTCAAAACGTGATTTCCACCATTCTTGGCTTATCCAAGCATACCCAAACATCACAACAGCTTAAGGGGTAAATTCTAAGGCATAAAGACAGTTTACAACATGTATGATCAAGGAATTGCAAGAAAAGAGAATTAGGGTACTAAAATCTCAAACTTGCTCAATATACTATAAACATTAACAAAACTCACAAAGTGGGTTCTAAAACCCCTAGGAGCTCACCTCAGAACTTGCTTGGTGCTGGTTAAGCTTTCATTCCAAAACCTTAGCTTGATTGCTTCTCCCTTGCTAATTCTTCACCAAAACCCTAGTTTTGCCCTTATTCCTTTCTTGATCTCTTGACCACCCATGATCCAAAAACCACAACTTGAGCTTGCTTGCATGAAGATGGAATAATTAAGATAGAAGTTTGATGATTGTTGAAGGTTTGGAGGGAGGGCGCAAGAGTGGGAGAAGAGAGAAGGGAGAGGAATTGAATTTAGAGAGAGAAGGAAATGATAAATATGAAAATTTTCATGTTTATCTCCTTTTATAACCTCTTCCTCTCATAATTACTATAATGTCATTCCTCTCGTTAAATTCCTGTAATACTGTTAAATGTCTCGCTTAAGCGGGATATTACACTAATTCATTCTTTTCTTTTAAAAAATAAGCAAGTTATAGCCGAAATAAATAAATAAAATCAAGAGGTTCTGGTAGAGTACTACGAACGTTTAGGGTGCTAACACCTTCCTTAAACGTAACTAACCCCCGAACCCTAAATCTTTAAATTGTGGTAATTTAGAACTTTTTCCCCTTTTCTTTTGAAAAATTAAAAGTTCAGTCGTGAAATAAAATTAGTGAGTCGACGCTAATCAATAGCTTGATCTCCGAAAATCACCGCGACAGAAATGGCGACTTCACTGGGGATGACACTAAGAGGGTTGAGCCTAACTTGAATTTATTTAATTATTTTGTGCTATAATTTGGTTAAAATAAAAATGAGAGTGTAAATATGTGCATATGTGTTTTTTTTCTTTTACATGAGTGGTGAGATAAGTCCTACACCCGGGCTTGAGAGAAACATAAGATAGGATGGTGGTATAATCAAAGTGTCTTTCCGAGAGTAAATTTCGGATGTAGCACATGTGATAACCCCAGTCAATGGAGGAATCTTGGAAGTATTACTATGTCGGCATGAGTAGTCATGTCCGGCATTATTATTTTCAAGTGACCTATGAAGTTGAGGACCTTTAGTTACACTTAACCCATCTTGGCCTTTTAGGACGTAGTGCGGTGGCTAACCAAGAGTAATCTTGAATTAGTTGATACACGATACTACACTAAAACGAGACTTTCTTACAAGTATTGTTGGACCGGGAGTCAATCTCGTAACCCGATGATATTTGGAAGGGGTTGAGGACTTTGGGAACTTGGTAGAACCCGTGATACAGGTACATGTGAAACCATAGTCCTTACCAAATGGCGTTTACCCTTGACTCCAACATTGTGGACCTAAACTCACCATGTTTTCTCCGCTCTTTAGCATAATCATGCATACATGCATCCATGCATAAACTCTTTCCTTTTTCATCCAAATCATCGAAGGACTTAAATAAGCTTTTTGTAAACATTGTAGATATGGACATTCCACGAAGGAGCACTAAGAAGTATCTTTTCAAGAAACCAGACTTGTCAAAATTAAGGGAGCTAGGGTCTTTAGTAAGTGATCCAACGGATTTTCGAACTCATCATGGGAAGCTGCTTAGTATCCTTAGAGTAGATGTTGAGGAAGGATGCTTAGAAACCTTGGTCCAATTCTATAACCCACTCTACCATTGCTTCACCTTTCCTGACTACCAGCTTGTCCGCACACTTGAAGAATTCATACCTGGTTGGTTTACCCGTGCCAGACAAGATACCATTCCACGGCCTGGAACCTATCCCTAAACCCTCCGACCTCGCAGCCGCTCTCCATCTTGAAACTTCCATCATCCAAGCAAACCTTACCTCTAAAGGAGGCCTCCAAGGTCTTCCCACCCATTTCCTCTACCAACAAGCCTCCATATTTTCTTAAGCAGCTAGTACACGTGCCTTCCATTCCACCTTAGCCCTCCTTATATATGGCCTCGTACTTTTCCCAAATGTTGACAATTTCATTGATATCAATGCCATCAAAATATTCCTCGCCAAAATCCCTGTACCCACACTACTAGCCGATACCTACCACTCCATCCATGACCGAACCCAGGCCGGCCGTGGAACTATCCTTTGCTGTGCACCACTGCTCTACAAATGGTTTATCTCCCACCTACCTCAAACCCATGCTTTCAAAGCCAACCTTGAAGATCTTCCTTGGTCTCACAGAATCATGGCCCTCCATCCCTCTGATATAGTTTGGTACCAGGCAGCCTGTGACGTGGGGAAGGTCATTGTTAGTTGTGGTGAATACCCCAACGTACCTCTTCTCGGTATGCGTGGTGGGATTAGCTACAACCCTTTTCTAGCCCGACGACAGTTTGGTTACCCAGTGAGAACTAAACCAAACAACCTTGCCTTGACCAGTGAGTTCTATCTTAATCATGAAGACCACTCAAACAGAAGAGAAAGATTCGCACAAGCTTGGAGTGCCATCCGCAGACTCAACAGAAGTCAGTTGGGGAAGAAATTGGATTATGTGCACGAATCTTATACTCAGTGGGTTATTGATAGGACCATGAGCTTCAGCCTACCTTACCATTTACCAAGATACTTATCCTCCACCATCCCACCATCATCCTTGCCTATAATACCCTTCGACACTAAGGAAGAGTTTCATGAGCAACTAACCGAGGAAAGGCAAGAGAAGGAGACTTGGAAGAGAAGATACCAAGAGCTTTAGCGTGAGTATGAGACCTTGACAGGAAAGCTAGCACAGCGGGACCATGAGCTTTTCGTCCAAAATCAGAGGATAATTGAGAAGGATGACTTACTTCGGCAAAAGGACGCATTGCTCAGCCAGGATTCCAAGAGGAGGAAGAGGTTTATGGATTCGTTCTCTAGTGCACATCCAGATTTCGAGGATCCATCTACTCCAGGAGTTTGAGTTGAAGTTCTTAGGACCTTATGTTTGGATTTTAGCTTCCAAAATCTTTTGGCTTGTAAACGAAGAGCTTTTTGTAATATTTCAATGCTTAAGTGAAGTGTTCAAATTATGATGTTTACAATCACTTCAACAAGTCCTTCGATAATAAATTGTTCTTTCTTTTTTGCATAAGCATAAATCATGCATCATACTGCATTCATAGTTTCCAAATCGAGTCTCATCCTTTGTTTCATCACAAAAGGTCAATCTGCCGCAGTCAAAGAAAGTGGCCCGGCGCTTTCATTACAAACCGACTCGCACCTACAATACTCGTGCAAACAGAAGAGAGAAAATGGATGTGGTCGTGCAAACACAAGGAAGGAATTGCCGCAATTGGGTCGCTGTTGACATTCCCACAGTTACTCATGGGTCCAAGTAATGTGTTTTCGTTGTCTTGTATTTTCAAAAAAATCCTTTCGTTTCGCCCAATACGAAAGTGAAATCATGTAGGGCTCTACTTTTGTCTTCAAGTTACCACTATCAATGAAAAATTGTCGTTTCTTTCGCGACTTTTATTTTTATTTTACTGCTTTTTCTGGAAAATGGTAACACAAAAAACCCAAAAAATATTTTATTTTCGATCAATTTCAAAAGGTCTGCATTTTTTTCACTCATTCTCTAAAATCAATCATGAATCATATATGCAGACTAAACATCAATGAACCCGTTGAACACTGTAACCCTATGCTCTCTCCCGACTTTGAATTCCCTGTTTACGAAGCTGAAGAGGAGGAGGATGAAAGGATTCCCGTAAAGATCTATCGGTTATTAGTATGACATGAAAGCCATTCAGCCTCATGAAGAAGCATTTTAAATGATTAACTTGGGTTTCGAGGAGCTGCCATTACAATATTCATGGTCGAATCCCAGATGAATGGCGCCATTGAAGCTGCAAAAAAAAAAGAAACAGAAAAACAACAAAAAATACAACAAGAAAGAGAAAAAACAAAAAAACAAAAAGGAAAAAATACATCAAGAAGATAATGCAGAAGATGGTAGCCACTTACAGGACTGGCATGTTACCGTATGCTTTGAATGGGTACCGTACCTCAGTGCGCACTTCAACAGGGGCAACCCCTTCCTCTTTAGTTTACGGCATGGAAGCAGTGCTCCCTATGGAAGTCGAGATCCCGTCAATGAGAGTTCTGATGGAAGCCAAGTTGTCTCAGGCTGAATGGTGTCAAAGCAGGTATGATCAGCTGAACTTGATTGAAGAAAAACGCATGGCCGCCTTGTGTCATGGTCAACTATATCAAAAGAGGATGAAACAAGCCTTTGACCAGAAGGTTCGGCCCCGTGAATTTAGAGAAGGAGACCTTGTGCTCAAAAAGATTTTATCCTTCCAACCGGACTCCAGGGGCAAATGGACGCCTAATTATGAAGGCCCGTATATCGTCAAAAGAGCGTTCTCCGGTGGTGCAATGACCCTTGCGACTATGGACGGCGATGAGCTTCCCCGTCCTATGAACACAGATGCAGTCAAGAAATACTCTGTCTAAAAATAAAAGAACAGCTCGGTAAGTCGAAAACCCGGAAGGGCGGCTTAGGCAAAAATGAGCATCTCGGTGGACTGAAAACCCGAAAGGGTGGTCCAGGCAAAAATTACAGACATGAAACAGAAAATAATCATCCTGATAGATCGAAAACCTGAAAGGGCGGTCTATGCAAAAATTAAGGATCAAAAGACAAAGTAACTGCATCTGGTTGGCCATGACTCACTTGGGGCACATTAGCGGTCAAAGAGACTCTGAATCTGAAGCATCTAAACGGTGGAATTCAAAGTTGTTAGGGAGAATAACGGTTATTGTGTTCAATGTACCTTCCCCTTATATTTACCATTTTCCAAACTTTGTGAGATCTTTGGAGCCACGCCATTGGCGGGCCACCACTCTGTTAAATAGATTTGAGCCTGTGCCTTTTATTTGGAACTCTCGTTTATTCTGTTTATAAAATTTCTTCTATTTTTGATGGTTGTACTTGAAGCGACATATTTTTCAAAAAAAAAAATCATAAATCTTTTTTATATTTTTGGAAAAGCATAAACAACAAAACACATTCTCTCTGAACTCATGAATAATTGAAGTGTGCATCAACATCTGTCCTGAGAACGGATAAACTTTGCAGGCTGAACATGGTCAATTGCTAAAAAAAACAAAGAAGAAAAAAGAAAAGAGCTCGGTAAGTCGAAAACCCGAAAGGGCGGCTTAGGCAAAAATGAGCGTCCTGGTGGATCGAAAACCTGAAAGGGCGGTCCAGGCAAAAATTAGGGGCATACAAAAGAACACATTCCCGATGGATCGAAAACCCGAAAGGGCGATTCAGGCAAAAGTTAGGGATTCAAAAAAACAAAAAAAGCATGACCACAGAAACGCCAGTTCTTCTGCCAGGTCTATGGATTAACACGTCTCCCCCAGGAAGTGTTTGCTCCCCACCGTTTGTTGCATACATCGGGCTTTACCCCGTCAATGTTTTGATATGTTCCCAATGGCATCATTCCCAATGAAGATTGCAGAGTGTTCGTACTGCGTCGTCGATCCACTTTCCATCTTACCTGTCCATTCTTGTCTCATCAAGTTCATCGGTCATACCATCACACAAGTCAATCCTTCATACAGTCATACAAGTCGTATAGTCATACATACATTCACACATACATTCATGCATATACACATTCATGCATATACAACATGCACATAACATCATTCATACAAGGTTGCATTGACCACCCTGAATCCTGCTTTTCATATCCATCAGTCTGAACAATTTGTAACCTTCTTTTTCCCCCAAGTGTCGTCCCAAGTGTGTCTGGTCCAAAGATGTCACCCCCTTTTCGCCAAGTGACAGTTCTTTAATGAACAACTTGTGCATACCTTTTAGCGTCACTTTGATGTCAGTGGCTAGTTCGGTTACAGCCCGAACAACTGACATTTAGCTTTTACCTTCATGTCGTCAGTGGCAAGTTCGGCAACATCCCGAACAGCTGACATTTACCTTTTTATCCTGTCGTCAGTGGCAAGTTCGAAAACATCCCGAACAGCTGACATTTATCTTTTTATCCTGTCGTCAGTGGCAAGTTCGGCAACATCCTGAACAGCTGACATTTACCTTTTTATCCTGTCGTCAGTGGCAAGTTCGGCAACATCCCGAACAGCTGACATTTATCTTTTTATCCTGTTGTCAGTGGCAAGTTCGGCAACATCCCGAACAGCTGACATTTATCTCTGTTTCATGTCGTCAGTGGCAAGTTCGGCAACATCCCGAACAGCTGATGTTTACCTTTGTTTCTTGTCGTCAGTGGCAGGTTACTTTTATTTCCGTCTTTACCTCAAGTGGCAAGCTCTACAAACGGGCAGCTTGTGGTCGGTATCTTTTCCCATATCATACTTCCTTTTTCAGCTGTCAATACGGTAGTTGATCCCTTCCCCAGTGGAACTGTTTTATCCCCCCAGTGGAGTCAGATCACTTTCTTTAACAAACTCGGGTATCCTTTGGTTTTGTTTTACCCCCGGTCAGGTCATCTTCGCCGTCTTGCATTTGCATTTGCATCACGAGCATTTCACATTTTTTTTAGGTCCAAAATTGGCGTACTCTGTATTTAAGTCCCTTCGACCTGCCGAATCAAAGATTTTATCTTCAAATCTCCGTACGAAGAGACTTAAATAGGGGCATCTGTCATACCCCAATTTTTGACCTAAAATTTCTTTTTCTACTCGTCTTTTTGGTTCGGAATTTTTCGTCGTCTCATACGAAATTTCGACAGAGAGGTATTTTAAAATACCTCATTTTTTTTCAGTTTCATTCGAGTCTGTCTTTTTGTTTTTGTTTTTTTATTATTATTTTTATCTTTATTTTTATTCTTTTAAATATCTTTAGTGTTATTTTATTTAACATTTTTATTGTTTATTCTTTTTTTTTCTTCCTTTTTTTACTAGTTACCTTTTTTAATTTTTACAGTCTGACCTTTGTGGAGAAGACTTTTTTTTTTTAAACTTAATGTGTTTTAATTTGTCACTTAATTGTCTTTTATTGATTGTTATGGTCAGTAATGGCAATGAGTGTATTTAGTACACTATCAAGCAGCATAGCAGAAGAAAAGGAGGAACACACGAAGAAACCATCAGAATTCCCTCAGTACCAAATAGCCAAACACACGGCCACACACACCTGGCCGCGCCACCTCACCCCTCAACCACTCACGGCCGCGCCACTATCTCCCTCTCCCCCAAACACACACAATCGGCCAACACTCATAGAGAACCACAAAAAAAAAACCGAATCCATACTCAGAAACAACCACAAAATCCGAACACCACCAAATCCAAAACGGCCTTCACTCAGCCACCACCATCACCACTATACCTCTAATCACCACCTAACCACCCAAAAACCCCAAAAGCTCACGGCCTCCCTCACCTCCCATAACAACCGTCGCGGCTTCACTCCTCCTAAGTCCTAACACCAAAACCGAACCACAACACACCTCACCCCTCACCCATAACCGAACTACCCCAAAACTACCACCACCAAACCGTACGGCCGCCACATACCACCACCTCCAAAGCGTACGGCCACACATCACTAAACAACACATAACCCACAAACATCAACAAATTCAGGCCAGAACCGAACAAAATTCAACAAAAATAAGGTAGTCTTTTTAGGTTCGTTTTGCTTAGATCTAGTTTTTTTGAGAAGGAATTTGAGGAAACCGATCCAGGATTTAGAAAGAGGAGAGGGAGAGCTCTAAAAAACACTAAACTTTTTAAAAAAAGGCGAAATTTTTCAACTCCGGCGCGGTGGCGCCGCCGGCGGCCGCCGCGCCGGAGGGATTTCCCGGCCGGAGAATCTAGAGAGAAGGCAGAGCTTTTTTCTTAGAGAGAGGACTTAGAGAGAGAAGAGAAGGGAAAAAATGTTGGGAAACCTGAGAAAAAGGAATTTATAGACCAAGGCCCGCACGACCCAGTTTCCTTCTTCTTTATTTCTGCTTTCTTTCTACTCTTTAAACCCCCCCTTCTGCTCATAGCACCCCCCTGTTCCTTCTTATCTTTTTTTTTTATTTTCTCTTATCATTTCTTGCATTTTGTTTTGTTAATTCCTTATTTATTTTCATGCATTTTATTTCATTGCATTTATCTTATAGTATTTCATGCATTTTTATTTTTTTATTTTCCTTTTATTTCATGCATTTTTATTTTTTTTTATTCTTAGCATATTTATTTTAACGCATTTGTAATTTTGTTTTTCTTTCTTTTTTTTTTTATCATTTTGTTATTTTTATTTCATTTTATTAGAATGTATTTAGGACCAATGTAAAAATATAAATGAGAATATGCACTGACACCCACACTTTATTTATTCCGCTTTATGTATTTTATTTTTTTATTCCGCTTTACAAAAAAAATACAAAAATATTAGGTTAGTTTAATTTCAAAAGGATTTCGTGGTGATCCAACGTCACCACGGAAATTCCTCGCGTTTAGCTTTTAGTTATGTTTTTAGTCTTAGTCCATTATCAAAAAACGAAAAAACAAAAATAATAAAAATCACAAAAAATCTTTTCTCAAACAAACCTTGATTTTCAATCAAGTGTCCTTTTTTCTCTTTTATTTTCTTTAAATAACCATTAATCTACTTTAATAACACTTGAATCATTTTCAAAATAAAAAAACACAAACCAATTTCATTTTGCCAATTGGCCTTTATTTTATCTTTAAAACTTTTTAAAAACCAATAAAAAAATACAAAACAAATCAACCGTCTTTTTTACCCCGAACTACGAGGTTTTGATCCCTCACGGGTACGTAGGCAAAGGACCTTGTCCTTCCAAATCATAAAAAATAAAAAAAAACATTTTTCTCACTACTCTAATTCATTCTTTTCTTTTAAAAAATAAGCAAGTTATAGCCGAAATAAATAAATAAAATCAAGAGGTTCTCGTAGAGTACTACGAACGTTTAGGGTGCTAACACCTTCCCTAAACGTAACTAACCCCCGAACCCTAAATCTTTAAATTGTGGTAATTTAGAACTTTTTCCCCTTTTCTTTTGAAAAATTAAAAGTTCAGTCGTGAAATAAAATTAGTGAGTTGACGCTAATCAATAGCTTGATCTCCGAAAATCACCGCGACAGTGAGGTTGTTTGAAGTTCTTTGGAATGGGAGCCTCCAAAACTTAATGGCATAAGGGTTGATTGTCCTACAATTTTTCATTAAAATTCTCTTCAACAACTATTTCTTATTGAATTACTTGAACTTTGGTTTCCAGGTTCTCATTCTGGTGTCGTGATTCTTTAATGGCGGCTAATTCTCCTGAAGTTGATAGTTAGCTCGAACCATCTTCTTAATGGGTGTTAGAGTTTGGTCGGGGAATCATCTTTACAGCGACCCCACGGTGGCCCCCAAATGTCCTTGCTAAATTACTGGATGGCGAACCTTGCTAACGGTGTGCTTCGACCAAGGCTCTAGTTGGTAGGAAATTTAAGGGCCAAAATTGCGTATTTAAAATCATGCTTACCAAAATTGAGAAATGGACCAAAAAAAAAGTATAAAGAGAGACAAAGTCACAATTAAGCTTGAAATTGCGTATGTGTAATTTAAAAAATATTAAACCCAATAAATATTTCACGCGTGCCATAAAGAAAAGTTCAATCTTCCTTTCAAAGTCAACTAAACATATTAATTAAGCAACCAAACACAAAGTCACAAAGAAATCTTACTAAAAACCATATATAAATATATGAAACCCTTCCCTATTGCAATAAAGAAATGCAAGGAACTATGGAACTGAAGACAAAGATATCACAACTATGCAAAATTTTAATTGTTACAATATCCATGGTAAGAGTATTTGCATCCGATGAATCTCTTCCTTCATCCTTAGCCGGTTGCAAAAAGACATGTGGTGATGTCAAAATTCCATACCCATTTGGAATATCCAATTCATCAATACCAAATCAAGGATCATGTTTTCTAGAACCCAAATTCAATCTTACATGTGAAAACCACACAAAATTATTTTTGGGCAATTTACAAGTTTCCAACATAAACATCCTCGAAGGACAACTTGAATTGTCGTTTTTTGTAGGAGGTTATTGTAATAGTACAAATTACAATCAACCCACTTTAGGCACTGCCGGTTACACCATATCAAGCAAGGAAAACAAATTTGTAACTGTTGGTTGTGATAGTTATGGTTATCTCAACAGCATTTACAACAAAGAAACATATTCAACCGGTTGCTTAACAAGATGTAACGGTAATCGAAATCGAATCGAAAATGGAACATGTTCGGGTATTGGTTGTTGTCAAGTTGATATTCCACCTATGATGAGAAATATAAGTGTACAAGCTTTTGATTTTCCTAATTCCACGGATTCTTTGGGGTGTAGTTATTCATTTGTTGTTAAATATGGATTTTATAATTTTTCTGTTGATCATTTGGATAAATTTCCTTATAAGATGCTTCCTTTGGTTCTTGATTGGAGTGTTGGAAGTGAAAATTGTAAGGCTTCAAAGGGTAAAGATGATTATGCTTGTAAGAAGAATAGTAACTGTGTTGATGAGGATATTGGTTTTGGTTACCGATGTAAATGTAAGGAAGGTTATGAAGGAAACCCATATCATCCAGACGGCTGCATAGGTAATTTAATTCTTCCTCTGATTTTTTTTTTTATTTTTACCTTTTCATTTTCATCATCAAACTATTAATCTATAGTTCTATACATAATAAAGTATACTTTTCATCCCACTAACATACACGTTTCTGTTTGATTGGTTTTAGACTTTTACTACGTCATACATTGAAAAGTTTATGCTTATAGAATTAATTTATATACCTGGTCCATAAATTAGTCAGCATAGTAGACTAAAAAACATATTTTATAAACTAATTGAAAAGTGATATATATATATATATATATATATATATATATATATATATATATATATATATATATATATTTATAGGAACGCAAGAGATATTTAAAATAATTTTTTGTATGGCATTTACTCAAAAAAAAAAACATCAAATTTCTTTTGTCTACAATTTGATTGTTGAAACGTCTTGACATATTCAAGTTATATTTTTTTCCGTCAAGTAGAGCTAGAAATTCCACTTTTTAAAGTGAATAAGTGAGGTGTTTGTGATTTAAACTCGGACCCCTACATATATTATGTATTGTCCCTACCAACTAGTTTAACTCACGGAACATATTCAAGTTATATTGTTTACCTGAAAATGGCCTATAAATGAATCTAAGTTTTTTTTAAAGGAAATGAATCTAAGTTATTAAGTGGAATTTCAAACCTTGACTCTTGTATATATTATGTATGTTCCTACCAACTGAGCTAAGCTCACGAATGACATATTCAAGTTATATTGTTTACCTAAAAATGGCACCATAAATGAATCGAAGTTTTTTTTTTTTGAAAAGAAATGAATCTAAGTTATTAAGTGGAGTTATTCTTCAAAGTTCCTTGCTAAACACGCGGTTGTAACAATATACAGTATACTTACTGTATAACATATTTTAATAAGGTCGTGTTAACTTGTGTCTTAAGGGCACATGATAAGAAATCCAAAAGTATAAACATTCTCTTAAATTTTGTGCATTGATTACATTACAACACAATATTTCTACTTTTGACTCATTAATTTGTGTCTTAACCACACTAGTTAACATTTTCCTTTTAACAATAAGCTAATTCGACTTTTTTTTTTTTGAAGGAAGCTAATTCAACTCTTAAAAGTGATATTTATTTTTGTTCTTCTCATATAGTGATGACATGTTTTTCTCTTTCTACATATCAACAAATAAATACTTCCTTTATTTTTAAATACATGTCGCAATCAACCACTTTACACATGTGAATATATAACTATGACTGTTAATATCTTTAATTATCTATAGTAAAAAATTATAAAAATTTAGCATTTTGAGAATATTTATGGAGACAAATCAAACCTCTTACATACTAACATTTGTATTTATATATTAGTTAAAAAATATAGTCTAAGTAAGTTATGTCAATATTGCACATTCTAAAAATTCGACGTATTTTAAAACGGAAGGAGAATTAACTCAAGCGATTTCACATTTTCTGTAATATAGTGATTTTGTTTTTGACGATACAATCATTTACGTTATATATACACCTGCAGATATCGACGAATGTAAGACATCAAATAACACATGCATAAATGAAGATCATTGTCGCAACACGGATGGGTTATACGAATGTTTTTGTCCTGATGGACAATCTGGAAATGGAACTTTGGAAGGAGGTTGTCATAGACGAGATATTGTTACCAAGGTTGCCATTGATTAGTCACTATTCCCACATTTATTTTCAGTTGAAATTAGTAATATGTGAAGTATTTATCTATATACGTGTCCCTAGATTTAATTAAGATTGACTTAATTGATAATACTCGAGTTCGAACATTGACTCTATAACAATCTTTAGTTAAGTTTACTTAATTTTAAGTCGAACTCCAGATTATCAAGGTTCTTCACATGAAGAACCTAATGGTTAACACCACAAAAATTTGTCATTCAACATGTTAACTATTGATATTAATTTATAGGACAATTTATGAATTGATTTCAACTCATCAAATGCAGGAGTAAGTGCTGGAATCATTATTCTATTTGTGGCGATTTCCTCTCTATACTTGACATACCAAAAAAGGAAGCTCATCAAACTAAAGCAAAAATTCTTTCAACAAAATGGAGGTTCCATTTTGCTACAACAACTATCAACAAGAGAAGACACATCGCAATCAGCTCAAATATTCACAGAAGAGGAACTTAAGAAAGCAACAAAAAACTACGATGAAAGCTTAATCATCGGCAGAGGAGGTTTCGGTACAGTTTTCAAAGGAGTTTTACCAGAAAACAAAATCGTCGCTGTAAAAAAGTCCAAGATAATAGACGGAAATCAAATTGAGCAATTTATTAACGAGGTAGTTGTTCTATCCCAAATAATCATAGAAATGTTGTCAAACTCTTGGGTTGTTGTTTAGAGACAGAAGTTCCTTCTTGGTTTACGAATTTGTTAGCAATGGAAAATGCGTTTAAGGATAGCAGCAGAGACAGCCGGAGCTTTATCATATCTACATTCATCTGCATCAATACCTATTATCCATCGAGATGTTAAGAGTACCAACATTCTCTTAGATGACAATTACAATGCAAAAGTTTCTGATTTTGGAGCCTCGAGGTTGGTTCCACTTGATCAAACCGAGATAGCAACAATGGTGCAAGGAACTCTTGAATACTTAGATCCGGAGTATATGCAAACACATCAATTAACTGAGAAAAGTGATGTTTATAGCTTTGGTGTAGTTCTTGCAGAGCTTCTTACGGGGGATAAACCTCTTTCTTTTAATAGGCCAGAAGAGAATATCAGTCTTGCTATGCACTTTTTGTCTTGTTTGAAACACGATAGAATTTTTGAAGCTATTCAAGTTGGTATTTTAAATGATGAAAACAAGGAGGAGATTAAGGAGGTTGCTATTCTTGCAGCAAGGTGCTTGAGACTTAGAGGGGAGGAAAGGCCTAGCATGAAGGAAGTGGCAATGGAGTTGGATGGTATAAGGTTAATGGAGAAGCATCCTTGGAATGATACAGAGCTAAATTTTGAGGAGAGACAACACTTACTTAAAGAGGCATCTTCTAGTATTTATAATGAAATTGGTGAAAGCATTAACCTTGGATATATTGGGTATGATAGCTTGAAAGATCAACCATTGATTGTCTTAGATGATGGAAGATGATTGTGATATGTCAAAATATGTATCCTGATTTAATATGTGTGTTTCCTGATTTAAGTTCAGAACTGGAAGCTGATTTGTTTCAGGAGCTGTGTGTTTCAGGGGGAGTATTTGATTCTATTGATGTGTTCAGGGGGAGTATATGTGTGAAACGTAGTGTTTTATCCGCTGCTGACTCTGTTGCTATTGTGTTACTACGTTTGTGTTCCTTTTGATGTGTTCAGAATTTGCCTTGTATCTCAATTTGATTTTAGCCAAAAATTTGCCAATGGGGGAGATTGTTGAATATTTGGTTGTTGGCTTTATGTTTGCTAAAATCAAATATACAAGAAGTTGTGTGTCTTCAGAAGCTGGAAGCAAGCATTGCAGAAGCTGATCCTCATTTGTGAACAGTGCTTCCGAAACTGGGTACTTCAAAAGTTGAACAGTACTTCAGAAGCTGAGCTTCAGAAGCTGACCTTCAGAAGCAACCTTCAGAAGTTGTATGTTCAGAAGCTGGTTTTCTGTGTTCCTGTGTTCCCATCTTGGAGTGTTTATTTTCTCATGTGATTTGTTGAAGATTTAATTAAAGAATTCCAAGCTGCGTTTCTAGAAGGAAGAAGAATTTTTGCACGATATTTTCCGAAGATTGGATTCAATTATTTGTAAATATATTTTCAAAGAAATCTTTGAAAAATATATTTCTGGAAAATAAATTGCTTCTATTTGCTTCTAAAGAATTCTGGGAATATATCTTTGAAGGATTTGGTTCAGAATTATGTTGCTGCTGAAGCTATAAATAGAGGACGCTGCTATTGAAAAAATTCAACTAGAAAAGAAGTCTTCATTGATAGAATTACTTAGGTTTCTAGTGTGTCTTTGTTGTGAGTTGTATGCTCTGTTTTTGTATACCACTCAATTGTTTAGAGTTGGTTTGTTTTATTGAGTTGTAATCACTTGAAGCTTTTAAGCAAAAGTGACGTTTTATGTTTTTGGAGTGTGTCTCCTATTTCGTTGTTTGTTAGAGTCTGATAATCACTGGGGCAGTGATTGACTGAGGGAAGTGAGATGGGATCTCAGGTCTAGGAGTTCCTAGGTTGAAGTCAATACGGGTAATGATTAAGTGAGAAGGCTGTGAAACAGGGGCTGTTGTCATAGGACTTCGAATTGATACTATCATAGTGGATTTCCTTCCTGGCTTGGTAGCCTCCAGATGTAGGTGTGTTTGTCACCGAACTGGGTTAACAAATCACTTGTGCATCTTTACTTTATGTATGTTTTATTCTGCTTCTGAACCACTGTTTTGCATACTCTGTTTTACTGCACTAGTACTCTGTTTTACGGTTCAGAACCAGTCCTGCCAGGAATTTCATTTAGTCTGATGCGTAATAAATGAACATTTGAATATTGTTCATCTCTAATTGTGGAATAAAATTCGTGGTTTACATTGTCACCAAATGTAACATAAAGGATGACAATGAAACCGAAGCATTACTTAAATCGATTGAAATACAATGTAACATAAAATACCGACTCGAGAAAAATAAAACTTGAAGGACCAATAAAAAATGAAAAAAATGAACTTACAAGGTCACTATCATAATTTTGCCAATAAAATAAAAAAAAACACTAATGAATGGTTAGGAGTCAGTCTCTTCTTTGTTTTTCCAAGATTTCCTCCTCAAGAGGTAATCTTATTTGAGACATTGTCAAAGAACAAATACATCCCCTTCTCCAAAATGGTCTGTTTGGTAAGGCCACATAGCTAAGTTATAGCTTATCAGTTTGTAATGTGGGTTACATTGTCACCAAATGTAATGTAAATGATGACAATTAAATCGAAGCATTACTTAAAGGCTATATCGATTGAAATACAATGTAACATAAAATACCGACTCAAGAAAAATAAAACTTAAAGGACCAATAAAAAATGAAAAAGATTAACTTAAAGGGTCACTATCAACAATAGTTTTGATCGCTGTCGTAGGCGGTCAAAAATAATTAATTTTTTAAATGTAGTAACAAGGTAGTTAAACCTTGGTCGTCTCACAAGGACCTCTTATTTGATAATTAACAAAACTAAGAACGATGAATAACACAATTAAATGAGGGTTTTCGGTTTGTTCATATTGAAAGAGAATCAGAAATTCAATTAATAAAAAAGACGATTGATTCATTGGTCTTAGACAACTCGTTTGATCCTATCATAGGTTCACAGAGATATTCATTCAACTATTTATGCTCTGGTTGATTTATAAAACTAATTATACAAGCGACAATCGGTTTTATATGAATTCATTCGATTAAGCATCTCATGTGTTCAACTAACCATGGACGGTGAACAAGCGTCACATAAAACACGGTTAGTATCATGACAAATTCAATCAACCCTATTGCTAAGCGCAAAAGTTCGTATCAATTTCTATTCGGATTAATTTAAACAAGCGATGAATTAATACGAATAAAACTCAACTACATAAATTCGAGATAGAATAATTAACCATCATTGAATCAGAATTCATACGGAATATAGAGAAACGAAATTGATACGACAAAGCATAAATAGATAAACGAACTTGCAATTAAATTCGAACCTCAAGAAATCATGAATGAGTTCCTTACACCAATGAATCAACCTAAAGTTTAGTTCTCCATAGCAAGAGCAGCCGTCAAGGTTCTGTTTTCGAGAATGCAGAATGACTAACCCTAGGCTGCGTTTTGGTTTAAATAATACGGGCTCCAAAAGTTACGGGCCGAAAACATAAGTTTGGGTCGAAAATAATTAAATTACATAAAGTCTGGAACATGACGCGATTATTTGACACAATTGCGCTCCGAACTGGCTTCAGGCTTCAACATAAAAGTTGTAGATCTCTCTGTTAGCTTTCCAACGCACTTGACTGTGTCTCAATCCGATTCCTGTAGCTCCAGTTATGATTTTTACACTAAAAACTGCTTATGCTGAAAATAACATACGAAAATAGATTAGAAGCAAACAAAGACTTAATTCTAAAAACATAATAAAATAGTAAAATAAACAAAACAAACTAGAGAAATGCCTAAGTAAAAACATAGAAGAATGTGCATCAAAATGCACTGATCAAATTCCCCCACACTTAAACTTTTGCACTCCGAGCAAAAATTAAAAATTCAAGACAAAGAAACTTCAAAACAAAAAATGAAACGGAGCATGCAAACTCAAAAGTTATCAGGACACAAGATGCAAACACCCTTCTAAGTCTAAGCTTCAAGACATGGCATTAGCGAGAAATTCAACTGTGACATTCAAAGTAAGTATGGAAAACAGATTACCAAAAAGTACATCAAAAGTATCAAGATCCTCACAAGATAAACTGTTTCCACTCAACTCTCAAGTGTTTAGGTTAGTGTTTACACTCAAAGCACAACATGAAAGTTAGTACTACCATAAGCTTGAAAAGACTCTAACATTCACAAATTGAAATACATTGCACACAAAGATCAAAAGGACTTTTATTATGGTTGTAACTTGGCCAAGGTCAGGGTGAGATATATCCTACGGGGTACTAAGTTAAAATTCAAAGAGCTAAAAGAGGATTGAAGAAATTGCGGGAGTTGAACTACAAAACATCTCAAAAGGAAATTCTATTGAACAACAAACTTACAACTTAATTCTCTTCTCTTTTTTTTCTTTTATTCTCTGTTTTTTTTTTCAGAAGGATTAAAATTGACATCCTTCTCTATTTTTTTCATTTTTTTTTTCTTCTCTTTTGCTTTTCTATTTTTTTTTTGCCAACATCATAACAACATCATCATAAGCATAATGTTCAACCCCGCACAACTCCATACAAGACTCTTCTAACCCCTTGAATAGGGTGATATATTGTTTTTCACTTTTCGGCTTGTAATGAGTTTTAAACACAAAAAAGGATGATAGGCTCAAAGGGTTTTCCAAACAAGGGATAATATTGTTAAGGTTGGCTTTTTGGCTAACAGGTTAAAAATAAAACAAAACAACATGCCTTTATCATTTCAGTGTGCACAAGTAAACAAAAAGTTTCAACAAGAGTCAATTCAAGTTCTAGAGACTAACAAACATGAGTGAAATCACACAAGAAAGAAAGAGATGGATTTTTTTATGTTATCCATTATTAGGCTCAAAATCTCACAAGGTTTAGTGATCTATCACTAGTGATGTACAATTTAGAGCTTAGTTAAACATATATACCAAGAATGCACAAAAAGAGTAAATCACATCACACCACAAGTCTTTCGACAAAGAACAGAGAGAATATTCACAGATGTAGCAAAATAACTAACAAGAAAGCATGCAAATTCCATTTTTTTTTATTCAAAAAAAAATAAACATAAAATTAAAGACAAAAAAAAGAAAAACAACTAAAAACTAAAATGTTCCCCCCCACACTTAAATCAAGCATTGTACTCAATGTAACAATAAGCGAGAATAAGGAAGGAACACACCCGAGGGGCTAAGGTGTAGCAGCTGGAGCTTCTATGTCTGGTGGTTTAGGTGGAGGCCTTGCTGCACTACGAACACATGAAACAGGAAAAAGTAAGTAGCAGGTGAACTTGTCTATTAGTATAAGATCCGGTGGCTTAGGAGGAATAGCCAGCACATATAGTGAACCTGCACTAATAAAAGCATAGAAATCAGAAAATCCACAATTAGCTTGTGAGTCAGATAAATTGGGTGGAAGAGATTCACAAATGGTAAAAGACAACTGCATGTTGCTTGGCTTAATTAGAGGTTCCACCGACAATTTTTCTGCTGTGGACAATGGTTGCTTATGGCTAAAATCCACATTTTTGCTGTCAAATTCAAGAGTTGTTGAATTTGCTTGAATTTCTGCACAAGTGGTTGGCGGCATCAAAATTTCTTCACCTGAAATGGCTGCACTGATCTTATGACAAACATTACAAACACCACACTCACAAGCAAAAATTTCAAGAGATTTATGTACTTCAAGAGAAGTATATAATTCATCCAAATCAGATTTCAAGGGATTTTGTGGTATAATCTCTTTCATGCATTCACTTGAATTTTTGTTGCTTACCTTGTGCTCGTCAGATGAAACAAACACTGTTTTAACGGGCTCACCTGGAGAATCATCAAGACATGTATCACATTGTGTTACCTCCAATAGTGAAACAGGTTGTACATCATCATGAGACATCTTATTCTCTTGAATTTGATGGACGGTGGAAACTATTTGTTCAACTTGGACTTTTATAACTTGAAGAGAAGATTGCATATGTTGTTGAAATTGCAAATCATCTTCAATCATTCGCTTATTAGTTTCAGCCATTTGCTTGATAATTTCTTCCAATTACGATTGTGTGTCAGCTGATACATTTTGTTGAAATTGTTGATATGGCCAAATAGGTTGCTCTTCAAGATATGAATTTTGTTCACAATAGTATTGTCCTTGAAAATCACCTACAACTTGGGTCTCACCACAAAAGTTAGTATCTAACAAAATAGGACATGCATCACTACAATGAAAATTTGAAGAACAAATATTGCAAATCACAAGTGGAATATGATTTTGAAAGCATGCTTGTTGTTCTCTTGATTCCATCAAATTAACAAGATAAGCCAATTCGTCCAATGAGTTACCCATTTTTTTTTTCAGCTTCAATGCAAAATTCAACGTCGGAACCTGAAACAAAAGAAAAACTAAAAACAAAATAAAAATTGTTAGTAAGGTTAGTTCGTTTTTAATTTTACTAATTCCAATTAGAGGTCCCCGGCAACGGCGCCAATTTGATCGCTGTCGTAGGCGGTCAAAAATAATTAATTTTTTAAATGTAGTAACAAGGTAGTTAAACCTTGGTCGTCTCACAAGGACCTCTTATTTGATAATTAACAAAACTAAGAACGATGAATAACACAATTAAATGGGGGTTTTCGGTTTGTTCAGATTGAAAGAGAATCAGAAATTCAATTAATAAAAAAGACGATTGATTCATTGGTCTTAGACAACTCGTTTGATCCTATCATAGGTTCACAGAGATATTCATTCAACTATTTATGCTCTGGTTGATTTATAAAACTAATTATACAAGCGACAATCGGTTTTATATGAATTCATTCGATTAAGTATCTCATGTGTTCAACTAACCATGGACGGTGAACAAGCGTCACATAAAACACGGTTAGTATCATGACAAATTCAATCAACCCTATTGCTAAGCGCAAAAGTTCGTATCAATTTCTATTCGGATTAATTTAAACAAGCGATGAATTAATACGAATAAAACTCAACTACATAAATTCGAGATAGAATAATTAAGCATCATTGAATCAGAATTCATACGGAATATAGAGAAACGAAATTGATACGACAAAGCATAAATAGATAAACGAACTTGCAATTAAATTCGAACCTCAAGAAATCATGAATGAGTTCCTTACACCAATGAATCAACCTAAAGTTTAGTTCTCCATAGCAAGAGCAGCCGTCAAGGTTCTGTTTTCGAGAATGCAGAATGACTAACCCTAGGCTGCGTTTTGGTTTAAATAATACGGGCTCCAAAAGTTACGGGCCGAAAACATAAGTTTGGGTCGAAAATAATTAAATTACATAAAGTCTGGAACATGACGCGATTATTTGACACAATTGCGCTCCGAACTGGCTTCAGGCTTCAACATAAAAGTTGTAGATCTCTCTGTTAGCTTTCCAACGCACTTGACCGTGTCTCAATCCGATTCCTGTAGCTCCAGTTATGATTTTTACACTAAAAACTGCTTATGCTGAAAATAACATACGAAAATAGATTAGAAGCAAACAAAGACTTAATTCTAAAAACATAATAAAATAGTAAAATAAACAAAACAAACTAGAGAAATGCCTAAGTAAAAACATAGAAGAATGTGCATCAAAATGCACTGATCAGTTACATTGTCACCAAATGTAATGTAAATGATGACAATTAAATCGAAGCATTACTTAAAGGCTATATCGATTGAAATACAATGTAACATAAAATACCGACTCAAGAAAAATAAAACTTAAAGGACCAATAAAAAATGAAAAAGATTAACTTATAGGGTCACTATCATAATTTTACCAATAAAATAAAACAAACACTAATGAATGGTTAGGAGTCGGTCTCTTCTTTGTTTTTCAAAGATTTCCTCCTCAAGAGGTAATCTTATTTGAGACATTGTCAAAGAACATATACATTCCCTTCTCCAAAATGGTTTGTTTGGTAAAGCCAAGTATCTAAGTTAGCTTATCAGTTTGTCTGCCAAAAAAAGACTTGTTTGATAATTTTCTTTTCATCAGGAGCTTATAGCTTATTCACCCAAATCATTTTAAGTTATTATATTTTAAACGCTTCTGCTCAATTTGGCATAAACAGGTGGAAATGTTGTATTTTGCTTCATAACATTGTTTTGTAGGAGAATATCATTGATCGGTGGAAGTGGTTACCTAACACAATTAAAGGTTACTCAGTCAGTGGTGTTTACCAGATGTTTGCGGCAATATAACATAATGCAAATATGTTGGAACAAAATGTGTTAAACAACTCTCTTCAGAATTAAGAGGGAGTTTGTTGAAACATTATGTGTAAACATATCTCTCTTTATGGTTTTGATGATAACAAAGTGTTAAATAGAAAATTAGTTATTTGCTAATGCTTTGTTCAAGTGATTTCAGAACCACATGTTTATTGATTGGAAATTAATAATGGTTATGGAAGAACAAGCTTAGAGCAAGGAAAGCTTAGAAGCAAGTTGCAAAGCTGGAATAAAACTGAGTGCTCCTGAAGTGGTGCTTCTGTAGTCTGAGTCTGAAGCCTGCGTCTGAAGGCAGCTTCTGAAGTCTGAGTCTGAAGGCAGCTTCTGAAGGAAGTCAACAAAAGTCAACGTCTGAAGACCTGCTTCTGAAGTCTGAGTCTGAAGATGTGCTTCTGATGCACTGTTCACGCAGAAGCTTCTGAAGGCTGATGTGGCATGAAAAGCAACTGGTACTGTGCGCATTTAATGCCTGGATGTGTCGGAACAACCCAATGGAACAGTTGTCTCCCTGACTCAGACATTCCCCAGCTTTTAAGGTAGGCTAATTCAAAAATGGCTGCTGCTCTGTTTTCTGGAAAAAGTTCAGCACACAATTGCAGCTATGGTAGCTCTCAACTTGCAACGGCTCTTTCCTCAAATTATGCAAATCTTCAACAGCTCTATTTCCTCTATAAAAGGAAGAAGAATTGAAGAAGAAATTTTGCTAAGACTCTTGAAACTGAACAACTGAACTTCTACTTTGTTTTGCTGTCAAAAATACGCAAGTTACCAAACACTTAGAAATTCTTTCAATTCTTTGTATCCTAGAATTTCTTAAGGTTTAGAGTCTTACCCTGAGTTGTATTAAGTGAACACCTCTGATATTTTATCAAGTGTTCAATCCAAACTTGTTTTCATTGCAATCCAGTTTGGTCATTAAGTCTCAGTCTGAATGTTGAGCATTTGTAATCTCATTCCTTTGTGGTCTGAGTCAGAAGTCTCTTGACTTAGTGTCTTGAGCATTGGGAAGTCTCTTGACTTAGTGTCTTGAGAATTGGAAGCCTCTTCCTTTGTGGTTGAGCATTAGAAGCCTCTTCCTTTGTGGTTGAGCATTAGAAGCCTCTTCCTTGGTGGTTGAGCAACTGGAAGTCTCTTCCTTAGTGGTTGAGCATTTGTAATCAGCTGATTATAGTGGAAATCTCTTGTTGGAAAACAAGGGGACTGGACTACTTCTCACATTGAGAAGGAACCAGTATAAATTGTTGTGTCTCTCTCTTCCCTTCTCTATTTACTTATTAATCCGCTGCAAACACTCTTTGAAAATAGTTCAGAACCTGGTTCTGAACTAACCTTAAGTTTTGAGAAGAAAAGAACTAAGTTTTTGAGTCACACACAATTCAACCCCCCCCCTTCTTGTGTGTGTTTTTCTCACCTTCAGTTGGTATCAGAGCTCCGGTTCTGATATTAACACTTAACAGTGTGTCAGTAGGATCCTGAGAAAAACATGTCATCTGATAATGAAGATTCACCTCCTCCTCCTCCTCCTAGACATACTTCTGTACAATATGATTATGGTACAGATGACAGAAAATCTAGATCACACAATAAACCTCCAATGTTTACTGGTGATCCTGTGAAGTTCTCATGGTGGAAGAGTAAAATGTACAACCATATTATTGGGATTGATGATTCACTATGGGACATCATAGAAGATGGAATCACAATTCCAGTTGATGAAGAAGGTGTTGTTGTCAATAGAAGAGCTCTGAGTGATGCAGAAAGAAAGATCTATAGGAAGCATCACAATGTCAGAGGTATCATTGTGGATTCATTACCTCACAATGAATATCAGAAGCTGAGTGACAAGTCAACAGCCAAAGCAATATTCACATCCCTCTGCTCTAACTATGAAGATAACAAAAAGGTTAGAGAAGCTAAGGCTAACATCCTTGTTCAGCAATATGAATTGTTCATAATGAAAGAGGATGAAAATATTGAGACTATGTTCTCAAGATTTCAGACTCTGATTTCTGGACTTCAGATTCTGAAGAAGAGTTATACCACAGCTGATCATGTGAATAAAATCCTTAGAAGTATGCCATCTAAATGGAGACCTAAAGTGACTGCTATTGAGGAAGCTAAGGATCTGAATACTTTAAGTATTGAGGATATTATAAGCTCCCTCAAGGTGCATGAACTGGGACTCAATAAGGATGAGTCTGTTAGAGAACCAAAATCATTAGCTTTGAAATCTAAAAGAAAGCCTGCTAAAGCTTTGAAAGCTATTGAATCTGAAGAAGAATTTCCTGAGGGAAATTCTGATGAAGATTCAGATGCTGATGAGCTTGCAATGCTTTCTAAAAGAATTCAGTATCTAATGAATAGAAAGAAAAAATTCTCTAACAGAAGCAGTAACTTTAGAGGATCTGGTTCAAAGAGGGATAATCAGAAGGAAAGCTGTTACAACTGCAAGAAGCCTGGGCATTTCATTGCTGACTGTCCTGATCTTCAGAAGGAAAAGTCTAAAGAGAAAGCAAAGAAATCCAGCTCAAAGTCCAACAGTTTCAGAAACAAGCTTAAAAAGAGTCTCATGGCAACATGGGATGATCTGGACAATGAGTCTGAATCTGATGAAGAGGAAACAAACCTGGCCTTGATGGCAACTGCATTCTCTGATGCAGAATCCTACTCAGATTCAGAAACAAGCTTAAAAAGAGTCTCATGGCAACATGGGATGATCTGGACAATGAGTCTGAATCTGATGAAGAGGAAGCAAACCTGGCCTTGATGGCAACTGCATTCTCTGATGCAGAATCCTACTCAGATTCAGATGAAGAAGATGAGGTATATTCTGAACTCACTAGATCTGAATTAATTAAAACAGTTAATGATCTTATGAGTCATCTAAAAACCAAGTTAGGAGAAATAAAATCTTTGAAAAATAAAACTAACTTGCTATCTGAGGAAAATCTTAAACTTCAGAATCAAATATTTGAATATGATGAAGAAGTTGAAGAACTCAGAAAAGAGGCTCATAAGAAACCTGAAGCAATTCTTACTGAACATGAAATAGCTCTTCAGGATTTCATTTTAACTGGATTCAATAGAACTAAAATTGCCTCTATGATGTATAATATGATCAGAAACAAAGGTGAAGGCATTGGTTATAATTCATTCAAACCTTCAAATGAATCAAACTCACCTTCTTGTTCTGGAAATATTTTAAAAGGCAATGGTATATGCTTTGTGCCTGCTTCTGATAACTCTGAGAAGTTGAAAATGTCAGATACTGAGACTAAGTCTGAAGTTCTGAACAGCTCAGACTCTGAAGCTTCTGAACCTAAGGATAAGATGAAGGCAGATGTTAAAACCTTGCCTAAATCTGAACCAAAAGGTTCTAAGCCTAAGAGTAAGAGAAAATCAGACTCTGAACCTGAAAATGTTCAGAATCTGAAGTGTTCAGAACCTGGAACTAGTAAGTCTTAGAATCTGAATAAGTTAAATTCAAATTTTTCAAAGACTGGGTTTACTAAAACTTCAAAATCTATTAAACCAGTCAAAACAAAACATTTCCAATCTCAGAATGTTGAGCAAAGCAAGCCAAAGCAAACCAATCAGTTTTCTGCTTCTAATTGTTTTAAGAAAGGCAAAACTGGATCTTGTCTTGTGCCTGAAGCTAGCAGAGTTAGAATTCTGAAGAGATCAGAACCAAAGTGCTCAATGGCTCAGACTCTAAACAAATCAGAACCAAAGACCTTCAAGTCTCAGGTTCTGAAGAAATCTGAGTCCAAACCCTTGAGAACTCAGGTTCTGAAACTCAGACTTATTCAAGATATAAGGATTCATATCCTAAGTATCAGAACAAGTCTGAATATCATAACTTTAGACACAAGATGAAAAAGCCAAAACCTTTCAGGACTAACCCCAAAGGACCCATGAAAATCTGGGTACCTAAGTCTGAGATCATTTCAATTGCAGATATGCTTAACATCCAGAGAAAAGGAAAGGTCATGGTACCTGGACAGTGGATGCTCGCATCATATGACAGGGGACAAGTCTATGTTCCAAACCCTAACTCTAAAAGAGGGAGGAACTGTGGGGTTTGGAGGAAGTCAGAAAGGAAAGATCATTGGTACTGGTAAGATAGGTAATTCTTCCCTGTACATTGATAATGTTTGGCTGGTAGATTGACTTAGACATAATTTACTTAGCATAAGTCAATTATGTGATAGTAATTATGAAGTCCTGTTTAATAAGAACACATGTACTGTAATCAATAACAAAGATAAGTATGTAGTGTTCAGAGGCAGCAGGAAAAACAATGTTTACAAGATAAATTTTTCTGAATTGGTTCAGCAGAAGGTAGTTTGCCTTCTGTCTGTGAGTGATGAGAAATGGGTTTGGCACAAAAGGCTAGGACATGCTAACTGGAGACTCATCTCTAAGTTTAGCAAGTTACAGCTGGTCAGAGGCCTACCCAGCATTGATTATCACTCAGATGCTCTGTGTTCAGCATGCCAAATTGGAAAATTTTCTAAAACTTCTTTCAAAACTAAGAACATTGTTTCCACCTCAAAACCTTTAGAACTCCTTCACATTGATTTGTTTGGTCCTGTTGGAACAGCTTCAATCAATGGGAAGAAGTATGGACTTGTAATTGTTGATGATTACAGTAGGTGGACTTGGGTAAAATTCCTTAGAACCAAAAATGAAACATATGATGTGTTTTTCAAATTCTGCAAACAAGTACAAAATGAAACTGATTTGAAACTTTTAAAAATCAGAAGTGATCATGGTGGGGAATTTGAAAATGAACCTTTTGAAAATTTTTGTGAAGATCATGGAATTATCCATGAGTTCTCATCTCCTAGAACTCCACAACAAAATGGAGTTGTAGAGAGAAAGAACAGATCTTTACAAGAAATGGCAAGAACCATGATCCATGAATCCAAAATTGCTAAGTACTTTTGGGCAGAAGCTGTAAACACAGCATGTTATAATCAGAACAGGATCTATTGAAATTCTGGCTAGGCAATAATAAGAGTTTACCAGGTTCTGAACCAAACAGGTTCTGAACAATACGCAGGGCACAGTAAATTGCAAAAACAGAGCACAACAAAACACAATGCAAGAGCAGAAAATAAAGTGCAGGAAAGCTAAAGAACACACAAGATTTGTTAACCCAGTTCGGAGTAAACACCTCCTACTCTGGGGGATACCAATCCAGGAAGGAAATCCACTATTGGATTTAATCCTCAAGACTCAGACACTGACTCCCAGTTCTTATCCCAAGCAATTAACCTCCACCTAGTCAGACTTCTATCCAACTCTGAGTAATAGAATCCACTATCTTCCTATTCAAGTAACTAAACCCAGTTATTGAAACCCTTAACAAAAATCACTCTGTTTTTCAGAAAACTTCAAAAACACAAAGACTTCATTCGTACCTAAAGGCTTAGAATGAATTACAACTCAATCAAACACCTAAACCAACTCTAACAGAGTGGTGCACAATAAAGCTAAAAGCTTAAAAAACTAAGACTCAATTTTCTGATCTTAAACTCTATAAATCGTAAGTCTTGAATAGCAGCAGCCCTCCTCCTTATATAGCCTTCAGTCTTGCAGCATAAATAACAAACTAATCTTCTGATTTGATTTGTTACTGAAATAAGATTGGTCCAATAATGTAACAAATAAAACTGTATCATATCTTTGGAAGATTATAACAGGAAAATATGAATTGCATATCTTTGAACCAAATCTTCAATAAAATCTTCTCCAAATAAATCAGCATTCTAGAAGCAATATGCGTAGATAAATCTTCAATAAATCTTGCAAAGATTCGCACAGAAAAACCTTGAAAATAACCAGCTTCTGATGAAGTCAACATAAGTCAACGCTGGACTTCAGAACCTGAATCAGCTTCTGAAGTGCTACAGTGCTTCTGATGAGGCATTCAGCTTCTGATGTCATTTTGAGCTTTTGAACAGCTTTAAATGAAATTTCTTGCAACTGAAGACTTGTTATAAATATGGAGATGCTTCTAAACAACACTTTGGTTTTGCCAAAACATGCAGCCAACACCAAAAGACTCAACAATCTCCCCCTTTGGCAAATTTTTGGCTAAAACCATCCAAGTTCTTCAATCTCCCTTATAATCAACTCAGCAATGAAGAACTCCACAATAGTATATCATAGCATAAACATAAGCAGCGGACACAGCTATGAATAACACAGACCAGCTTCAGTTCTACAAAACATAACAGCTACTGAAGCACACATACCACGTACTGATCAACTACTGATCATCACAACCATGGTATCAGAGCTACTGATCAACTCTTGATCATCACAAACACTCCCCCTTACTTCTGAATCTCCACAACACTTCCCCTGCAACTCAGCTTCTCACACAAACTCCCCCTCACTACTGAACTACAGAGAAACATGGTATCAGAGCATATCAGAAGCACACTTTATGGTATCAGAGCAAACTTCAGGATCACAAAAACACACTCAGGATCATAACAATCTTGTACTCCCCCTGAGACACATATTCCCCCTTGGTCATATCTGGACATATAATGCTTTGGTTTCAGAGCAAAACACCTTCTGAATCAAAGACACACATATCTGAACTGCAGCAATACATCTTCTAACTCTTGGTATCAGAGCCAACACATTGCATAAGATTTTCTCCCCCTTTTTAGCCATAAAATTCTGACAAATCATAGTCTTCAAATAGGGAATAAAATCAAAACAGGTAGCACAGATCCTTGAAAACTTGTTAGATTCAGACTCAGGTTCAGGATCACACTTAGCATAGGCACAACTGGCAGGTACTCTATCTTCCTCACATCCAGTTTGCAGTAATTGCTATAACTCTTCATGCAAACACACACCTAACTTGCTCCTTAAGTTTTCAAACTGTTTAGCATCCAAGGCCTTTGTGAAAATGTCAGCAACTTGTTCTTCAGTAGCTACATGTTCCAGCTGAACAATCTTGTCCTCCACAAGGTTTCTGATAAAATGGTGTCTAATATCAATGTGTTTAGTTCTACTGTGCTGAATTGGATTCTTAGAGATGTTGATAGCACTCAAATTGTCACAAAACAATGTCATAGTTCTTTGTTCAATGTTGTACTCCTCCAGCATCTGCTTCATCCACACCAATTGTGAGCAACTACTTCCAGCAGCAATATACTCAGCCTCAGCAGTTGATAATGACACACAGTTTTGTTTCTTGCTGAACCATGAAATCAAGTTATTTCCTAAGAAGAAACAACCTCCTGAAGTGCTCTTCCTGTCATCAGCACTTCCAGCCCAGTCAGCATCACAATATCCCATCAGTTCAGAACTTGAACTGTGTGAATACATGATTCCATAGTCACTTGTGCTATTCACATCCTTCAGGATCCTTTTAACTTGTGTCAGATGACTCATCTTAGGATTAGCTTGATATCTTGCACAAACTCCTACAGCATAAGTAATATCTGGTCTGCTTGCAGTTAAGTACAATAGGCTCCCAATCATGCTTCTGTACTGACTTTGATCAACTGATACTCCTTGTTCATCTTTGGTTAGCTTCAGATGAGTAGCAGCTGGTGTCTTCTTATGAGCAGCTGATTCCATTCCAAACTTCTTCACTATGTTCTTGGCATATTTACTCTGAGAAATGAAGATTGTATCTTCCATTTGCTTAACTTGTAATCCAAGAAAATATGTCAGCTCACCCACCAAACTCATTTCAAACTCTGATTGCATTTGCTGAACAAACAGTTTGACCATCTTCTGAGACATCCCTCCAAACACTATATCATCCACATAAATCTGAGCAATCATCAGATTCCCATTTTCATTTTTCACAAACAAAGTTTTATCAGAACCTCCTTTTCTGTAACCTTGAGCCACAAGAAACTGAGTCAATCTTTCATACCATGCTCTTGGTGCTTGTTTCAATCCATATAAGGCTTTCTTCAATTTGTACACATGATCTGGAAACTGAGGATCCACAAAACCCTTAGGCTGTTCAACATATACTTCTTCTTGCAAATATCCATTCAGAAATGCACTCTTCACATCCATCTGGAATAATTTGAACTTGAGAATACAGGATACACCCAACAGTAGTCTTATGGATTCTAGTCTGGCCACAGGTGCAAAGGTCTCATCAAAATCAAGTCCCTCAACTTGAGTATAACCCTGAGCAACCAACCTTGCCTTGTTTTTGACTACAGTACCATTTTCATCTGTTTTATTCTTGAATATCCACTTAGTCTCAATCACATTCAGCCCTTCAGGTCTTGGAACTAGATCCCACACTTCACTCCTTTTGAATTGATTCAACTCATCTTGCATTGCTTCAATCCAAAATTCATCAGTTAGGGCTTCTTTCACATTTTTAGGCTAAACCTTTGACACAAAGCATGAATCAGTAGCAGCTGGTTCTGATCTTCTGGTTCTGACCCCTTGATCCAAACTCCCAATGATCAGCTCCTTAGGATGATCCTTCTGAACTCTTATTGAAGGCCCTTTATTGGTAGGATCATGATCTGGATGCACTTCTGCTTCTTCAGACTCTGGATGATTTTCTGCTTCTGAAGTTTGTTCTTCTGATGCTTCAGACTCTGGAACAACTTCAGACACACCTCTATCTTTCTCAGCAGACAGGTCATCAATTACCACATTAATGGACTCCATCACAACCTTGGTTCTGGAATTAAACACCCTATAAGCTCTGCTGTTTACTGAATAACCCAGGAATATGCCTTCATCAGACTTAGGATCCAGCTTTCTCCTATTTTCTCTATCAGCCAAAATATAACATCTGCTCCCAAAAACATGGAAATATTTGACTGTAGGCTTCCTCCCTTTCCACAGTTCATACAATGTAGATGTTGTTCCCTTCTTCAGAGTGACTCTATTATGGATATAACATGCAGTGTTCATAGCTTCAGCCCAAAACATATATGGCAGCTTCTTAGCATGCAACATAACCCTTGCACATTCTGCTAATGTCCTATTCTTCCTCTCAACTACACCATTTTGCTGAGGTGTGATAGGTGCAGAAAACTCATGCTTTATACCTTCAGAAGCACAGAATTCTGAAAAACTCTTGTTTTCAAATTCTTTGCCATGATCACTTCTGATCCTGACTATGCCACAGTCTTTTTCTCTTTGTAATTGAATGCACAGGTCTTTAAATACTTCAAAAGTATCAGACTTTTCTCTAACAAAACTGATCCATGTGAATCTTGAGTAGTCATCTACCATTACAAAAGCATATCTTTTGCCTCCAATACTCTCAACTTGCATTGGCCCCATTAAATCCATATGAACAAGTTCTAGTACTTTAGTAGTTACCTGATGAACTAATCTGGGATGAGACTTTCTTGTTTGTTTCCCAATTTGACAATCACCACAAACATTGTCCTCATTGATCTTCAGATTAGGTACACCTCTGATAGCTTCAGTACTTAGGATTTTCTTCATGCCTTTCAGATGCAGATGTCCCAGTTTCTGGTGCCAGAGCTTGACTTCCTCTTCTAAGCTCATAAGACAAGAAGTCAGACTTCTTTCTTCTTCAGAAACCCATAAGTAACAATTGTCTTTGGATCTGCAACCTCTTATCTTCCTGATCAGTAACAATACACTCCAGTTTGTTGAAATTAACCTTTAGATCTTGATCACAAAGTTGGCTAATACTGATCAGATTAGAGGTTAATCCTTCCACCAGTAGCACATCATTAAGTCTGGGCAAGCCTTCTCTGTTCAAATCACCAATACCCAGAATCTGACCTTTTACACCATCTCCAAATGTCACATAACTTCTGAAGTATGATCTGATATTGCTCAGTAGCTTCTTCACACCAGTCATGTGCCTTGAACACCCACTATCAAAATACCAGTCTTCTTTTGAGGTGGCTCTTAATGAAGTATGAGCAATCAGGCCTACATTCTGAACCTTAGGTTTCCACACCTTCTGAACACTGTGTCTGGGTGCAGCTGGTTGCACTCTTCTATATTGGAAGTGTTCAGGGTAACCATACAATTTAAAGCAGAACGGTTTGATATGCCCTTTCTTTCCACAATGATGACAGACCCATGGATGATTCCTCCTCCTTCTGTTTCTGAAAGATTTCTGGGGTTGCTTCTGAGGTAGCATCTGACCATGCTTCTGACTTTGCATCTGAACATGCTTCTGACCTTGCATCTGAGGTCTCTTCTGAGCTTGCTTCTGAGCTGGCATCTGGGCTTGTTTCTGAGGTCTCCTCTTTGATGTTCCAACCATAGAATCATGAGTTTGAGTAGCAGGAACAAAATTCATTTGTTTAGGAATCTGAGTCTGATCAACAAAACCTAAACCAGTTTTTCCTTGTTGCTGATTCCCCAAAATGTCCTCCAACTTATCAGTAGCAGAGTTCAACATCTTCACTTGCTTCTTCATTTGATCAAGTTGGGAGTTCAGTTGGTTCACTTCTTCTTTTAAATCTGAATTCTGCACTGACAGTTCACCTTTTTCAGCCTCCAGTTGAAGAATAGTCTCCTTCTGATCTAGAACTTGTTTGCAAACCTAAGCACTTCTGGTATACAGCTTCTTGTAGTTATCAGCTAGTTCATCATATGAGGTTTTAGCAGCTTCAGACACATATAAGGCTTCAGACTCTGAGTCAGACTCTGAAAAGGTCTCAGACTCTAAGACAGCTTCCTTCTTCAAGATAGCTCCTGACCTTACAACCAAACCAGTATCACACATATCAGATTCACTAACATCATCTTCTTCAGAACCATCATCAGATCATGCAACAGCTAGGCTCTTCTTCTTCTGCTTCTTAAGAAAAGTAGGACATTCAGTTTTGATATGTCCATAACCCTCACACTCATAGCACTGCACACCTTTGGCTTGGTTACTTTTCTCCTCAGACTTGGTCTTCTTCTCATCAGTTTGTTGCTTTTTGTTATTGAATCTGAAATTCTGACCTTTGGCTTTGGCTTTTCTGTTAACATTCTTCAGAATCTTGTTGAATTGTTTTCCCAGCAACACTAGAGCTTCTGATAGATAATCCTCATCAGACTCTTGTTGATCATCAGCTTCAGAATTCACACTAAAAGCTACACCTTTTCCTTTCTTCTCAGTCTGTTTACAAAAAGCAGTCTCAAAGTTCAACAAAGAACCAATGAGCTCTTCAACCTTCATAGCAGAAATATCATGAGCCTCCTCAATTGCAGTGACCTTCATGTCAAATCTTCTGGGCAGGGACCTGAGGATTTTCCTTACTAACTTCTCATCAGTCATCTTTTCTCCAAGTGAATCAAAAGAATTTGCCATGTCCAGCACATTCATGTAAAAATCCTGAATAGATTCATCATCCTTCATCTTCAGGTTCTCAAATTTGGTGGTCAGCAGCTGCAATCTGGACATCTTCACCTTAGAAGTTCCTTCATGAGTGGTTTTCAGAATTTCCCAAGCATCCTTAGCCACAGTACATTGTTTGATAAGTCTGAACATGTTCTGGTCCACACCATTAAAGATTGCATTCAAAGCTTTTGAATTTCCCAGAGACAAGTCATCTTCAGCTCTGGTCCACTCCTCTTCAGGCTTCAAAACTCCAGTTTTGTTACCATCTTTGTCCAAAACCTCAGGATGTTCCCAGCCTTTTATCACAGCTTTCCAAGTCCTGCTGTCAATAGACTTTAGAAAAGCACACATCCTTGACTTCCAATACTCATAGTTTGTGCCATCTAGTAGGGGTGGTCTATTGACATAGCCTCCTTCTCTATCCATGCTTGCCAGAAATAAACTCCTCTGGATCTCACCCAAATTACAGGCAGGGTGCCTGCTCTGATGCCAATTGAAATTTTGGCTAGGCAATAATAAGAGCTTACCAGGTTCTGAACCAAACAGGTCCTGAACAATACGCAGGGCACAGTAAATTGCAAAAACATAGCGCAACAAAACACAATGCAAGAGCAGAAAATAAAGTGCAGGAAAGCTAAAGAACACACAAGGTTTGTTAACCCAGTTCGGAGTAAACACCTCCTACTCTGGGGGATACCAATCCAGGAAGGAAATCCACTATTGGATTTAATCCTCAAGACTCAGACACTGACTCCCAGTTCTTATCCCAAGCAATTAACCTCCACCTAGTCAGACTTCTACCCAACTCTGAGTAATAGAATCCACTATCTTCCTGTCATACCCCATTTTTGACCCGTTTTTATTTCATTTCTCTCGTCTTTTAGGCCGGAAATTTTCGTCGTTTCAGACGAAATTTCGGCAGGGAGGTATTTTAAAATACCTCATTTTTGTTCCGAAGGCGACCGTTTTATTTTATTTATTATTATTTTTATCATTTATTATTATTCTTATTATTTTTAGTTTTTTCTTTTTATTTTCTTTTTGTTTTAGTGTTTTCTTTTTTTTATTTTTCTTTGTTTTCGTTTTTATTATTCAATATGTTTTATTTTACTGTCAGTTTTTTAATTTAGTCATTTTGGTCCATTTTTCAGTCCAAGGCCCAGAGGGGCATTTCAGTCATTTTCGTTTTTACCCATTTTTTACTATAAATGGCATTCAATGCACAGTACACAGGACACAATTCCCGAGTACAGTACCAACCAGTCAGAGCCACCACTAGCAACACCCTCCAACCACCCACAACCACCAACATAATCAGAATTCCGGCCACCACAAAAATCAAAAACACAGCAAAATCATCACTACTGTAAACCAAAACCGAAAAACACAGTATTATTTCAGCCATCTCAACCCATAACCACCATACATCCGTTAAAGCTTAGCATCACACGCAAACCGCAAGCTCAACAGCGAGTATAAAGCCAACGTTAACAAAGCAAAACCTCAAACCGAAAACAAAATCCCACAACTCCAAACCCAAATAACTCATAACCGAATCAAAACAACCAAAGTTAGCAGAAACCGAACCCAGAGCGAAGAAGAAGAGGTATTTTTCTGTCAAACGAAAACTTAGATCTAGCTTCTTCTTTAAATTTTTTCGCGAATCCGAGCTCAGATTCAGAGAGAGTGTAAAAAAGGGATTCGGATGTTGTTGTTTTTTTTAAAAGAGGAGTGAGGGTCTGACTCCGGCGCGGCGGCGGTGCCATCCTTGGCCGGCCAGCCCCACGCCGGAGAAGTAGAGGAGATGGTGAAGAGAGAGTTTGAGAGAGTGAAGAGAGAAGATGAGAGAAGAGAGAGAAGTTTAAGGAAAAATGACTAAAAAAAACCGGATGTTGGACTTAAATAAGCAGCTGAACCGGACCGGTTCTTCCGGACCGAACCGGTCCGGTTTATTTCCCTTGCAGCCCATCGGACTCTCTTAGGCCCATAACTGTTTCTTTCTTTGTTTTTTTTCTGATTTCTGCTCTTACCCCCCCTTTTAATTCTGCACCCCCCTTCTTCTTCTCTATTCTTTTTTTTTTTTATTTCTTATTTCTTGCATTTTTTTTATTTCTTTATTTTTTTTATGCACTTTATTCATTGCCTTTAATTTCCAGTACCCATGCATTTTTTTTTATTATTTTATTTTATTGCATCATATTTATTTATTGTCTTGCATTTTTATTTTCTTTCATTTTATGCATCATATTTAATTTTATGCCTTGCATTTTTTTTGTTTTCTTTATTTATTTTCCAGCACCATATTTAATTTTCAGTCTTGCATTTTATTTTCCAGCTCCATATTTATTTTTGCCTTGCATTTTTATTTTCTTTTATTTTATGCATCATATTTATTTTATTGTCTTGCATTTTTATTTTCTTTTAGCATCATATTTATTTTTATGTCTTGCATTTTTATTTTATTTTCAGCATCATATTTATTTTATGCCTTGCATTCTTATTTTTTTTATTTACTTTAAGCACCATATTTATTTATTGTTTTGCATTTCATGCATTTTTTATTTCTTTTTAGCATATTTACTTTAATGTAATTTTTATTATCTTTGTCATTTATTTTATTGCCAATAGAATGTATCTAGGTCCAATGTAAATAAAAATATAAATGAGAATATGCACCGACACCACATTTATTTTTTATGCTTTATGTCGAGGACGATTATGTAATTTGGACCGTATCCGAGGAAAAGGACCCTCACTTGATCCAATGTCATTTTGAGGGATCCGGCGCGTTTAGACTTTCTCAGCATATTTAGTCTCAGGACCTTAGGACCTAATCAAATTTTTCACAAAAAAAGTCAAAAAAGTCAAAATCCAAAAATATTTTATAACCAAAATTTTTAAAAAAAGTCAATCTTCTATCTTTTCTTTCTTAATCAAATTTCAATCAATCTTTAATCAATCAAACTTGTTTTCTTCAAATTAAAACTAATCATACTCACTTCTTTTTCCTTCTATGCCTCTACGGCCTCTCATCTTTCTTAAAACCTTTTTTCAAACTTTAAAATCAACCAAAACAAATCACTCAGCTTTTTACCCCGAACTACGTGATTTTGATCCCGCTCGGGTACGTAGGCAAAAGACTTTGTCTTTCCAAATCAATAAAATAACAAAAACATTTTCTTTCTTTTTTTACTTTCATCACTTTAATCTTTTCACACTTAAGCTTTTATTTACAAACAAATAATCAATTTAGCATAAAGATAAAATAAGCAAGAGGTTCCTATAGAGTACTATAGACGTTTAGGGTGCTAATACCTTCCCTTTGCGTAATCAACCCCCGGACCTTTGATCTCTAAAAATAGGGTTTTTCGAACTTTCTCCCTTTCCCTCGGAAAAATAAAAGCTCGGTGGTGAATATTAAAATTGCGAGTCAACGCTAATCAATAGCTTGATATCCAAAAATCACCGCGACAGAAAAATGGCGACTTCACTGGGGACCAAAATTCTAACTGGGTTAAACCTATCTTGCTTTTCTTTATCTTTATGCTTTGTTATTATTCGTATTTGTAAATATGTGCTTAAGTGTTTACCTTTTTACGTGAGTGGTGAGCTAAGTCCTACACCCGGGCTTGAGGGAAACATAAGATAGGACGGCGGTATAATCATAGTGTCTTTCCGAGGGTAAATTTCGGATGTGGCACATGTGATAACCCCACTCAATGGAGGAATCTTGGAAGTATTACTATGTTGGCATGAGTAAGTTGTGTCCGGCATTGATATTTTCAAGTGACCTATGAAGTTGAGGACCTTTAGTTACCTTTAACCCATCTTGGCCTTTTAGGACGTAGTGCGGTGGCTAACCAAGAGTAATCTTGAATTAGTTGATACGCGATACTACACTCAAACGAGACTTTCTTACAAATATTATCGGATCGGGAGTCAATCTCGTAACCCGACGGTATTTGGAAGGGGTTGAGGACTTTGGGAACTTGGTAGAACCCGTGATACAGGTACATGTGAAACCATAGTCCTTACCAAATGGCGTGTTTACCCTTGACTCCAACATTATGGACCTAAACTCACTATGTTTTCTCCGCTCCTTAGCATAATCATGCATACATGCATCCATGCATAAACTCTTTTCTTTTTCATCCAAAAAAACATCGAAGGACTTAAATAAGCTTTTTGTAAACATTGTAGATATGGATATTCCACGAAGAAGCACTAAGAAATATCTTTTCAAGAAACCAGACTTGTCAAAGTTAAGGGAGCTAAGGTCTTTAGTGAGTGATCCAACGAATTTTCAAGCTCATCATGGGAAGTTGCTTAATATTCTGAGAGTAGATGTTGAGGAAGGATGCTTAGAGACCTTGGTTCAGTTCTACGACCCACTCTACCATTGCTTCACCTTTCCTGATTATCAGCTTGTCCCCACACTTGAAGAGTACTCCTACCTAGTCGGTTTACCTGTGCCAGACAAGATACCATTCCACGGTCTTGAGCCCATCCCTAAACCCTCCGACATCGCAGCCGCTCTCCATCTTGAAACCTCCATCATCAAAGCAAACCTTACCTCTAAAGGAGGCCTCCAAGGTCTTCCCACCCGCTTCCTCTACCAACAAGCCTCCATATTCGCCGAAGCAGCTAGCACTTATGCCTTCCATTCCACCCTAGCCCTCCTCATATATGGCCTGGTACTCTTCCCAAATATTGACAACTTCATCGACATTAATGCCATCAAAATCTTCCTCTCCAAGAACCCTGTACCCACTCTGCTAGCCGATACTTACCACTCCATCCATGACCGTACCTTAGCCGGCCGTGGAACCATCCTTTGCTGTGCACCACTGCTTTACAAATGGTTTATCTCCCACCTACCTCAAACTCATACCTTCAAAGCTAACCTTGAAGATCTTCCTTGGTCCCAAAGAATCATGGCCCTCCATCCCTCAGATATAGTTTGGTATCAGGCAGCCTGTGACGTGGGGAAATTCATTGTCAGTTGTGGTGAATACCCCAACGTACCTCTTCTTGGTATGCGTGGCGGGATTAGCTACAACCCTTTTCTAGCCCGTCGACAGTTTGGTTACCCAGTGAGAGAAAAGCCAAACAATCTTGCCCTGACCAGTGAGTTCTATCTCTATCATGAAGACCACACAAACAGGAGAGAGAGATCCGCACGAGCTTGGAATGCCATCCGCAGACTTAACAGGAGTCAGCTAGGGAAGAAGTTTGGTTATGTGCATGAATCCTATACTCAGTGGGTCATTGATAGGACCATGAGTTTTGGCCTACCCTACCATCTACCTAGATACCTATCCTCTACCATCCCACCATCATCCTTGCCTATCCCCTTTGACACCAAGGAGGAGTTTCAGGAGCAGCTAACCAAGGAAAAGCAAGAGAAGGAAACCTGGAAGAGGAGATACCAGGAACTTGAGCTCGAGCATGAGACCTTGAAGGGGAAGCTAGCCCAGCAGAGCCGTGAGCTTTTCGTCCAGAACCAGAGGATAATTGAGAAGGATGACTTGCTTCGTCGGAAGGACGCTTTGCTCCACCAGGACGCTAGGAGGAAGAGGAGGTTCATGGAGTCGATCTCTAGTACACATTCAGATTCCGAGGATCCATCTGCTCCCGGAGTTTGAGTTTGAGTTCTTAGGACCTTATGTTTAGATGTTAGCTTCCAAAATCTCTTGACTTGTAAACAAAAAACTCCTTTGTAATATTTCAAATGCTTAAGTGAAGTATTTCAGTTTATGATGTTTACAATTACAAGTCCTTCGATAATAACTTGTTCTTTTTTCTTTTTGCATAAGCATAAGCATGCATCATACTGCATTCACAGTTTCCCAAATTGAGTCTCACACTATGTTCCCTTCAAAAGGTTAATCAGCCGTCGTCCAAAGAAAGTGGCCCGACGAGTTCTCAGAAAACCAACTCGCATTTACAACACCAGAGCCAATCGAAAGAGGATGGATTTGGTTGAACAAGAGAATCAGAGTCTCAGGGAAGAGGTTGCCACCTTGCGGGAAGGAATGGATAGGCTAACGGCTATGATGAGTGCACTCTTGGCAGCCCAGAACTCTCAAGCTGCCGCCGCTGTTGTAGAGCAGCCTCCTGTGAGTATGACCCCTTTGTCTACAGTGACTTCTCCACCCCTCTTTATGCCTCCAGGTTGTACATGGGGGATGCCGCCTCCAGTCAGCGGAAGCTCCCAGCCTGTTGTATCTGAAGCTCCACTCTTTTTCACCCAGCAGTCAAGCACCGGTTCCACAACCCGGTACATCTTTCCCTCAAGCTGCCGTAACTTACTCAACACCACTGGTCCATACTATTCAACAAGAGGGTGAACCGATTTACCATGCTGAAAGTGTTGTAGCCTTCGACAAGATGGACGAGCTCCAAGAAAGGTTCGATGGTATGCAAAGAGAAGTTGAAGCTCTCCGGGGAAGGGACTTGTTCGGGAAGGATGCCCGTGAACTATGCTTGGTCCCGAATGTTACTATCCCTCACAAGTTCAAGGTGCCAGATTTTGAGAAATATAAAGGAAATTCTTGCCCCCGCAGTCACTTGGTGATGTACGCGAGGAAGATGTCCATGTACACTGACAATCACAAGCTGCTTATCCATTTCTTCCAGGACAGCCTGACTGGGGCCGCCTTGAAGTGGTATATGAATTTAGACAGTACAAGCATCCGTACTTTCAATGACCTCGGTGAAGCATTTATCCGCCAGTACAAATACAATCTGGACATGGCCCCAGATCGCGATCAACTCCGGGCAATGACGCAAAAAGAGAAGGAGACATTCAAGGAGTATGCCCAACGCTGGAGGGAGGTGGCTGCCCAGATTGTCCCACCATTGGAAGAAAGGGAGATGACAAAGATCTTTTTGAAGACTTTGAGTCAGTTCTATTATGAGAAGATGGTTGCAAGCGCACCGACGGATTTCACTGAAATGGTCAACATGGGTGTGCGGCTAGAAGAAGGTGTCCGAGAGGGACGATTGACTGTGGAAGGTGCCCCTGCCGCAAACAATGCCAAAAAGTTTGGAGGTCACTTCGCGAAAAAGAAAGATCAGGAGGTGGGAATGGTAACCCATGGTGTCCTCAGCAAAATTTCACCCCATACCGTCAAGTTGCAAATGTTGCATCCTCTACCCCAAACCCAGCCTATCACCAACAGAGACCACAATACCCCTACCCATATCCCCCACAACAATATCCTACACAACCATACCATCAGCCACAATATCCTCAACAACAACAAAATCGCCCTCAAACCCCTCAACAACCATATCACTCACAAAACCGCCAGAAAACAACTTTTGATCCCATCCCAATGAAATATGCTGACTTACTCCCCGCCCTGCTCGCCAAAAACCTTGTCCAGGTCAGGGCACCTCTCCGTACACCAGATGTTTTACCTCCTTGGTACCGGCATGACCTAACTTGCGCCTTTCACCAAGGAGCGCCGGGCCACGATGTTGAGCATTGCCTTGCTCTCAAAACTGAAGTGCAAAGGTTAGTTCGGGCCAACCTATTGTCTTTCAAAGATCAAAATCCTAACGTTCAGGCAAACCCTCTGCCGAACCATGGGGTGGCTGTCAATATGATACAGGACTGTGATGAAGATGGTGTTATCTTGGACGTACAGCATGTTCGAACTCCCCTAGTCCCCATACATATCAAGATGTGTGAGGCAGCTCTGTTTAACCACGATCATACAGCATGTGAAGTGTGTTCGGTGGATGTGAAAGGGTGTCAAGAGGTACAAAAGGACATACAAGGGCTGATAGACAGTAAGGAATTGATCGTCACGAGGAAAGATAAGGAAGTATGTGTTATTACCCCTGAGTTTCAGCGTTTGGAAATAAGTTATAACAGTGGGAATCCAGCTGTTACTCCACTAGTGATCAGCTTGCCGGGGCCTATGCCGTATGCTTCTCTGAAAGCAGTCCCCTACAAATATAGTGCCACAATGTTGGAAGGAGGGCTGGAGGTGCCTTTGCCCTCCCTGACTCCTGCGACTTCTGTGGACAACATCGCCAGTGACAGCAGGGTCCTGAGAAATGGACGTGTTATCCCTACTTTGTTTGCAAAGAAAGTAAATGATCCGGCTGTGGAGCAGGTGACAGTGAATGGCTCTGGTGCAAAGAAGGAAATAGGCCAATCCAGTGGGACCAGCAAAGATTCTGACCATGATGAGATTCTAAAGCTGATTCAGAAGAGCGAGTATAAAGTGGTAGATCAGTTGCTGCAAACTCCCTCCAAAATATCCATCTTGTCTTTGCTACTAAACTCTGAAGCGCACCTGTGAAGCTCTAATGAAGGTGCTAGATCAAGCTTTTGTGGAGAAAGACGTGACGGTTAACCAGTTGGACAGTATAGTAGGAAACATTACTGCCTGTAATAATTTGAGTTTTAGTGATGAAGAGCTTCCTGAGGAGGGGAGAAACCACAATCTGGCGTTGCATATATCGGTGAACTGCAAGTCTGATGCTCTGTCGAATGTACTTGTGGACACCGGTTCCTCTTTGAATGTGATGGCCAAATCCACATTAGATCAACTCTCCTATCAGGGGCCTCCTATGAGAAGAAGCGGGGTGGTTGTTAAAGCGTTCGATGGATCAAGAAAGTCTGTTATTGGGGAGGTTGATTTGCCTATCACAATTGGGCCGTCTGTTTTCCAGATTACTTTTCAGGTGATGGATATCCGAGCTGCATATAGTTGTCTCTTGGGTAGGCCATGGATCCATGAAGCAGGGGCCGTGACGTCAACTTTGCACCAAAAGCTGAAGTTTGTCAGGAATGGGAGATTGGTTACTGTGAGCGGAGAAGAAGCTTTGCTGATTAGTCATTTGTCAGCCTTTTCCTTCATTGGTGCTGATGAAACTGAAGGGACCTCTTTCCAAGGCCTGACTGTGGAAGACAAGGTACCCGAGAAGAGTGAAGTGTCTTTTGCTACTTGGAAGAGTGCGCAGAAAGTAGTGCAGGAAGGAACAGGTGTAGGATGGGGAAAAGTTGTACAGTTGCCAGTAAGTAAAAATCGTGAAGGACTGGGATTTGCTGCAGGATCATCAAAGAACAGTGCTGAGTCAAGCTCCATTAGTAACACCTTTTGTAAAGCCGGTTTCATCAATGACTCGCCAAAGGCCAATGCTATCTCGGAAGATGTTCCCGAAGAAATAGTACCTGCATTTGTCACACCTGGAAAGCTTGTTCGCAACTGGGACGCGGTTGACATCCCTTCAGTAGTTCATGCGTCAAAGTAATGTGTCTTTGTTTTTCTGTTTGTTTGTTTTTCAAAAAAGATCCTTTCGTCTTGCCCAGGATGAAAGTGCAATTATGTAGGGCTATCTTGTTTCAAGTACTACTTTCATTAATAGAAAATGTAGTTTATCCTGATATTTATATTTATTGCTTTTTCTGGAAAATGGTAACACAAAAAACCCAAAATATTTCATTTTTATTTCTTGTTTTCACTCAATTACAAAAAGTCTGCATTCTCCACTCATTCTCAAAAATCAATCATAAATCATATGCAGACTAAGCATCATTGAGCCTGTTGAACATGGTAACCCTGCACTCTCTCCCAACTTCGAATTCCCTGTCTACGAGGCCGAAGAAGAGGAGGAGGAGGAAATTCCAGATGAAATTGCTCGGTTGTTGGAGCGTGAGAAGAAAACCATTCAGCCTCACGAAGAGTTAGTGGAGGTGATTAACCTGGGAACCGAGGAAGATAAGAAAGAAGTCAAGATTGGGGCATCGCTTGAAACAACTGTCAAACGGAGGGTGATTGAATTACTCAAGGAATATGCTGATGTGTTCGCATGGTCATACCAGGATATGCCCGGTTTGGATCCTCGTATTGTGGAGCACCGTTTGCCTTTGAAGCCCGAATGCCCACCGGTCAAGCAGAAACTGAGAAGAACTCGCCCTGACTATGGCTCTCAAGATCAAAGAGGAAGTACAGAAACAGATTAATGCAGGTTTTCTTGTCACATCAGAGTATCCTCAATGGTTAGCCAACATAGTGCCTGTTCCAAAGAAAGATGGCAAGGTCAGAATGTGTGTTGATTACCGGGATTTGAACAAGGCTAGTCCGAAAGATGATTTCCCTTTACCTCACATCGATGTATTGGTTGACAGCACTGCTAAGTCCAAAGTTTTCTCCTTCATGGACGGTTTCTCTGGATACAATCAGATCAAGATGGCAGTTGAAGACAGAGAAAAGACATCTTTCATCACGCCATGGGGCACCTTTTGTTACAGGGTGATGCCTTTCGGTTTGATAAATGCAGGGGCCACCTACCAAAGAGGCATGACTACTCTCTTTCATGACATGATGCACAGAGAGATAGAAGTGTACGTGGATGATATGATTGTTAAGTCAGGTACTGAAGAAGAACATGTCGAGTACTTGCTGAAGATGTTTCAACGGCTGAGAAAATATCAACTCCGTCTGAATCCCAACAAATGTACCTTTGGTGTTAGGTCTGGGAAGCTTCTGGGATTCATTGTTAGTCAGAAAGGCATTGAAGTAGATCCCGACAAGGTCAGAGTTATCAGAGAGATGCCAGTTCCACAGACAGAGAAACAAGTAAGAGGATTTCTTGGGCGTTTGAATTACATCTCTCGTTTCATATCGCACATGACAGCCACATGTGGGCCCATATTCAAACTGCTTCGAAAAGATCAGGGTGTTGTTTGGACTGAAGATTGTCAAAAGGCTTTTGATAGTATCAAGAATTACCTGCTAGAGCCTCCAATTCTTATCCCTCCAGTTGAAGGAAGACCTCTGATCATGTACTTGACTGTGTTGGAAGATTCTATGGGTTGTGTGCTCGGACAACAGGACGAGACCGGAAGGAAAGAGCACGCCATTTACTACTTGAGCAAGAAGTTTACAGATTGTGAGTCCAGGTACTCCCTGCTTGAGAAAACTTGTTGTGCATTAGCCTGGGCTGCCAAGCGTCTTCGTCACTACATGATTAACCACACCACCTGGTTAATATCCAAGATGGACCCGATCAAGTATATCTTTGAGAAACCCGCTCTGACAGGAAGAATTGCTCGTTGGCAGATGTTGTTGTCCGAGTATGATATCGAGTACCGCACTCAGAAGGCAATCAAGGGTAGTGTTCTTGCTGATCATTTGGCTCACCAGCCAATTGAAGACTATCAACCCATCAAGTTTGACTTTCCTGATGAAGAGATTATGTATTTGAAGATGAAGGATTGTGATGAACCATTGCTTGGGGAAGGTCCAGATCCCGAGTCTAGATGGGGCATGATATTTGATGGGGCAGTGAATGTCTTTGGCAACGGAATTGGGGCAGTTATTATCACTCCTGAAGGTAATCATCTTCCTTTTGCTGCGAGGTTACAGTTCGATTGCACCAACAATATGGCAGAGTATGAAGCATGTATCCTAGGGCATTGAAGAAGCCATTGACTTGAGAATCAAGAACCTTGACATTTACGGGGATTCAGCTCTCGTAATCAACCAAATCAAAGGAGAATGGGAAACTCGCCACCCCGGCTTGATTCCATACAAAGATTATGCAAGGCGTTTGTTAACCTTCTTCAACAAGGTCGAGCTTCACCACATCCCTCGTGATGAGAACCAGATGGCGGATGCGTTAGCAACTTTATCCTCCATGTATGAAGTGAGTCACCGGAACAATTTGCCAACAATCAGAATTCAGCGCCTCGAGAGGCCCGCTCATGTGTTTGCAGTTGAAGAAGCTGTGGATGATAAGCCATGGTTCCATGATATCAAGTGTTTCCTCCAGAGTCAGGAATATCCACCCGGAGCATCCAACAAAGACAAGAGAACTTTGAGAAGATTGTCCGGTAATTTCTTCTTAAATGGGGATGTTTTGTACAAAAGAAACTTTGACATGGTATTACTCAGATGTGTAGACAAGCAAGAAGCAGAACTTTTGATGCATGAGATACATGAAGGCTCCTTTGGAACTCACTCCAATGGGCATGCAATGGCCAGAAAGTTGTTGAGAGCAGGTTATTACTGGATGACCATGGAAACAGATTGTTGCAAGCATGCCAGGAAGTGCCATAAATGCCAGATTTATGCTGACAGAATTCATGTACCACCAACCACGCTCAATGTTCTTTCTTCTCCGTGGCCTTTCTCTATGTGGGGTATCGATATGATTGGTAGAATCGAACCGAAAGCTTCAAATGGGCATCGTTTCATTCTAGTGGCTATTGATTACTTCACCAAGTGGGTTGAAGCAGCATCCTATGCAAATGTGACCAAGCAAGTGGTAGTCCGCTTTATCAAGAATCAGATCATCTGCCTTTATGGTGTGCCCAACATAATCATTACAGATAATGGAACAAATTTGAACAACAAGATGATGAAAGATTTGTGTGAAGAGTTCAAGATTGAGCATCACAATTCTTCTCCTTACAGACCTCAGATGAATGGCGCAGTTGAAGCTGCAAATAAGAACATCAAGAAGATAGTACAGAAGATGGTGGTCACATATAAAGACTGGCATGAGATGCTACCTTATGCTTTACATGGATATCGCACTTCCGTGCGTACCTCAACAGGGGCAACCCCCTTCTCTTTGGTGTATGGTATGGAAGCAGTACTCCCTGTGGAGGTTGAGATTCCATCAATGAGAGTTCTAATGGAGGCCCAGTTGTCAGAGGCTGAATGGTGCCAAAGCAAATATGATCAGTTGAATCTAATTGAAGAGAAACGCATGAATGCCTTGTGCCACGGACAACTTTATCAACAGAGGATGAAGCAAGCTTTTGACAAGAAAGTTCGTCCTCGTGTGTTCCAAGAAGGAGATCTCGTGCTCAAGAAGGTTTTATCTTTCCAACCCGATTCCAGGGGCAAATGGACGCCTAATTACGAGGGTCCATATGTCGTCAAGAGAGCTTTCTCCGGTGGTGCTTTGACTCTTACGACTATGGATGGTGATGAGCTCCCTCGTCCGGTGAACGTCGATGCAGTCAAGAAATACTTTGTCTAAAAAATAAAAGAACAGCTCGGTAAGTTGAAAACCCGAAAGGGCGGCTTAGGCAAAAAAGAGCGTCTCGGTGGATCGAAAACCCGAAAGGGCGGTCCAGGCAAAAATTAGAGACACAAAACAGAAAATAATCATCCTGATAGGTCGAAACCCGAAAGGGCGATCTATGCAAAAGTTAAGGATCAAAAGACAAAGTAACTGCATCGAGCTGATCTCTACTCACTTGTGGCACAATTGAATGTCAAAAAGAAGCTCTGAATCTGAAGCATCCAAACAGTGGAATTCAAAGTTGTCAGGGAGGATAGTGGTTATTGTGTTCAATGTACCTTCAATTTATATTTACCATTTTCCAAATTTTGTAAGATCTGTGGAGCCATGCCATTGGCGGGTCACCACTCTTTCAAATAAATTTGAGCCTGTTGCCTTTCATTTGGAATTCTCATTTATTCAGCTTATAAAACCTTTTCTATTTTTGATGGTAGCATTCGAAACAAGATATTTTTTTAAAATCATAAATATTTTTCATGTCTTTTTGAAAAGCACAAACAACAAAACACATTTTCTTTGAACTCATGAATAAGTGAAGGGTGCGTCAACAGCTATCCTGAGAACGGATAAACTCTGCAGTGCTGAACATGGTCAATTGCTTAAAAAAAAATATACAAAAAAAAAAGAACAAAAAAGAAATATATATATGAAAAAGAAAAAGAAAAGAAATGAGCTCGGTAAGTCGAAAACCCGAAAGGGCGGCATAGGCAAAAAAGAGCGTCCCGGTGGATCGAAAACCCGAAAGGGCGGTCCAGGCAAAAATTAGGGGCATACAAAAGAATATATTCCCGGTGGACTGAAAACCTGAAAAGGCGGTCCAGGCAAAATTAGGGATTCAAAAAAAAAAAGAAGAAAAAGCAAAAAAAACAAGATAAGCATGACCACAGAATCACCAGTTCTCCTACTACGGGTTTTGGATTGGCACGCTCTCCCCACAAAGCGTTCACCCCTATCAGTTGTTGCATATGTTGGGTTTTACCCCGTCAATGTTTTGATATGTCTCTAGTGGTATCATCCCCAGGGCAGATTGCCAAGTGTTTGTGATGCGACGTCGGGTCACTTTCCATATTACCTGCCCAATCTTGTCTCATCAAGTTTGTCATTCATACAATCATACAAGTCAGGCTTTCATACAATCGTACAAGTCAATCCCTCATACAATCACAAGTTAATCAGTCACATGGTCATACAAGTCGTGTCGTCATTCATGCATTCATACATTCATGCATACACACAGTCATGCATATACAATACAAACAATATCACTTCATAACATTTGTTGCATTAACCACCATGAGTTCTTGCCTCAATTATCTTTTCCATATCAATCAATCATGAAAATTTGTAACTCTCTTTCCCCAGTGTCATCCCCAGTGTGTCTGGTCCCGAGATGTCACTCCCTCTCCGCCAAGTGGCAATTCCTTAACGAACAGCTCGTGCTTGTCTTATCCAGTCTTTCGTCGCAAAGCAGTTCGTCATCAGCATCCCGATTAATTATCCTTTTTTTCATTCAGCATTTAAATTTCATCCCGCTTTTATTACCTCTTTATCCGGTATTTTAACCGCAGTTGAATTTCATTAGCTTTTATTTTCAAATTTGCTTTATCATCCAGCATTTAAATTATCCAGCATTTAAATTTCATCCTGCTTTTAATTTTCATCCTGCTTTTAATTTCATCCATCTTTTAAAGTTTCATCCAGCATTTAAATTTCATCCAGCATTTAAATTTCATCCTGCTTTTAATTTTCATCCTGCTTTTAATTTCATCCAGCTTTTAAATTTCATCCAGTATTTTCATCCTGCATTTAAATTTCATCCTGCTTTTAAATTTCATCCAGCTTTTAAATTTCATCCAGCTTTTAAATTCCATTCAGCTTTTACATTTCATCCAGCTTTTACCTTTATTTCTTGTCGCCAATGGCCGTTCGGCAATAACCCGGACAGTTGGCAGTTACCTTTATTTCTTGTCGTCAATGGCAGTTCGGCAATAACCCGAGCAGTTGACATTTATCTTTGTTTCTTGTCAGTTGACTAGTTCGGCAATAACCCGAACAGTCGACATTTATCTTTGTTCCTTTATAACCCGAACAACTGACATTTATCCCCAGTAAAACCATATGATCCCCCCAGTGGAGTCGGACCCCGTTTCCTTTAACAGACTCGGGTATCCTTTTGTCTTGTTATCCCCAGTCGGGTCATCTTCGCCGTCTTGCATTCATACTTGCATTGCGAGCATTCACAACATTACATGCATAGCATTGCATTCATAACGTTTTGCATTTAAAACTGGTCAAAAATGGTGCACTCTGTATTTAAGTCACTTCGACCCGTCGATTTTAAAATTTCACTTTTAAATCTCCGTAACGAAGAAACTTAAATAGGGGCATCTGTCATACCCCATTTTTGACCCGTTTTTATTTCATTTCTCTCGTCTTTTAGGCCGGAAATTTTCGTCGTTTCAGACGAAATTTCGGCAGGGAGGTATTTTAAAATACCTCATTTTTGTTCCGAAGGCGACCGTTTTATTTTATTTATTATTATTTTTATCATTTATTATTATTCTTATTATTTTTAGTTTTTTCTTTTTATTTTCTTTTTGTTTTAGTGTTTTCTTTTTTTATTTTTCTTTGTTTTCGTTTTTATTATTCATAATGTTTTATTTTACTGTCAGTTTTTTTAATTTAGTCATTTTGGTCCATTTTTCAGTCCAAGGCCCAGAGGGGCATTTCAGTCATTTCGTTTTTACCCATTTTTTACTATAAATGGCATTCAATGCACAGTACACAGGACACAATTCCCGAGTACAGTACCAACCAGTCAGAGCCACCATAGCAACACCCTCCAACCACCCACAACCACCAACATAATCAGAATTCCGGCCACCACAAAAATCAAAAAACACAGCAAATCATCACTACTGTAAACCAAAACCGAAAAACACAGTTATTTCAGCCATCTCAACCCATAACCACCATACATCCGTTAAAGCTTAGCATCACACGCAAACCGCAAGCTCAACAGCGAGTATAAAGCCAACGTTAACAAAGCAAAACCTCAAACCGAAAACAAAATCCCACAACTCCAAACCCAAATAACTCATAACCGAATCAAAACAACCAAAGTTAGCAGAAACCGAACCCAGAGCGAAGAAGAAGAGGTATTTTTCTGTCAAACGAAAACTTAGATCTAGCTTCTTCTTAAATTTTTTCGCGAATCCGAGCTCGATTCAGAGAGAGTGTAAAAAAGGGAGTTCGGATGTTGTTGTTTTTTTTAAAAGAGGAGTGAGGGTCTGACTCCGGCGCGGCGGCGGTGCCATCCTTGGCCGGCCAGCCCCACGCCGGAGAAGTAGAGGAGATGGTGAAGAGAGAGTTTGAGAGAGTGAAGAGAGAAGATGAGAGAAGAGAGAGAAGTTTAAGGAAAAATGACTAAAAAAAACCGGATGTTGGACTTAAATAAGCAGCTGAACCGGACCGGTTCTTCCGGACCGAACCGGTCCGGTTTATTTCCCTTGCAGCCCATCGGACTCTCTTAGGCCCATAACTGTTTCTTTCTTTGTTTTTTTCTGATTTCTGCTCTTACCCCCCCTTTTAATTCTGCACCCCCCTTCTTCTTCTCTATTCTTTTTTTTTTTTTATTTCTTATTTCTTGCATTTTTTTTATTTCTTTATTTTTTTTTATGCACTTTATTCATTGCCTTTAATTTCCAGTACCCATGCATTTTTTTTTATTATTTTATTTTATTGCATCATATTTATTTATTGTCTTGCATTTTTATTTTCTTTCATTTTATGCATCATATTTAATTTTATGCCTTGCATTTTTTTTTGTTTTCTTTATTTATTTTCCAGCACCATATTTAATTTTCAGTCTTGCATTTTATTTTCCAGCTCCATATTTATTTTTGCCTTGCATTTTTATTTTCTTTTATTTTATGCATCATATTTATTTTATTGTCTTGCATTTTTATTTTCTTTTAGCATCATATTTATTTTTATGTCTTGCATTTTTATTTTATTTTCAGCATCATATTTATTTTATGCCTTGCATTCTTATTTTTTTTATTTACTTTAAGCACCATATTTATTTATTGTTTTGCATTTCATGCATTTTTTATTTCTTTTTAGCATATTTACTTTAATGTAATTTTTATTATCTTTGTCATTTATTTTATTGCCAATAGAATGTATCTAGGTCCAATGTAAATAAAAATATAAATGAGAATATGCACCGACACCACATTTATTTTTTATGCTTTATGTCGAGGACGATTATGTAATTTGGACCGTATCCGAGGAAAAGGACCCTCACTTGATCCAACGTCATTTTGAGGGATCCGGCGCGTTTAGACTTTCTCAGCATATTTAGTCTCAGGACCTTAGGACCTAATCAAATTTTTCACAAAAAAAGTCAAAAAAGTCAAAATCCAAAAATATTTTATAACCAAAATTTTAAAAAAAGTCAATCTTCTATCTTTTCTTTCTTAATCAAATTTCAATCAATCTTTAATCAATCAAACTTGTTTTCTTCAAATTAAAACTAATCATACTCACTTCTTTTTCCTTCTATGCCTCTACGGCCTCTCATCTTTCTTAAAACCTTTTTTCAAACTTTAAAATCAACCAAAACAAATCACTCAGCTTTTTACCCCGAACTACGTGATTTTGATCCCGCTCGGGTACGTAGGCAAAAGACTTTGTCTTTCCAAATCAATAAAATAACAAAAACATTTTCTTTCTTTTTTTACTTTCATCACTTTAATCTTTTCACACTTAAGCTTTTATTTACAAACAAATAATCAATTTAGCATAAAGATAAAATAAGCAAGAGGTTCCTATAGAGTACTATAGACGTTTAGGGTGCTAATACCTTCCCTTTGCGTAATCAACCCCCAGACCTTTGATCTCTAAAAATAGGGTTTTTCGAACTTTCTCCCTTTCCCTCGGAAAAATAAAAGCTCGGTGGTGAATATTAAAATTGCGAGTCAACGCTAATCAATAGCTTGATATCCAAAAATCACCGCGACACTTCCTATTCAAGTAACTAAACCCAGTTACTGAAACCCTTAACAAAAATCACTCTGTTTTTCAGAAAACTTCAAAAACACAAAGACTTCATTCGTACCTAAAGGCTTAGAATGAATTACAACTCAATCAAACACCTAAACTGTAACACCCATACTAACTTTAACTAGTATATTAGCATGTGCGTTAAACTGATACTGGATACATTTAAAAATTTCAATAATAATAATAATACATCACAAAAGAGTGAATACAAGTTTACTCGTCTGTACAAATATCCAATACTATACAATACTTATACTATATCCATCAAGCTTCTGAGCTGGTACACAACGTGCAACCGTACTCCATCCAGTATCTCTGTGAAGATCTCCATCACGAACCTCTGACTTACCTGTAAACCTGCACCAGAAGGAATGGGATGAGACATAATGTCTCAGTGAGCTCTACCCAACCAACTGTTTGGCAACCACAGGGAACCTAGGGTCGCCATGCCTACCTTGGCAATCTTGGGGATTTCCTATGATCGCCAAGTCTTTTATCTGCCTATGACTATAAGTCCTCCTGGAACTATAACTTGAACTGCCTATAACCTTTGCTATGACTATCTATAACCATGACTGTAATGTGCCTATAACTTTAACCTTGTGATCGAGGGGAAACCTAGGATCACTTTCTGATGACTGTCTATAACTATAACTATGAGTTTTCCTGTGACTATAACTGTAACTGTAACTTTAACTATAACTATAAAACATAAAACCTATAAACAGTTCGATAGCAGTTTTATGTTAGCTGTTAGCGTTGAACAAACAATTATCTGAGTTCATTTTACGGAGGGCACCCCGGGTGGAGCAACCCCGAGATACGTCTCCCTATGAACCGGTGAAACTCCTATCATATCAGGCTATCACCGGACTCCCTATGAAATTGCATGTGGATAACCCTCTCGGAGAGATCCCATCCGGCGTATCCCGGAGTCTGCTGAACATGCCTATGACTGTGAAACGTGCAAGCACGCCAATAACTTTGATCTTTAATTCTTTAACTTTAACGTATGAACATATAATCTGTAACTATGAACATATAACCTTCCTGTAACTATAATCTATAACTTATGATTCTTGGCTTATCGTTTGCATAAGCCGCCTATAATCGTTGGAGAACCAACACTATAACCTTATCTGTGACTATGATTGTAGAAACATTCCTATAATCCTCGTATTCTAAACTGAATACCTCTATGATTCCTTGTACCTAAAGTAGGTTCTAGAACTCTTGCTATAATTCTTGTTGTCCTATCAAAGGATTCGACACATCGTTGTCATGTGCCGCTATTAGGGTTTAACTATTCATATAACCTTATTCCCCGTAATTCCCATGCCTTGCGCATTCCTTGATCCTCTAATTTCTCAATCATTAAAAGACTTTGGATGAGTTAAAATGGTGGTTAATGTTTCTAAAACATATTATAAGAAATCAGTTGTAAAAAGCCATGCCCGCGCGCACCAGGACCCCCAGAACAGCCCAACTGAGTGAGATATTCTGGCTTGGTCGCTACAAGCGCAGATCCGTCGCTACAAGCGCGGATAGACAGAACCTGGTCGCTACAAGCGCCCAGTTTGTCGCTACAAGCGCAGGCTTGTCGCTACAAGCGCAGATCCGTCGCTACAAGCGCAGACAGACAGAACCTGGTCGCTACAAGCGACAGCCCGTCGCTACAGCGACCGTGACAGCATAAACATGTATAAAAATGTGTTTTTCCACCATTTTTGCCCAATTAAAGATACCCAAGCATCCAAAACATGCTAGGGATGATTTTCTATTACAAATTGATAGTTTAAAACATGTTTGAGCAAGGAATTTGCAAGTATAGAAAATTAGGGTAAAACCATAAAACTTGACTATGAAGGAAATCTCTATAAAACTCACAAAGAGAGGTTCTAAAACCTCAAGGGAGCTCACCTTTATCTTGATTTGGTGCTGGTTTAGCTTGCTTGCCCTTTACCTCAAAACCCTAGCTTTTAACTCTTTCCTTTCTTCTTGTTTTCTTTAATTCCTTCATGTTCTAGCTTTCCCCACAACCAAGTTGGCTTGAATCCATGATTCTAGGTTGAAGTTTGATGATTAGGGAGGGATGGAGGAGGATGGCGTGAGGTAGGGAGAAGAGAGAAGGGAGAGAATTGTGATTAGAGAGAGAAAGAAGAATGTAGAATGAAGAAGTAAATGACTTTTGTCATATAAATAAAACCCAAGAGTGGTAATTACCAAAATGCCATTCCTCTCGTTAATTCCTGTAATACTGTTAAATGTCTCGCTTAGGCGGGATATTACACTCTACCCCCCTTAAAAGAAATTTCGTCCTCGAAATTTAGATAATCCTTATGAGATCCTGAAAAGATAAATCCTTTCTACCTCTTTCTCTACTATGAAAATCTCCGATTCCTTTTACTTATTGGGATTCCATGGCAACTCTAATGTCTGACATGTAGATTAATTACGCACCTTGATTAAACCGTACTGGTTAAAACTTATTCTTTAGCCATGATTCCCATCACTGTACATCAAAACATATAACAATCTCTTTCCTGCCGAAAGGTCTAACGTATATTACATAACTATTATCTGTTAAGGCGTATGGTTATCTGAACCAACATATCCATATTAACCTGAAGTCGTCGAGTCATTCTGTTTTTCCTCAATTATTCCAACTTTCTGAGGGATCTATTACATTACTTTTAGTTCAAAGAACTTTTGTCTTTAACTTTCGTCTCGCAAGACGACCTGTTACTGTTACATTCGTATCATTCTTCATATAGACTAGTCTTGCACTGCAAAGCATCTGATATCAAACATTCTCAAACGGAAGTAAAGTCCATTGCAAGTACTTTCACGATTCAATTACAAGGAGGTGGCCGTACCTTTGGTACAAATTCCTTTCTATCTGACATCCTGATGTAACTATTATCACAACCAGGACCATTGTTCACATTCCCACTGCAGTAATCCTTAAAGCTCGAGAAATCTTATGAGCCACTCCTGCTCCAATTTAATTAATCAACGATAACACGTAGCTAAAGGTCTTAGGGACTTTCTTCCTTACCAATACTTTCAAACTTATGAAAATCCAGTATAAGTGATATGTGGCATAAGTCGTCTCACATATCATCATATAATGCAGTCCATAGCACATAGCTTCCATACACGATCGAGTACGTGTTCACCACTACCGGATACATGGCACATCGCATCATCATTGTCCAACTAACGGGACATCATAGTTAATAAAACTATACTTGAGACAAACCACGTCAACCAAGGTCGCTCTCTTGACTCTTAATTCATCCTTGTATCCTTTAAACATTCACAATCCCATAACGTAAGTTATGGTCACATTCCGTTGTCGTAATAACTTACTTCCTCCAAGGACATTCTCCGTTTTCGAAAAGAAAACTCTATTCTGTTCGCTATCAAAATAGCACTCTTAAACTCTGAATCCTTTAATTCATAACCTCAATTCACGTAGTCTTTTACTTTAAACTATGAGTAATCCTCTGATCTGTGTAAAACATTTCCTTCCTTTAACTATTAATATTAAGTTCAAGGATTTCTGAACTCCTCAACTGAGATTTGTTCAATAACAACAACCCTGTTATGCATATGACTTTTCTGTTAAAACATTACCGACTGCGTACCACGATTACTAACACATGTCTCATGACTATAAAAAAAAAAAAAAAAAAAAATGTTACACTACTATCTAAGTAGCATAAACTCTGCCTGATCAGTATACATAATACCAATCATAACCTGTTGCATGCCTGTTACATGCGACATGCTAGCATAACGTGGATACGATGCGGAATAACTGCATGCCACTGAATAATTCCTCTTTGATTAAACTTACTATTCAAGTTAACTTTAAATTACTGAGCTAAACAGCTAGACCACCGTATAAAATGTGACCTCCTTCGCTATGTACTTATTTTGCTGTAAACACATCCCTTTAAGTTATCAAACTGCTTCGATTCTCTTATCCCATGAGTTTCGAGATCTGAAACATCCCTCGATTTATCTATTAAAATCTCCTGTTAGAACTGATGATAAGTTCAAGTCATCATTACTTACACATATTCTGTAACTTGAGATTTAATCTCTGAATACCTTTCCTGTAGTTCCTCTGACAAGGACTTCACAAACATCCTTTTCTCTAAACTTCAGCTTTGATTTGTCTATTAACTCATAATTGAATTACTTCTCCGCTGCGCAACTCTGATTTAAACAATTAACCTTGGGATGGAAGTAACACACCACTATTACCTCAAAAATCTCTTTGGCCAATCTTTTAACTTTATAACTTTGTAGTTACCACCCATGACCATCTTATCTTATAATTTCTCTTGTGGTTTAATCCACCTGTTCAACTTACTGATTGCTCGACGCTTGACTTCGCGTTTCCTTTCGAACATAAACAATGTTCTTACTTTCACGGAACACACCGAAACCTTTAAACAGTCTTTAACAATAATACGAGCCCAACGATGCTCCTATTAAAACAACTTAAGTCCATACGTTATTTACTTGTGGTAACTTCTAGAAACATTCTATGACCTCCGGAATTTCTCGTCTTTCATATACTTAATCGATTAATGAATCGAGTCTCATCCTATAATCATCCGTAAGGATTTCACATCCACGACCTTTTTCCAAGACACTTAGGTCCACATAACTCTAACATAACTCTTGGTTACCCCTCGGGTTCTTCCGGAAATAATCCGTCTGGATAAAACTCAACTTTTACCAGTTCTCCTATAAATTCAAACACATGCTACACCTTTTTGAGTACCCAATTAATAAATCTGTAAACCTCAATACTTAACATTTTCCATTGGATCCTTCCTATAACTTATCACTGTATTCACAATTCCATTCTAATCCTGTTATCTGAATAATAGTCCATCTGACTTCTCGACCGTTGTCCTCTTCATGGTTTCGAACAATCCAAGGTATATATATATATATATATATATATATATATGTACCATCTTTAACATCTTCCAACATAAGGTGATCTTTGTCGGCTTATCAAAATATTCGTGTAAGAAGCCCATCAAAAGATAACATAGAACTCCTTAACATTAACCGTAGCTTTAACTATGACTCGTACGTTAGGGGCAATCTTCCTGCTTAATCTTCAAAACCGGTCTACTATAATCCGCCAACATAGGATTCAATCTTTAATCCATACCCTTACCGGGGGTTTCCTTTACTTACTACTACGCTCGCATTCTTCATACCAAGCATCTTGGTGTCACCTAATAAAGGAAGGTAACCTGTTCCATCTGTTCACTATTTCGCTTAATCCATAAATAAATCTCTTACCCGTCGAATATTAAAATCTCATCTTGTCCAGGTGCGTAAGTCCTTCCACCCTTACACACTGTATCCTTACTGAAAGTCTAGAGCTTCCAATCGTTAACTGGTCATTCCTTATTCCAAGTCGCTGGGTTTTGGTATCACAACCCTTTGCATCTGCAGCCGAAATTAAAACTCTAATTTTTCAATTCACTTTAACCTTCCAAGTTTCGGTTCCCATTAAGATTCCAAATCATTCCTTAGAGTATTTCCATAGTTCCTTACTGTTCATGTCTCCTCGGAGAAGGCATCGTTTAATGATGCGTCCAACTAGTTAAGGTACCTGACCTTACCTTTTAATACCTCTTATATTCCTGAAACTTTGCCATTAACTGGCTCAGTTACTTCACTGTTAGAAACCATCCTTTGGCATTAAACACTTTGCCAAATTCGTCTTAGAATCTGACGTCTTAACCTTCACCCTTTGAACACTTCTTTCCTCCTTGGTCACATTCAGCTCTCGGATATTTGTCCTAACTGTCATATACTAGATTGAGTTGATCAGGCTCAACTAGATGTGACATTTAGAACAACATCTGGAACCCAATGATTCCACTACTTTTATTGAATCTTAAACGACCCATGGCACGGTCTGAATCGACCTGCTCTGATACCAATTGTAACACCCATACTAACTTTAACTAGTATATTAGCATGTGCGTTAAACTGATACTGGATACATTTAAAAATTTCAATAATAATAATAATACATCACAAAAGAGTGAATACAAGTTTACTCGTCTGTACAAATATCCAATACTATACAATACTTATACTATATCCATCAAGCTTCTGAGCTGGTACACAACGTGCAACCGTACTCCATCCAGTATCTCTGTGAAGATCTCCATCACGAACCTCTGACTTACCTGTAAACCTGCACCAGAAGGAATGGGATGAGACATAATGTCTCAGTGAGCTCTACCCAACCAACTGTTTGGCAACCACAGGGAACCTAGGGTCGCCATGCCTACCTTGGCAATCTTGGGGATTTCCTATGATCGCCAAGTCTTTTATCTGCCTATGACTATAAGTCCTCCTGGAACTATAACTTGAACTGCCTATAACCTTTGCTATGACTATCTATAACCATGACTGTAATGTGCCTATAACTTTAACCTTGTGATCGAGGGGAAACCTAGGATCACTTTCTGATGACTGTCTATAACTATAACTATGAGTTTTCCTGTGACTATAACTGTAACTGTAACTTTAACTATAACTATAAAACATAAAACCTATAAACAGTTCGATAGCAGTTTTATGTTAGCTGTTAGCGTTGAACAAACAATTATCTGAGTTCATTTTACGGAGGGCACCCCGGGTGGAGCAACCCCGAGATACGTCTCCCTATGAACCGGTGAAACTCCTATCATATCAGGCTATCACCGGACTCCCTATGAAATTGCATGTGGATAACCCTCTCGGAGAGATCCCATCCGGCGTATCCCGGAGTCTGCTGAACATGCCTATGACTGTGAAACGTGCAAGCACGCCAATAACTTTGATCTTTAATTCTTTAACTTTAACGTATGAACATATAATCTGTAACTATGAACATATAACCTTCCTGTAACTATAATCTATAACTTATGATTCTTGGCTTATCGTTTGCATAAGCCGCCTATAATCGTTGGAGAACCAACACTATAACCTTATCTGTGACTATGATTGTAGAAACATTCCTATAATCCTCGTATTCTAAACTGAATACCTCTATGATTCCTTGTACCTAAAGTAGGTTCTAGAACTCTTGCTATAATTCTTGTTGTCCTATCAAAGGATTCGACACATCGTTGTCATGTGCCGCTATTAGGGTTTAACTATTCATATAACCTTATTCCCCGTAATTCCCATGCCTTGCGCATTCCTTGCTCCTCTAATTTCTCAATCATTAAAAGACTTTGGATGAGTTAAAATGGTGGTTAATGTTTCTAAAACATATTATAAGAAATCAGTTGTAAAAAGCCATGCCCGCGCGCACCAGGACCCCCAGAACAGCCCAACTGAGTGAGATATTCTGGCTTGGTCGCTACAAGCGCAGATCCGTCGCTACAAGCGCGGATAGACAGAACCTGGTCGCTACAAGCGCCCAGTTTGTCGCTACAAGCGCAGGCTTGTCGCTACAAGCGCAGATCCGTCGCTACAAGCGCAGACAGACAGAACCTGGTCGCTACAAGCGACAGCCCGTCGCTACAGCGACCGTGACAGCATAAACATGTATAAAAATGTGTTTTTCCACCATTTTTGCCCAATTAAAGATACCCAAGCATCCAAAACATGCTAGGGATGATTTTCTATTACAAATTGATAGTTTAAAACATGTTTGAGCAAGGAATTTGCAAGTATAGAAAATTAGGGTAAAACCATAAAACTTGACTATGAAGGAAATCTCTATAAAACTCACAAAGAGAGGTTCTAAAACCTCAAGGGAGCTCACCTTTATCTTGATTTGGTGCTGGTTTAGCTTGCTTGCCCTTTACCTCAAAACCCTAGCTTTTAACTCTTTCCTTTCTTCTTGTTTTCTTTAATTCCTTCATGTTCTAGCTTTCCCCACAACCAAGTTGGCTTGAATCCATGATTCTAGGTTGAAGTTTGATGATTAGGGAGGGATGGAGGAGGATGGCGTGAGGTAGGGAGAAGAGAGAAGGGAGAGAATTGTGATTAGAGAGAGAAAGAAGAATGTAGAATGAAGAAGTAAATGACTTTTGTCATATAAATAAAACCCAAGAGTGGTAATTACCAAAATGCCATTCCTCTCGTTAATTCCTGTAATACTGTTAAATGTCTCGCTTAGGCGGGATATTACATAAACCAACTCTAACAGAGTGGTGCACAATAAAGCTAAAAGCTTTAAAAACTAAGACTCAATTTTCTGATCTTAAACTCTATAAATCGTAAGTCTTGAATAGCAGCAGCCCTCCTCCTTATATAGCCTTCAGTCTTGCAGCATAAATAACAAACTAATCTTCTGATTTGATTTGTTACTGAAATAAGATTGGTCCAATAATGTAACAAATAAAACTGTATCATATCTTTGGAAGATTATAACAGGAAAATATGAATTGCATATCTTTGAACCAAATCTTCAATAAAATCTTCTCCAAATAAATCAGCATTCTAGAAGCCATATGCGTAGATAAATCTTCAATAAATCTTGCAAAGATTCGCACAGAAAAACCTTGAAAATAACCAGCTTCTGATGAAGTCAACATAAGTCAACGCTGGACTTCAGAACCTGAATCAGCTTCTGAAGTGCTACAGTGCTTCTGATGAGGCATTCAGCTTCTGATGTCATTTTGAGCTTCTGAACAGCTTTAAATGAAATTTCTTGCAACTGAAGACTTGTTATAAATATGGAGATGCTTCTAAACAACACTTTGGTTTTGCCAAAACATGCAGCCAACACCAAAAGACTCAACATCTATATCAGACCTATTCTGAATAAAACAGCGTATGAACTGTTTAAAGGAAGAAAACCAAGTATTTCTTATTTTCATCAGTTTGGTTGTACATGTTACATACTAAACAATAAAATCTACCTAAAGAAATTTGATGCCAAGGCTCAAAAGGGTACCTTTTTAGGATACTCAGAGAGATCTAAGGCATACAGGGTGTATAATTCTGAAACACATGTTGTTGAAGAAGCTATACATATTAGGTTTGATGATAAGAAGCCTGGTAATGAAATACCAGAGCTGGTTGAGAGTTTTGCAGATGTCAGAATCTCAGAAGAACCTTCAGAAGCTGAACCCAGTTCAGAGTCTGATGAAGGTTCAGAAGCTGAAAACAATGAAGAATCTGAGAAACTCTCTGATAATGACACTACTCCTGAAGTAAATCAAGACCAGCATGGTTCTGAACAAATCCCTGATGGTTCTTCAGAAGCTAATCCACTCAGAACCTCATTCAAGTACAAGTCTTCACATCCTGAGGAGTTGATCATTGGAAACAAGAGCAGTCCAATAAAGACTAGATCATCATTCTGTAACACCCATACTAAATTATCTAGAATATTTAGCATGTGTATTAATCTGATATCGGATACATTAAAATTCAATAATAAATACAATACAAAACTACTGAATGAGTACAAATAGCTCGTTTATACAAATATCCAAATGTCAGTTACAATTATACTCTCATATGCGTAAATAATCTGTCAACCTCCTGAGCTTGCCCATGACGAGCATCTGCACTCCATCCAGCGTCTTCCCGAAGATCTTCGTGAACATCTCTTGCTAACCTGTAAACCTGCACCAGAAGGATTGGGATGAGACATAATGTCTCAGTGAGCTCCAGCCCAACCTACTGTTGGCAACCACGGGGGAAACCTAGGGTCGCCGTGCCTACTCTTAGCGATCTTGGGGATACCTACGATCGCCGGCTTTCTCTAAACATTTCGCGATCAGGGGGAAACTTAGGATCGCTACTTGTCTTTATCTTATCTTATACTTTCCTGCACATAATCTTATGCTTAGTGATCGAGGGGAAGTCTATGATCACTTGCTGATGTCTAATGACTACTTTGTCTTAACTCTTAGCACATAGTACATTTACATATTCGTATTCGTATTCATAATCATCTTTCATAACATAAGGTTAGAAGTTAGCGTTGAACAAGCATTTCATTATCTTGGTTCATTTTACGGAGTGCATCCGGGTGGAGTAACCCCGAAGTACATCTCCCATCATACCGGTGAAACTCCTATCATATCAGGCTAACACCGGACTCCTCTTATCGTTGTGTGGACACCTCTCTCGATGAAGTCCCATCCGGCGAATCAAGGAGTTTGCTGAACACAACTTAACTTTGTATGTAGAAAACCCTCTCGGAGAAGTCCCATCCGGCGTATCCCGGAGCCTGCTGGACATGCTTAATCTTTTAAACATACGTGTGGACAATCCTCTCGGAAGAGTCCCATCCGGCATATCCCGGAGCCTGATGGACACGTTTAACATATCTTATAACTTACGTGTGGATAGCCCTTTCGGAGAAATCCCATCCGGCATAATCCGGAGTCTGATGAACATGTTTTCATATACTTTATCATTAAGTTCTTAACTCAAGTTCATATGTATATCTAATACGTTTCATATTCTTGTGTGTAACGACCCTATTTTCGTATATTATATTTTTATATATTTTATTTTATGAATTGGTATTTAAAAATATTTTCTAGTAATCGAGGAATAATTATTTAGCGCGAAGATAAGTTCGTAACCGAGTTTTTAAGGTTTTGGGCCTAGAGGGTGAATAGTGTTGGGCTTTTAAAGTCTATGAGTAGTAATGATCAAGTGGTTATGAATGTAGTAAGCTTGGATTAGATTGTATGGCTAGGATGAGTCCTTGTGGGTTAGTAAGGATGAATGGCCAAGATTGATTTGGATTGGATATAAGATATTTTGAGTGAGTGAATAGTGCCATTTCCTCCTTTCTTTGTGAGAAAACGTGGGAGAAGAGAAGAAGAAGAGAAGAACAAAAGGAAAAGCTAGGGCTTGGGATTAGAGGCTTGAGATTGCTAGAGAGCTTTGATTTCAAGGTAAGAGAGTTAGTATTACATTATTACAAGTGATTGAGAAGGGGAGAATGTCTATTTCTCCATCCCAAACTTCTCCTCACTTTGTCTAGGTTTTGTTAGAGAAGTTTTTATGGTTTAAAGTTATAAATGATTATGTTTTGCTAGATTGAATGTTAAGTGATGATGCTGGTATATTTTGTTGGAGTTATTGTGTTGTGGGTGCATGAGAAAAGTTATGAAAAGTTATTGTTTTTGAACCCTAATTTCTATGCTTGATGCAATCTTTGTTTGTGATGGTTTATAAATGATGTTTTATGGTGGAAAGTTGTTTTTAACAAGTTCTGGAACTTTGGGTAATCTTGAATGGGCTAAAATGGTGGAAAAATCACATTTTTATGACTGTGTACTGATACGGTCGCTTGTAGCGACGGAGCATCGCTTGTAGCGACCAGGCAGGATTATTCCCTGCCTATCTGCGCTTGAAGCGACCACATGGACGCTTGTAGCGACCAGGCTCGCTTGTAGCGACCGAAGGTTCGCTGGTAGCGACCAAGCAGGACAATTCCCTGCCTATGCTCGCTTGTAGCGACCAAGAGCTCGCTTGTAGCGACCAACCCTGAACAGGCCTTTTTGTTGAGTTGTTCTGGAGGTCCTGGTGCGCGCAGAGATGTCTTTTTGATACTGTATTTTAATAATACACTTTTGGAAACTTTGCCCACCATTTTAATCCATTCCTATGTTTTCTAAAGAGTATTTTGTTTTCAAGGAAGTTCTGGAGTAAAACCCTATGAGTGTGTGGGTTATCAAGTGTGTGGGTTTCCCTTTGAAACCCCTATTGTGTGAGACTTTGATGTGATTTGATTGGTTTAGTTGAGATTGTTGAACTTGGTGGGTATATTCATGTTGTGTCTTATGATTTGGCCATGAGAGCCTAGTAGTGGTGTTTGTTGTTGTTGTTGTTGATGTTGTAATAATTATCAGAGAGCTGATAATTAGTTGTGTTGTTTGAGTTTGTTATTGTTGAGATAATTATCAGAGAGCTGATAATTAGTTGTGTTAGTAAGTATAGTGATAAGAGTATCATTTATATTTGCTAAGTGAAACATCATGCATTTCATTATTTGATGATATCCGGAGCGGATATGAAATCCATGAGAGCGTGGTTATCAAGAGAGCTTGATAAGGATATAAGTTTATCCGAAAAGATTTGGTACCACATGCATTAGAGAATGTATTTTGAGGCATGCATCCTAATTGACATTAGTATGCATTTTAGACATTATGTGTGCATAATGGATGTGAGTGGTAATTGATGATTTGATGAGTTATGTGGAAAATTATGTGTGCGTGATAGTTAATGATGAGTTATTGTTGATAGTTGTTATTGATGAGCCTTTGTGCTTTGTGTTGTGATTTGGTTATGTATAATAATGCGTTATCTATACATATTTTATTGTTTGTGATACTAACACTCTCTGTTTTGTGTTATGTGCTGGATCATTGGGGATCCAGATTATCAGGCTGACGAGGTTATCGTAGAGGAGTAGCTTTGCTATGTAGAAGCTGCGTAGTGGTGAGGTCATAGCTTAGCTATCCTTACATTTTTGGTACTAGGTGTTGTATCCTAGTTAGAGTCTAGGGCTCTGATATTTGTAACACCATTTTGGGGTATCTGAACTCGTATGTTTGAATTTGGCAATGGCTTGTTGTAGAATTGCCTCTTTTGAAAATATTATGTATATATTTTTGTGTAATATATGCAAGCTTTATTGTAAGCATTTGTAGAGTTGTTTTCCGCTGCTGTGTTTGTGAATCAAATATGTTTTTGATTTCAGGTGATGTTTTATGAAAATGAGTTTCTTAATGTTGTAACTTCCTATGGCCTTAACGTTTTCTTTTATTAAAGTTAATAAATCGGCGGTTAAGGGTTAGGGTGTTACAATAGTTGGTATCAGAGCAGGTCGATCCATTGGATCAATTAAGTTTAGTGTACCCTTTGTGTAACATGTGTTTTCTTAAACACTTTGTTCTCACTTGTGTTATGTGGTGTTTGGTAGTGTGTGGATATGGCGCAACGAGCACTTGCGGACGCGATGGAGCGGATGGCTGATGCCATGGCTCAGGATGCTGCTAGTAGGACTGCGGATAGAGCCGCACAACAAGCTAGAGGAGGCGGAGAAGATGAGCTGAGACTCGAGAGGTTTATGAACAACAAACCGCCTATCTTCAAGGGAGGATACGATCCAGATGGAGCGCAGACTTGGTTGGAAGGGATTGAGAGAATTTTTGGAGCTATGCGTTGTCTGGATGCGCATAAGGTATTGCTAGGAGCGTATGTTCTCCATGATGAAGCTGATCATTGGTGGGGAAATGCTAGTCAGAGGTTGGGAGCTGGTGGAGCTTTGATTACTTGGGCTCGTTTCCGGAGAGAGTTTTTAACCAAGTATTTTCCGGCAGACGAGAGGAACCGCAAGGTGATTGAGTTCATGGAACTCAAGCAAGGAAGTTTATCTGTTTCTGAATATGCGGCCAAGTTTGAAGATTTGTGTCGTTTTGCTCCTCATTACAACACGGTGGAAGCTGAGGAAGACAAGTGTGTGAAGTTTGAAAATGGGCTGAGGCCGGATATCAAGCAGCTGATTGGGTTTAGCGAAATCAGAAATTTTCCGATGTTGGTGAATAAGAGCCGAATATGTGATAAGGATGGTAAAGCTAAGGCTAATTACTACAAAGCTGCAAATGAGAAGAGGGGAAAGGACATAGCTAGAGGTAAACCGTATGGTAGAGGTGGAAAGAAACCAGATGAAGGTGGGAGTAGTGGTAACAAGTTTGGAGTTAATAGGAATTGCTTTAAGTGTGGACAACCGGGTCATCGTTTCTTTGAATGCCCGAAGAGTGATGGAAGATGTTTCAAGTGTGGAGATCCTAACCACATGGCTAATCAATGCAAGAAAGGTCTAGTTTGCTTCAACTGCAAAGAAGCGGGTCATAAGAGCAATGAGTGTAAGAAGCCTAGAGCGGCTGGAGGAAAAGTGTTTGCTTTAGATGGTGGTGATGCGAAGGCGGACAACTTGATCAGAGGTACATGCTTTATCAATAATACTCCTTTGTCTGCTATTATTGATACGGGTGCTACCCATTCGTTTATTTCTATGGATTGTGTTAAGAGGTTGGGTCTTAAAGTAGAGAATATGATGGGACGCATGGTTATTGAAACGCCTGCGAGTGGTTCTGTATCGACTACTCTAGTTTGTGTTGATTGTTCAGTCATTATGTATGATCGACTCTTTGGTATGGATTTAGTCTGCATTCCGTTGAGCGGAATAGATGTTATCTTTGGTATGAACTGGTTAGAATTTAATCGGGTTCATATCAACTGCGGTGAGAGGACGGTTACATTTCCAAGACCGGAGCTAGAGTTGTGTTCGAAGCTCATGTGTTGTCGAGAAGTGGTAAGATCAGTGAAGGCTCAAGAGGACGTGTTTGCTATGTTTGCTTTGTTGAGAGTGGAAGAGAAGATTGAGGTTGATGCGTTGCCGGTGGTGCGTGATTTCCCAGATGTTTTTCCAGATGACATTTCGGATTTACCACCCGAGAGAGAGGTTGAATTCGCAATTGACATCGTACCTGGTACTAGTCCAATATCAATGGCACCGTATCGTATGTCAGCTGCTGAACTAGAAAAGTTGAAGGAACAATTGGAGGAATTGTTAGAGAAGAAGTTTGTAAGACCGAGTGTATCGCCGTGGGGTGCGCCGGTTCTGTTGGTGAAGAAGAAAGATGGCAGTATGCGTCTGTGCATTGATTATCGTCAGCTGAATAAAGCAACTATCAAGAATAAGTATCCACTTCCGAGGATAGATGATTTGATGGATCAGTTAGTGGGAGCCTGTGTGTTCAGCAAGATTGATTTGAGATCGGGATATCACCAGATAAGAGTTAAGGCGGAGGATATACCGAAGACTGCTTTCAGGACAAGGTATGGTCACTACGAGTACGCCGTTATGCCTTTTGGAGTTACTAATGCACCTGGAGTGTTTATGGAATATATGAATCGTATATTTCATTCCTTTTTGGATCGATTCGTGGTGGTCTTCATAGACGATATTTTGGTATACTCGAAGACGGAAGAAGAACATGCCGAGCATTTGAAGATTGTATTGGGAGTGTTGCGCGAGAAGAAGCTTTATGCAAAATTTTCTAAGTGTGAATTTTGGTTGCATGAAGTTAGCTTTTTGGGTCACGTCATTTCAAGTGGTGGTATAGCAGTAGATCCTGCTAAGGTAGAAGCCGTGCAAGATTGGGGAACGCCGGAGTCTGTTACTGAGATCCGAAGTTTTCTTGGTTTGGCCGGTTACTATCGGAGGTTCATTGAAGGATTTTCAAAGTTAGCGTTGCCGTTGACGCAGTTGACTAGGAAGGGTCAAGCTTTTATTTGGGATGATAAGTGTGAGCAGAGTTTCCAAGAGCTGAAGAGAAGGTTGACATCTGCACCTGTGCTAATTCTGCCAAATCCGAAGGAACCGTTCGTGGTTTATTGTGATGCGTCGAAGATGGGTCTAGGTGGTGTGTTGATGCAGAGGGGACAAGTTGTTGCTTATGCATCAAGACAGCTGAAGATTCATGAGAGGAACTATCCTACGCATGATTTGGAGCTAGCTGCTGTTGTGTTTGTTCTCAAGATTTGGAGGCACTACTTGTATGGGTCAAGATTCGAGGTTTTCAGCGATCACAAGAGTCTGAAATACTTGTTTGATCAGAAGGAGCTCAACATGAGGCAAAGAAGATGGTTAGAGTTTCTTAAGGATTATGATTTCGAGTTGAGTTATCACCCGGGTAAAGCTAATGTGGTAGCCGATGCGTTGAGTAGGAAGTCTTTGCATATGTCTTCTCTGATGGCGAAGGAACTGAGATTGATTGAGGAGTTTAGAGACCTCAGTTTGGTTTGTGAAAGGACAACCAGAAGCGTGAAGCTAGGAATGTTGAAGTTGACGAATGATTTTCTTGAAGAGGTCGTGGAGAAGCAAAGGTCGGATGTGAGATTGATGAAACTTAAGACGCTCATCGAGCAAGGGAAAAAGGTAAACGTTGAGATCGATGAGAAAGGCGTGATGAGGTGTCAAGGAAGATTATGTGTACCTGATGTGCCTGAATTGAAGCGGATGATCTTGGAGGAAGGTCACAGAAGCAACTTAAGTATTCATCCTGGTGTTACTAAGATGTATCAAGATCTGAGGAAAATGTTTTGGTGGCAAGGGATGAAGAAAGAGATCGCCGAGTTTGTTTTCGCTTGTTTGACTTGTCAGAAGTCCAAGGTGGAGCATCAGAAGCCGTCGGGGCTATTGCAACCTATGTTTATTCCAGAGTGGAAATGGGATAGTATTGCGATGGATTTTGTAAGCGGTTTGCCGAAGACGTCGAAGGGTAACAATATGATTTGGGTAGTTGTCGACAGGTTAACAAAGTCTGCTCATTTCATAGCTATCAAGACCGGTATGTTAGTACCGAAGTTGGCTGAGATTTATGTCGAGCAAATCGTGAGATTGCATGGAATACCGTCGAGTATTGTATCAGATCGAGATCCCCGTTTTACTTCAAGGTTTTGGGGGAGTTTGCAAGAAGCGTTGGGGACTAAGTTGCGGATGAGTTCTGCTTATCACCCGCAGACGGATGGTCAGTCGGAGAGGACAATTCAATCATTGGAGGATTTGTTAAGATCGTGTGTTTTGGAACAAGGAGTGAGTTGGGAAGCTTGCTTACCATTGATTGAGTTTACGTATAACAACAGTTTTCATTCGAGCATTGGTATGGCACCTTTTGAAGCGTTGTATGGGAGGAGATGTAGAACACCTTTGTGTTGGTTTGAATCGGGAGAAAGTGTGGTGCTTGGACCTGAGATTGTGCAACAAACGACCGAGAAGATCAAGATGATCCAAGAAAAGATGAGAGCGTCGCAGAGTCGCCAGAAAAGCTATGCCGACAAGAGAAGAAAGGATATAGAATTTCAAGAAGGAGATCATGTGTTTTTAAGAGTTACATCGACTACGGGTATTGGACGGGCTTTGAAATCGAAGAAGTTAGCATCAAGGTTCATTGGTCCATATCAAATTTTGAAGAGGATTGGGAAGGTGGCGTATAGGATTGCGTTACCGCCGTCGTTGTCGAATCTACATGATGTTTTTCACGTGTCGCAATTAAGGAAATACGTATCGGATCCGTCACATGTGATTGAGTCGGACGAGATACAAGTGAGAGAGAATTTGACGGTTACAACGGAACCTTTAAGGATTGAAGGACAAGAGATGAAGAAGCTCAGGAATAAAGAGATTTCATCGGTGAAAGTCGTTTGGGGAGGCCCAGCCGGTGAATATGCGACGTGGGAGCTCGAGAGCAAGATGCGGGATTCTTATCCAGAGTTGTTTTCAGGTATTTTCGAGGGCGAAAATTCTTTTTAGGGGGGTAGAGTTGTAACGACCCTATTTTCGTATATTATATTTTTATATATTTTATTTTATGAATTGGTATTTAAAAATATTTTCTAGTAATCGAGGAATAATTATTTAGCGCGAAGATAAGTTCGTAACCGAGTTTTTAAGGTTTTGGGCCTAGAGGGTGAATAGTGTTGGGCTTTTAAAGTCTATGAGTAGTAATGATCAAGTGGTTATGAATGTAGTAAGCTTGGATTAGATTGTATGGCTAGGATGAGTCCTTGTGGGTTAGTAAGGATGAATGGCCAAGATTGATTTGGATTGGATATAAGATATTTTGAGTGAGTGAATAGTGCCATTTCCTCCTTTCTTTGTGAGAAAACGTGGGAGAAGAGAAGAAGAAGAGAAGAACAAGAGGAAAAGCTAGGGCTTGGGATTAGAGGCTTGAGATTGCTAGAGAGCTTTGATTTCAAGGTAAGAGAGTTAGTATTACATTATTACAAGTGATTGAGAAGGGGAGAATGTCTATTTCTCCATCCCAAACTTCTCCTCACTTTGTCTAGGTTTTGTTAGAGAAGTTTTTATGGTTTAAAGTTATAAATGATTATGTTTTGCTAGATTGAATGTTAAGTGATGATGCTGGTATATTTTGTTGGAGTTATTGTGTTGTGGGTGCATGAGAAAAGTTATGAAAAGTTATTGTTTTTGAACCCTAATTTCTATGCTTGATGCAATCTTTGTTTGTGATGGTTTATAAATGATGTTTTATGGTGGAAAGTTGTTTTTAACAAGTTCTGGAACTTTGGGTAATCTTGAATGGGCTAAAATGGTGGAAAAATCACATTTTTATGACTGTGTACTGATACGGTCGCTTGTAGCGACGGAGCATCGCTTGTAGCGACCAGGCAGGATTATTCCCTGCCTATCTGCGCTTGAAGCGACCACATGGACGCTTGTAGCGACCAGGCTCGCTTGTAGCGACCGAAGGTTCGCTGGTAGCGACCAAGCAGGACAATTCCCTGCCTATGCTCGCTTGTAGCGACCAAGAGCTCGCTTGTAGCGACCAACCCTGAACAGGCCTTTTTGTTGAGTTGTTCTGGAGGTCCTGGTGCGCGCAGAGATGTCTTTTTGATACTGTATTTTAATAATACACTTTTGGAAACTTTGCCCACCATTTTAATCCATTCCTATGTTTTCTAAAGAGTATTTTGTTTTCAAGGAAGTTCTGGAGTAAAACCCTATGAGTGTGTGGGTTATCAAGTGTGTGGGTTTCCCTTTGAAACCCCTATTGTGTGAGACTTTGATGTGATTTGATTGGTTTAGTTGAGATTGTTGAACTTGGTGGGTATATTCATGTTGTGTCTTATGATTTGGCCATGAGAGCCTAGTAGTGGTGTTTGTTGTTGTTGTTGTTGATGTTGTAATAATTATCAGAGAGCTGATAATTAGTTGTGTTGTTTGAGTTTGTTATTGTTGAGATAATTATCAGAGAGCTGATAATTAGTTGTGTTAGTAAGTATAGTGATAAGAGTATCATTTATATTTGCTAAGTGAAACATCATGCATTTCATTATTTGATGATATCCGGAGCGGATATGAAATCCATGAGAGCGTGGTTATCAAGAGAGCTTGATAAGGATATAAGTTTATCCGAAAAGATTTGGTACCACATGCATTAGAGAATGTATTTTGAGGCATGCATCCTAATTGACATTAGTATGCATTTTAGACATTATGTGTGCATAATGGATGTGAGTGGTAATTGATGATTTGATGAGTTATGTGGAAAATTATGTGTGCGTGATAGTTAATGATGAGTTATTGTTGATAGTTGTTATTGATGAGCCTTTGTGCTTTGTGTTGTGATTTGGTTATGTATAATAATGCGTTATCTATACATATTTTATTGTTTGTGATACTAACACTCTCTGTTTTGTGTTATGTGCTGGATCATTGGGGATCCAGATTATCAGGCTGACGAGGTTATCGTAGAGGAGTAGCTTTGCTATGTAGAAGCTGCGTAGTGGTGAGGTCATAGCTTAGCTATCCTTACATTTTTGGTACTAGGTGTTGTATCCTAGTTAGAGTCTAGGGCTCTGATATTTGTAACACCATTTTGGGGTATCTGAACTCGTATGTTTGAATTTGGCAATGGCTTGTTGTAGAATTGCCTCTTTTGAAAATATTATGTATATATTTTTGTGTAATATATGCAAGCTTTATTGTAAGCATTTGTAGAGTTGTTTTCCGCTGCTGTGTTTGTGAATCAAATATGTTTTTGATTTCAGGTGATGTTTTATGAAAATGAGTTTCTTAATGTTGTAACTTCCTATGGCCTTAACGTTTTCTTTTATTAAAGTTAATAAATCGGCGGTTAAGGGTTAGGGTGTTACATTGTGCATATCTAATGCATTCTTTAGGTAATCATTCATGAATACTTAACCTATAAAAGGTTCTACACTTAGAACATGGAATCATTCTCGTCGATTCTCGTCTTATGCTCTTGTAGGTGCTTCTATTCTCTACTATACTTTGTGCATAAAATGCATCACTTAGGGAGAACATTCTCCCAATACTTAACTTTTGAACCTATTCCTCATGCTATACAATTATACATTCTCTAAGGATAAGCCTTATAATGCTCATTAGCGACTCTTAATCATTACATGTTGTTCCTTGAGTCCGAAGTAGTATTAGATAGCCAAAACGGTGCAAGTAAAGATGAAAAACAACATGGTTCTGTCCCCTTCAAAATCGTGACACGATTTCCAAATCGTGTCACGATTTCATGCCCTGAAATCGTGTTTTACACTGCCTATAAAATCGTGACACGGTTGTAAAATCGTGACACGATTTTACCTGCAGTTGGACAGCATAGGGCAAGTTCAAAACAGGATTTTCCACCATTTTGGCTTATCTAATCATGCCCAAACATCATACAACTTTAAAGGATAATTTCTAATGCATAACAACAGGTTTCAACATGTATGATCAAGAATTACTAGCAAATTAGAATTAGGGCTCAAAAATTCATAACTTTGTTCATAAATGCTAAAACTCACAAACTTACTCAAACGGGTTCTAAAACCCTGTGGAGCTCACCTCTAGCCCCGATTGGTGCTTGCTATAACTGAATTCCAAAGCCTTAGCTCCATCTACTCTTCTCTTAATCTTCCCTTGATTCTCCTTGTTCTTCTTATTTCTTTCTCTTGTTCTAACTTCCAAGCCAAGCTTTCTAGCATGAACCTTCTCACAAGGGTTGGAATGAAGTTTGACGGGTGAGGGAAAGAGGGGTGAAGGCGTGTGAGTAGAGGAAGAGGGGGATGAGGGCTGATTTTTGGATGAGTGTGGAAGAGTGTAGAGAATAAGAGAAATTGGTAAGAAATATCTTACCTCTCTTTTCTTATAATCCTCCCCTTTGAATTAATTACAATAATGCCATTGCCTCTATTTACAAAATTGCCATTCTTGCTTAACAAGTTTCTAACACTAATAACTGATACTTATGAGCGGGATAATACACTTACCATATAAATAAACCCATCAACTGACAATTTACCAAATTGTCCTTTGCTCAAAACATGTCTGATACATCGTCTCAATATTAATAAATATTCGAGTCTTAAGCGGGATATTACAATCTACCCCCCTTAAAGAAATTTCGTCCTCGAAATGTAGAATTCCCTTGAAATCACTTTTTAAAAGATCCTTAATACTTCTTTCCCTATTAGACAATTCTCTACTCAACTTGCTTATCGGAAACCCATGGTTTTCCAACTCCGTAAATCGAAAATACTCGACATTCGTTTCTTTAACTGATAGGCTTGGTTTGCATTACATAATCCTTATGTAGTGGGATGAGGTTATCAGAACCAATCTACCCGACTCACTTAACTATGTCTCTTATACCTACACTACTTTCTAATTCAAATTGAAGTCATTAAGCCCTAGACACTCATACAGGACTTCATAAATTTCTTAGTAGTCCGCGTAATCTTACTTTGACGACATTTGGTCGTTCTTATTATCCTCAATTAATTTCCATTGAATTCTGATATTTATCCTTCTTCTCATACGGCGACATCTTATGTATAGTCTTATATCACCATTCCATATAAATTCATCCTTTCATTGAAGGACACCTGGCATTGTATACACATATGCAAAAGCAATAATCATTCCAGCTTCATTAATATTTTAAGTACAAGCAGGAGGTTTCACCTCTAGCACCTGCTCCTTTCTTTATGTCATCACGATGTGCTTTGCTTAATAAGTAGTTGGCATCATTTATCTTGATAAATTAGAAGTCATTCTTCGTTACCAGAAGTCTGATAATCTTTTATCATTCCTGTCACCACTTATCTTGAATCCTTATCGTGTCGTTAATATTTTCTATGCCGATATATATATTCAAAGCTTATAAAACGTAGTCCAAGTGATGGGTGGTATAAATCATCTTACATATCATATCATTCCGTAGCATATTTCATAACACTTAATTTACATATATGTTAGAGTACATGTACGCTGCTAACGGGTACATAGTACGTCACATCATCATTGTTCAACTAGTGGGACATCATTCTTAATCTTAACATATTTGAGACACTACCCCATCAATTGGGAATCTTTTCTTACTCTTAACTCACTTCGTAACATCCGGGATTTGCCTTTCAACTGGCTTGCCAGGTTTGCCCCGCCAATGTTACTCATGTTTATTCTTAAGTATACAACAACCTATAATGTAAATTTATGGTTACAATCTACCGGCATCACAAACTTAATTCCCGTTCTGGACGTCGAATTCAAAATCCTTATTTTCAACGGAAAACTCTACTTGGTTGCTACCCAAATAGCACACTTAGTCTTTAATCCTTTAGTTATAACCTGAAATTACGTAGCCCTCTACTGTGGACTACGAATACTTTTAATCTGCGTAAAAGTTCTCCTTCCTTTCCTGGTGAGCATTAAGTTCGAGACTTTCCAAAATCTTCAGCTAAAATAGGTTAACATGACATGGGTACAACATGAAATTAAACTCACTCACCACTGCATTGTCGTTTCTGATCAAGGCCTCTAGTCACATATTTTATCTTGCAAGCGCAACCTGTACCGTTGTTGACTCATGCTTAATTCCCTTTGGATCAACTGACTATTCAAGTATACTTGATGTTGTTGAGCTAAATTAGCTAAGCTACCGTTTTAACGATAACTTCCATTGCTTCCGACTTCATGTGCTAGAATTAAATCCTCCTTATTCATTACCATATATCCTTAAACTATTCCAATATTTCTTTCCTTATGGATTTTGAGATTTAAAGTATCTATCAACTTAACTTCCATAACTTTCCATTAGAACTCATGATATGGTCAAGTCGCTTATACTTAACTATTATTCCGTATAATAAGAATTAAGCACTTAACATCTTCTCATACTCTAAGCCTCAGCTTAGCATTGTTTATTATTTTATTCTTGGATTACCACTCCGCTGCGCCACTCTGATTCTTAACAACTCGAGTTAGAATTAGAGCAATACACCACTATTGTCACATAAAATTTCATCGACCAATCCTTTTGTACATGGACCATATACTTACTTTCACGATGATAAGCCAAAACCTGTAAACGGTTTTCAGCAACTGTTACGAGCCTAACAATGCTCCTGTCAAATGGCTCATACTCTGGTTCCAACTTGACTCTCCATTTTCTGAATTTTTGTAATTATTTCTTGGTCAGTACATCATATATAATCATTATACATTGCAGAAACCCGATTGAAAGCATGCCCGAGGCATCTTAAGTTCACACACAATCACTCGTGGCAACTTCTAAAAATGACTTACGGCTTTTGAAGGTTCACATCTTTCATTTGAGTCTTGTTACTATTCGTTCTATCTTTATCCGAAATGATTTCATATCCATAACCTTTCCGAAACAACTTCGATCTCCTCAGCTCTAACATGTCCCTTAACATACCCCTTCGAGTTCCTACGGGACAATCTGTCCTGAATAAGATTTAAACTCTTATTGGTCCTCTTGAACGCCCAAACATAGGTTACGTCTCTTCGTGCACCCAATTAATCGATCTTAAACTTCAGCACTTATCATTATCTATTGGATTCCACCAGTAACTTGTTACTGGATTCACAATTCAAATCTCGATTCTTAACATCTGATTAATTCTGCATATAGTCGAACAACCCGAAGTCTATACTTTATTACCGCCCTCAGAACTTATCCACACGGGGTGATCTCTTTCAGCTTCTAGAATATTCGTGGAAGAAAACTCTTCGTTTGAAAACATGCAACGCCTATACATTAATCCTCATCTTAACATTTCATATAAAAGACGATCTTTCAAATAATAAAATATCCATCTTAGTTCTTAGGTTACATACCATCTTCTCTTCTCATTTCACAATCTGGTTCCGGAGACGTGGCTGATCTGATGGGGTTAAACTTACTTGCGACTCATACTCAATGACCACACTTGAGTGGTTAGTTTCATCTGTCCAAATAACTCACTTAATCCATAATTAATTCTCTTAACTGTCCGGACATTAAAATCTCATCCGATTCAAGTTCGATTCTTCAACACTCACTCTTTGCTGAGAATCCGAGGTTTCAAAAACTGACCGATAATTCCTCATTTCTTTTCTCTAGGTTTGGTACTGCTATTCTTCTACTCTGTACTCAGAATGGTTACTTAGTCCACACTTCACTTTAACTTCTCAAACTGCGGTTCCAGTCAAGGTTCCACGTCATTCCCTAGAGCATTCCATGATTCCTTAATCCTTATGTCTTCCGCAGACGAGGCATCGTCCAACGATGCGTCCAACTGGGTTGAGGTGCTTCACCTCACTGTTAAATATCCCTTAGGTCTCTGAGACCTTGCCACTATCAGGCTTCGTCACTTTACAGTTTGATGGCCACCATTTGGCATGAATACCTCTTCGCCAATTCCGTCTTAAAATTCTGTCACCTTAATCTTCGCCCTTCATACACTTCATTCCTCCTTGGTCACATTCAGCTCTCAGACATTTATCCTAACTGTCATAAACTAGATTGAGTTGATCAGGCTCAACTAGATGTGACATTTAGAACAACATCTGGAACCCAATGGTTCCACTACTTTTATTGAAACTTTAATGACCCAAGGCACGGTCTGAATCGACCTGCTCTGATACCAATTGTAACACCCATACTAAATTATCTAGAATATTTAGCATGTGTATTAATCTGATATCAGATACATTAAAATTTTCAATAATAAATACAATACAAAACTACTGAATGAGTACAAATAGCTCGTTTATACAAATATCCAAATGTCAGTTACAATTATACTCTCATATGCGTAAATAATCTGTCAACCTCCTGAGCTTTCCCATGACGAGCATCTGCACTCCATCCAGTGTCTTCCCGAAGATCTTCGTGAACATCTCTTGCTAACCTGTAAACCTGCACCAGAAGGATTGGGATGAGACATAATGTCTCAGTGAGCTCCAGCCCAACCTACTGTTGGCAACCACGGGGGAAACCTAGGGTCATCGTGCCTACTCTTAGCGATCTTGGGGATACCTACGATCGCCGACTTTCTCTAAACATTTCGCGATCAGGGGGAAACTTAGGATCGCTACTTGTCTTTATCTTATCTTATACTTTCCTGCACATAATCTTATGCTTAGTGATCGAGGGGAAGTCTATGATCAATTGCTGATGTCTAATGACTACTTTGTCTTAACTCTTAGCACATAGTACATTTCCATATTCGTATTCGTATTCATAATCATCTTTCATAACATAAGGTTAGAAGTTAGCGTTGAACAAGCATTTCATTATCTTGGTTCATTTTACGGAGTGCATCCGGGTGGAGTAACCCCGAAGTACATCTCCCATCATACCGGTGAAACTCCTATCATATCAGGCTAACACCGGACTCCTCTTATCGTTGTGTGGACAACTCTCTCGATGAAGTCCCATCCGGCGAATCCCGGAGTCTGCTGAACACAACTTAACTTTGCATGTAGACAACCCTCTCGGAGAAGTCCCATCCGGCGTATCCCGGAGCCTGCTGGACATGCTTAATCTTTTAAACATACGTGTGGACAATCCTCTCGGAAGAGTCCCATCCGGCATATCCCGGAGCCTGATGGACACGTTTAACATATCTTATAACTTACGTGTGGATAGCCCTTTCGGAGAAATCCCATCCGGCATAATCCGGAGTCTGATGAACACGTTTTCATATACTTTATCATTAAGTTCTTAACTCAAGTTCATATGTATATCTAATACGTTTCATATTCTTGTGCATATCTAATGCATTCTTTAGGTAATCATTCATGAATACTTAACCTATAAAAGGTTCTACACTTAGAACATGGAATCATTCTCGTCGATTCTCGTCTTATGCTCTTGTAGGTGCTTCTATTCTCTACTATACTTTGTGCATAAAATGCATCACTTAGGGAGAATATTCTCCCAATACTTAACTTTTGAACCTATTCCTCATGCTATACAATTATACATTCTCTAAGGATAAGCCTTATAATGCTCATTAGCGACTCTTAATCATTACATGTTGTACCTTGAGTCCGAAGTAGTATTAGATAGCCGAAACGGTGCAAGTAAAGATGAAAAACAACATGGTTCAGTCCCCTTAAAAATCGTGACACGATTTGGAAATCGTGTCACGATTTCATGCCCTGAAATCGTGTTTTACACTGCCTATAAAATGGTGACACGGTTGTAAAATCGTGACACGATTTTACCTGCAGTTGGACAGCATAGGGCAAGTTCAAAACAGGATTTTCCACCATTTTGGCTTATCTAATCATGCCCAAACATCATACAACTTTAAAGGATAATTTCTAATGCATAACAACAGGTTTCAACATGTATGATCAAGAATTACTAGCAAATTAGAATTAGGGCTCAAAAATTCATAACTTTGTTCATAAATGCTAAAACTCACAAACTTACTCAAACGGGTTCTAAAACCCTGTGGAGCTCACCTCTAGCCCCGATTGGTGCTTGCTATAACTGAATTCCAAAGCCTTAGCTCCATCTACTCTTCTCTTAATTCTCCCTTGATTCTCCTTGTTCTTCTTATTTCTTTCTCTTGTTCTAACTTCCAAGCCAAGCTTTCTAGCATGAACCTTCTCACAAGGGTTGGAATGAAGTTTGACGGGTGAGGGAAAGAGGGGTGAAGGCGTGTGAGTAGAGGAAGAGGGGAATGAGGCTGATTTTTGGATGAGTGTGGAAGAGTGTAGAGAATAAGAGAAATTGGTAAGAAATATCTTACCTCTCTTTTCTTATAATCCTCCCCTTTGAATTAATTACAATAATGCCATTGCCTCTATTTACAAAATTGCCATTCTTGCTTAACAAGTTTCTAACACTAATAACTGATACTTATGAGCGGGATAATACACTTACCATATAAATAAACCCATCAACTGACAATTTACCAAATTGTCCTTTGCTCAAAACATGTCTGATACATCGTCTCAATATTAATAAATATTCGAGTCTTAAGCGGGATATTACAATCTACCCCCCTTAAAGAAATTTCGTCCTCGAAATTTAGAATTCCCTTGAAATCACTTTTTAAAAGATCCTTAATACTTCTTTCCCTATTAGACAATTCTTTACTCAACTTGCTTATCGGAAACCCATGGTTTTCCAACTCCGTAAATCGAAAATACTCGACATTCTTTTCTTTAACTGATAGGCTTGGTTTGCATTACATAATCCTTACGTAGTGGGATGAGGTTATCAGAACCAATCTACCCGACTCACTTAACTATGTCTCTTATACCTACACTACTTGCTAATTCAAATTGAAGTCATTAAGCCCTAGACACTCATACAGGACTTCATAAATTTCTTCGTAGTCCGCGTAATCTTACTTTGACGACATTTGGTCGTTCTTATTATCCTCAATTAATTTCCATTGAATTCTGATATTTATCCTTCTTCTCATACGGCGACATCTTATGTATAGTCTTATATCACCATTCCATATAAATTCATCCTTTCATTGAAGGACACCTGGCATTGTATACACATATGCAAAAGCAATAATCATTCCAGCTTCATTAATATTTTAAGTACAAGCAGGAGGTTTCACCTCTAGCACCTGCTCCTTTCTTTATGTCATCACGATGTGCTTTGCTTAATAAGTAGTTGGCATCATTTATCTTGATAAATTAGAAGTCATTCTTCGTTACCAGAAGTCTGATAATCTTTTATCATTCCTGTCACCACTTATCTTGAATCCTTATCGTGTCGTTAATATTTTCTATGCCGATATATATATTCAAAGCTTATAAAACGTAGTCCAAGTGATGGGTGGTATAAATCATCTTACATATCATATCATTCCGTAGCATATTTCATAACACTTAATTTACATATATGTTAGAGTACATGTACGCTACTAACGGGTACATAGTACGTCACATCATCATTGTTCAACTAGTGGGACATCATTCTTAATCTTAACATATTTGAGACACTACCCCATCAATTGGGAATCTTTTCTTACTCTTAACTCACTTCGTAACATCCGGGATTTGCCTTTCAACTGGCTTGCCAGGTTTGCCCCGCCAATGTTACTCATGTTTATTCTTAAGTATACAACAACCTATAATGTAAATTTATGGTTACAATCTACCGGCATCACAAACTTAATTCCCGTTCTGGACGTCGAATTCAAAATCCTTATTTTCAACGGAAAACTCTACTTGGTTGCTACCCAAATAGCACACTTAGTCTTTAATCCTTTAGTTATAACCTGAAATTACGTAGCCCTCTACTGTGGACTACGAATACTTTTAATCTGCGTAAAAGTTCTCCTTCATTTCCTGGTGAGCATTAAGTTCGAGACTTTCCAAAATCTTCAGCTAAAATAGGTTAACATGACATGGGTACAACATGAAATTAAACTCACTCACCACTGCATTGTCGTTTCTGATCAAGGCCTCTATTCACATATTTTATCTTGCAAGCGCAACCTGTACCGTTGTTGACTCATGCTTAATTCCCTTTGGATCAACTGACTATTCAAGTATACTTGATGTTGTTGAGCTAAATTAGCTAAGCTACCGTTTTAACGATAACTTCCATTGCTTCCGACTTCATGTGCTAGAATTAAATCCTCCTTATTCATTACCATATATCCTTAAACTATTCCAATATTTCTTTCCTTATGGATTTCGAGGTTTAAAGTATCTATCAACTCAACTTCCATAACTTTCCATTAGAACTCATGATATGTTCAAGTCGCTTATACTTACTATTATTCCGTATAATAAGAATTAAGCACTTAACATCTTCTCATACTCTAAGCCTCAGCTTAGCATTGTTTATTATTTTATTCTTGGATTACCACTCCGCTGCGCCACTCTGATTCTTAACAACTCGAGTTAGAATTAGAGCAATACACCACTATTGTCACATAAAATTTCATCGACCAATCCTTTTGTACATGGACCATATACTTACTTTCACGATGATAAGCCAAAACCTGTAAACGGTTTTCAGCAACTGTTACGAGCCTAACAATGCTCCTGTCAAACGGCTCATACTCTGGTTCCAACTTGACTCTCCATTTTCTGAATTTCTGTAATTATCTCTTGGTCAGTACATCATATATAATCATTATACATTGCAGAAACCCAATTGAAAGCATGCCCGAGGCATCTTAAGTTCACACACAATCACTCGTGGCAACTTCTAAAAATGACTTACGGCTTTTGAAGGTTCACATCTTTCATTTGAGTCTTGTTACTATTCGTTCTATCTTTATCCGAAATGATTTCATATCCATAACCTTTCCGAAACAACTTCGATCTCCTCAGCTCTAACATGTCCCTTAACATACCCCTTCGAGTTCCTACGGGACAATCTGTCCTGAATAAGATTTAAACTCTTATTGGTCCTCTTGAACGCCCAAACATAGGTTACGTCTCTTCGTGCACCCGATTAATCGATCTTAAACTTCAGCACTTATCATTATCTATTGGATTCCACCAGTAACTTGTTACTGGATTCACAATTCAAATCTCGATTCTTAACATCTGATTAATTCTGCATATAGTCGAACAACCCGAAGTCTATACTTTATTACCGCCCTCAGAACTTATCCACACGGGGTGATCTCTTTCAGCTTCTAGAATATTCGTGGAAGAAAACTCTTCGTTTGAAAACATGCAACGCCTATACATTAATCCTCATCTTAACATTTCATATAAAAGACGATCTTTCAAATAATAAAATATCCATCTTAGTTCTTAGGTTACATACCATCTTCTCTTCTCATTTCACAATCTGGTTCCGGAGACGTGGCTGATCTGATGGGGTTAAACTTACTTGCGACTCATACTCAATGACCACACTTGAGTGGTTAGTTTCATCTGTCCAAATAACTCACTTAATCCATAATTAATTCTCTTAACTGTCTGGACATTAAAATCTCATCCGATTCAAGTTCGATTCTTCAACACTCACTCTTTGCTGAGAATCCGAGGTTTCAAAAACTGACCGATAATTCCTCATTTCTTTTCTCTAGGTTTGGTACTGCTATTCTTCTACTCTGTACTCAGAATGGTTACTTAGTCCACACTTCACTTTAACTTCTCAAACTGCGGTTCCAGTCAAGGTTCCACGTCATTCCCTAGAGCATTCCATGATTCCTTAATCCTTATGTCTTCCGCAGACGAGGCATCGTCCAACGATGCGTCCAACTGGGTTGAGGTGCTTCACCTCACTGTTAAATATCCCTTAGGTCTCTGAGACCTTGCCACTATCAGGCTTCGTCACTTTACAGTTTGATGGCCACCATTTGGCATGAATACCTCTTCGCCAATTCCGTCTTAAAATTCTGTCACCTTAATCTTCGCCCTTCATACACTTCATTCCTCCTTGGTCACATTCAGCTCTCAGACATTTATCCTAACTGTCATAAACTAGATTGAGTTGATCAGGCTCAACTAGATGTGACATTTAGAACAACATCCGAAGCCCAATGGTTCCACTACTTTTATTGAAACTTTAATGACCCAAGGCACGGTCTGAATCGACCTGCTCTGATACCAATTGTAACACCCATACTAAATTATCTAGAATATTTAGCATGTGTATTAATCTGATATCGGATACATTAAAATTTTCAATAATAAATACAATACAAAACTACTAAATGAGTACAAATAGCTCGTTTATACAAATATCCAAATGTCAGTTACAATTATACTCTCATATGCGTAAATAATCTGTCAACCTCCTGAGCTTTCCCATGACGAGCATCTGCACTCCATCCAGCGTCTTCCCGAAGATCTTCGTGAACATCTCTTGCTAACCTGTAAACCTGCACCAGAAGGATTGGGATGAGACATAATGTCTCAGTGAGCTCCAGCCCAACCTACTGTTGGCAACCACGGGGGAAACCTAGGGTCATCGTGCCTACTCTTAGCGATCTTGGGGATACCTACGATCGCCGGCTTTCTCTAAACATTTCGCGATCAGGGGGAAACTTAGGATCGCTACTTGTCTTTATCTTATCTTATACTTTCCTGCACATAATCTTATGCTTAGTGATCGAGGGGAAGTCTATGATCAATTGCTGATGTCTAATGACTACTTTGTCTTAACTCTTAGCACATAGTACATTTACATATTCGTATTCGTATTCATAATCATCTTTCATAACATAAGGTTAGAAGTTAGCGTTGAACAAGCATTTCATTATCTTGGTTCATTTTACGGAGTGCATCCGGGTGGAGTAACCCCGAAGTACATCTCCCATCATACCGGTGAAACTCCTATCATATCAGGCTAACACCGGACTCCTCTTATCGTTGTGTGGACAACTCTCTCGATGAAGTCCCATCCGGCGAATCCCGGAGTCTGCTGATCACAACTTAACTTTGCATGTAGACAACCCTCTCGGAGAAGTCCCATCCGGCGTATCCCGGAGCCTGCTGGACATGCTTAATCTTTTAAACATACGTGTGGACAATCCTCTCGGAAGAGTCCCATCCGGCATATCCTGGAGCCTGATGGACACGTTTAACATATCTTATAACTTACGTGTGGATAGCCCTTTCAGAGAAATCCCATCCGGCATAATCCGGAGTCTGATGAACACGTTTTCATATACTTTATCATTAAGTTCTTAACTCAAGTTCATATGTATATCTAATATGTTTCATATTCTTGTGCATATCTAATGCATTCTTTAGGTAATCATTCATGAATACTTAACCTATAAAAGGTTCTACACTTAGAACATGGAATCATTCTCGTCGATTCTCGTCTTATGCTCTTGTAGGTGCTTCTATTCTCTACTATACTTTGTGCATAAAATGCATCACTTAGGGAGAACATTCTCCCAATACTTAACTTTTGAACCTATTCCTCATGCTATACAATTATACACTCTCTAAGGATAAGCCTTATAATGCTCATTAGCGACTCTTAATCATTACATGTTGTTCCTTGAGTCCGAAGCAGTATTAGATAGCCGAAACGGTGCAAGTAAAGATGAAAAACAACATGGTTCTGTCCCCTTCAAAATCGTGACACGATTTAGAAATCGTGTCACGATTTCATGCCCAAGTTCAAAACAGGATTTTACCTGCAGTTGGACAGCATATGGCAAGTTCAAAACAGGATTTTCCACCATTTTGGCTTATCTAATCATGCCCAAACATCATACAACTTTAAAGGATAATTTCTAATGCATAACAACAGGTTTCAACATGTATGATCAAGAATTACTAGCAAATTAGAATTAGGGCTGAAAAATTCATAACTTTGTTCATAAATGCTAAAACTCACAAACTTACTCAAACGGGTTCTAAAACCCTGTGGAGCTCACCTCTAGCCCCGATTGGTGCTTGCTATAACTGAATTCCAAAGCCTTAGTTCCATCTACTCTTCTCTTAATTCTCCCTTAATTCTCCTTGTTCTTCTTATTTCTTTCTCTTGTTCTAACTTCCAAGCCAAGCTTTCTAGCATGAACCTTCTCACAAGGGTTGGAATGAAGTTTGACGGGTGAGGGAAAGAGGGGTGAAGGCGTGTGAGTAGAGGAAGAGGGGGATGAGGGCTGATTTTTGGAAGAGTGTGGAAGAGTGTAGAGAATAAGAGAAATTGGTAAGAAATATCTTACCTCTCTTTTCTTATAATCCTCCCCTTTGAATTAATTACAATAATGCCATTGCCTCTATTTACAAAATTGCCATTCTTGCTTAACAAGTTTCTAACACTAATAACTGATACTTATGAGCGGGATAATACACTTACCATATAAATAAACCCATCAACTGACAATTTACCAAATTGTCCTTTGCTCAAAACATGTCTGATACATCTTCTCAATATTAATAAATATTCGAGTCTTAAGCGGGATATTACACATTCACTCAGAATGAGTCTATGCTTGGCCTGCTATCCATGATTGAGCCTACAACTGCTGATGAAGCACTTGCTGATGATGGCTGGATTGTAGCAATGCAAGAAGAACTGAACCAGTTTCAAAGGAATGATGTCTGGGATCTTGTTGCAAGACCTGATCATAAGAACATCATTGGAACAAAATGGGTGTTCAGGAACAAGCTCAATGAACAAGGAGAAGTGATCAGAAACAAGGCTAGATTAGTAGCTCAAGGGTACAGCCAGCAAGAAGGAATTGATTACACAGAAACTTTTGCTCCAGTTGCAAGACTGGAAGCAATAAGGTTACTTCTTTCTTATGTTGTTAATCATGATATCATCTTGTATCAAATGGATGTTAAGAGTGCTTTCTTAAATGGTGTAATTTCTGAAGAAGTGTATGTAAAACAACCTCCTGGTTTTGAAGATGTTAAAAATCCAGATTATGTTTTTAAACTTAAGAAGTCTTTGTATGGTCTGTGTTGAGTATTTTGGTGTTGGCTGCATATTTTGGCAAATCCAATGTGTTGAATAGTAGAATCACCATATGTAGAACAAATCTTCAGTTGCAAGTTTTTCATTTTGAAGTCATTCAGAAGCTGAAATCACCATCAGAAGCTGTATTCAGAGTCTGATGCCAGCGTTGACTTTGGTTGACTTCATCAGAAGCTGATCTTTTTCAAGTTGTTTCTGCGCGAATCTTGGCGAGATTTAACAAGGAAATATCCTAGCATATTGCTTCTAGAATACTGATTGATTTGGTGAAGTTTTATTGAAGATTTGGCTCAAAGTTATGAAGATCGTATTTTGCTAAAGAATCTTTCTGAAGATATTTTGTTGGTTTATTTGTTTCCTTATTGGATCATTCATAATTCAGAAACAAATCTAATTCAGAAGATTTGGAGCATAATTAAGAGACTTGTTGAAGCCTATATAAGGAGTGCTTTGCTGCTATTCAAGTTATGAGAATTATAGAGAAATATCAGAAATAGAGTCTGTGTTAGTTTTAAGCTTGTTAGCTCTATTTGTGCACCACTCATATGTTTTGAGTTGGTTTAGGTGTTTTGAGTTGTAATTCATTCAAAAGCTTTTAAGCAAGAATGAAGTTTTTGTTTTGAAGAGTGTTCTTCAAAAACTGGGAAATTTGTTCAGAACTGGTTTAGGTTCAAGGTTAGTTCAAGTGACTGGGCTGTTGCTTGGATAGGAAGTTAGTGGATTCTAATACTCATGCGTGGGTAGAAGTCTGACTAGGTGGAAGTTGATTGCTTAGGATAGGAACTGGGGGTCAGTGTCTGAGTCTTAAGGATTAATTCCAATAGTGGATTTCCTTCCTGGATTAGTATCCCCCAGAGTAGGAGGTGTTTACTCCGAACTGGGTTAACAAACCTTGTGTGTGCCTTTTACTTTCCTGCACTTTATTTTGCTTCTCTTGTATTGTGTTTACTTGTGCTCTGTTTTGCAATCTATTCTGCCCTACGTATTGTTCAGAACCAGTTTGGTTCAGAACCTGTTAGTCACTGTTTATTGCCTGGCCAGAATTTCAATTGGCATCAGAGCAGGCACCCTGCCTGTGTTTTGGGTGAGATCTAGAGGTTTAATTTTTGGCAAGCATGGATAGAGAAGGAGGCTATGTCAATAGACCACCCCTACTTGATGGCACCAATTATGAGTACTAGAAATCAAGGATGTGTGCATTCCTAAAATCCATTGACAGCAGAACTTGGAAGGCTGTGATCAAAGGCTGGGATCATCCTGTGGTTATAGACAAAGATGGAAATAAAACTGCAGTTTTGAAACCTGAAGAAGAATGGACCAAAGCTGAGGATGACCTGTCTCATGGGAACTCAAGGGCCCTGAATGCAATTTTCAATTGTGTGGATCAGAACATGTTCAGACTCATCAAGCAGTGTACTGTGGCAAAAGATGCTTGGGAAATTCTGAAAACCACTCATGAAGGAACCTCTAAGGTTAAGCTATCCAGACTTCAACTTCTCACAACAAAGTTTGAGAACCTGAAGATGATGGAAGATGAATCTATTCATGATTTCTACATGAATGTGCTGGACATGGCCAATTCCTTTGATTCTCTTGGGGAAAAGATGAGAGATGAGAAATTAGTCAGAAAAATCCTCAGGTCCCTGCCCAGAAGGTTTGATATGAAGGTTACAACAATAGAAGAAGCCCATGATATTACCACTATGAAGCTTGAGGAGCTGATTGGGTCATTGCTCAATTTTGAAACTGCCTTTTGTAAACAGCCAGATAAGAAAGGGAAAGGAATAACTTTTGCTGATAAGTCTGAAGCTGATGATCAACAAGAGCTTGATGAAGATGAAGATAAGTTATCAGAAGCTGTAGTGTTAATGGGAAAACGGTTCAATAAGATTCTGAAGAATATTGACAGAAAGTCCAGAACCAAAGGTCAGAATCTCAGACTCAACAATAACAAGCAACAATCTGAAGAAAATAGCAAACAATCAAAGGTTGTGCAGTGCCTTGAGTGTGAAGGCTTTGGACATATCAAGGCTGAATGTCCTAATTTTCTCAAGAAGCAGAAGAAAAGCCTTGCTGTATCTTGGTCTGATGAGGATAGCTCAGAAGGAGAGATTGAAAGTAAGTCAGCTAAACATGTTACTGCTCTTACAGTTTCAGAAGCTTGTTCAAAATCTGTAGTCTATTCAGAGTCTGAAACTTCATCAGAAACTGAAACTTCATCAGAATCTGAAGGCTGTGATGAAGAATTGATTTTTGAGGAACCAGCAATTTCTTATGAAGAATTGTATCTCAGAAATCAAGATTTGATCAAGTTATTAGAGACTGAGAAGGAAACTGTGTGCCAGCTGCAGTCTGAAAGATGTGCTCATATAGGACAGATTGCTGATCTTAATGAAGAAGTAACACTTTTGAATTCCCAACTTGATCAGATGAAAAAGCAAGTTAGGATGATGAACTCTGCTACTGATAAGTTGGAGGAGATTCTAGATGTCCAGAAGCAAGGAAAAACTGGGTTAGGTTATGTTGATCAGAGTCTGAAGCTCAAGGAGAAAAATCATGTTAGTCAGTTTGTTCCTGCTACTCAAACTCATGATTCTATGGTTGGAACATCAAAGAGGAGATCTCAGAAACAAGCACAGATGCAAGGTCAGAAGCCAACTCAAATGATACCTCATAAGAAAGTTCGGATGCTGCCTCAGAAGTATGCTCAGATGCATTCCCAGAAGTTTAACAGAAACAAAAGAAGGAATCAACCTTGGGTCTGTCATCATTGTGGTAAAAAGGGTCACATTAAACCTTTTTGTTACAAATTGCATGGTTATCCCAAACATTTGCAACACAGAAAAGTTGAACCAGCTGTGAACAAGAGCAAAATCAAGAAAGTTTGGAGACCTAAGAGTGAAGGTATTGCTCAGAATCTGAACAAAGGAAAGGGAAAGGCTGTTGCTGATGACAGCAAGCCAATTCCTATAGCACAGAAGGATTCTGGTGCTGGACCATCCAAAGTCTGGAGCAAAGTTCATGTTCCTGCTCAGAAGGTACTATTTTCTTGTAAGTCTGAAGTTGCTAGGACTTGTGATCAGAAAAGAGTGGCTGATTTTGAGAAACATATTGCTGGGAGGAATGGTTTTGGTTGTGGTTCTTCAAATGTTAGTCAGCATAAGGATTTATAGCAATTATTGCAAACTGGATGTGAGGAAGATAGAGTACCTGCCAGTTTTACTAATGCTGAATGTGTGTCTGATCCTGGGTCTGAAGTTAATGCTGGGACTGATTCAGATGATGTATGTGCAGTTTTTAAACCCTATGTTAAACCTGTGGTTTGTCATAATTTTGTGGCTAAAAAGGGGGAGAAAAACCTATGTTTAAGATCAGACATGAGTTGTGTAGAGTGTGAGCTGTCAGTTTGTAGTTTGTGCAGTTTTGAGTATGTTGTTCAGAATTCAGAACCAATGCAGTGCACATGTGTTTAAAGGAGAATGTGTGCCTCAGGGGGAGTTCAAGGTCATTATATTCCTGAGTGTGATGTGCTTCAAAAGTTTATCATGTTTTTACATAGTTCAGAAGTAAGGGGGAGTCTTATGAGTTGCAGGAGGAGAATTTAATTGTTGGAGTGGTTGTACATGTGTTTGCACGTTTTTGAAGCTTCAGGGGGAGTGTTTTATGTGGTCTTAGTGATCCTGAAGTGGTGCTGAGCTTGTTCAGAAGGGAGTGTTTTATGTGGTCTTAGTGATCCTGAAGTGGTGCTGAGCTTGTTCAGAAGCTGCAAAGTGTGTTTCAGTGGTCTGATACTGAAACTGTTAGGTTTTTAGTATAAACATAGCTTAAATCCGCTGCTAATCTGTGATAATCTGTTTGCTATGTTATATATTTGTGGAGTTCTTCATTGCTGAGATAGTTTTATGGGGAATTGAAGAACTTGGTTGTGTGAACATTGGTTTTAGCAAAAAATTTGCCAAAGGGGGAGATTGTTGAGTATTTTGGTGTTGGCTGCATATTTTGGCAAATCCAATGTGTTGAATAGTAGCATCTCCATATGTAGAACAAATCTTCAGTTGCAAGTTTTTCATTTTGAAGTCATTCAGAAGCTGAAATCACCATCAGAAGCTGAAAGTTACTTCAGAAGCACTGTAGCACTTCAGAAGCTGTATTCAGAGTCTGATGCCAGCGTTGACTTTGGTTGACTTCATCAGAAGCTGATCTTTTTCAAGTTGTTTCTGCGCGAATCTTGGCGAGATTTAACAAGGAAATATCCTAGCATATTGCTTCTAGAATACTGATTGATTTGGTGAAGTTTTATTGAAGATTTGGCTCAAAGTTATGAAGATCGTATTTTGCTAAAGAATCTTTCTGAAGATATTTTGTTGGTTTATTTGTTTCCTTATTGGATCATTCATAATTCAGAAACAAATCTAATTCAGAAGATTTGGAGCATAATTAAGAGACTTGCTGAAGCCTATATAAGGAGTGCTTTGCTGCTATTCAAGTTATGAGAATTAGAGAGAAATATCAGAAATAGAGTCTGTGTTAGTTTTAAGCTTGTTAGCTCTATTTGTGCACCACTCATATGTTTTGAGTTGGTTTAGGTGTTTTGAGTTGTAATTCATTCAAAAGCTTTTAAGCAAGAATGAAGTTTTTGTTTTGAAGAGTGTTCTTCAAAAACTGGGAAATTTGTTCATGTTGAGTATTTTTGGTGTTGGCTGCATATTTTGGCAAATCCAATGTGTTGAATAGAAGCATCTCAATGTCCAGAACAAATCTTCAGTTGCAAGATTTTCATTTTGAAGTCATTCAGAAGCTGAAATCACCTTCAGAAGCTAGAAGTTACTTCAGAAGCTGAAATGTGCTTCTGAAGCATCAGACGCACTGTAGCAGAGTTGACTTTTGTTGACTTCTTCAGAAGCTGGTTATTTTCAAGTTGATTTGGCGCAAATCTTTGAGAGATTTAACAAGGATTTATTCTCGCATGTTGCTTCTAGATTGCTGATTAATTTGGAGGAGATTTAATGAAGATTTGGCATGGATTTATGAATGCTCGTATTTTTCTGTTGCAATCTTATGAAGATATTTTCCTGGTTTATTTGTTTCCTTATTGGATTACTCATAATTCAGAAACAAATCTAATTCAGAAGATTTGGAGCATAATTAAGAGACTTCCTGAAGATTTGGTTTGTTTTTATGAAAACACGTATTTTCCTGATGGTATCTTTCAAAGATACATTGAAGATTTATATGTTTCCTTTTCAAGCCTTGCATAATTCATAAACATATCTGTTTTAGAAGATTTAATTCAGATTAATGTTATTTGCTGAAGGCTATATAAGGAGTGCTTTGCTGCTATTCAAGAGACAAGAAATTAGAGAGAAAATTCAGAAATAGAGTCTTAGTGTGTGTAAGCTTTTTAAGCTTTGTTTTGTGCACCACTCATATGTTTTGAGTTGGTTTAGGTTTAATTGAGTTGTAATTCATTCAAAGCTTTTAAGCAAGAATGAAGTTTTTGTTTTGAGGTGTGTTCTTCAAAAACAGGATAGTTTTCAGAACTGGGTTTAGTTCAAGTAACTGGGTTGTTACTTGAATAGGAAGTTAGTGGTCTCTAATACTCATGCGTGGGTAGAAGTCTGACTAGGTGGAAGTTGATTGCTTAGGATAGGAACTGGGGTGTCAGTGTCTGAGTCTTAAGGATTAATTCCAATAGTGGATTTCCTTCCTGGATTGGTATCCCCCAGAGTAGGAGGTGTTTACTCCGAACTGGGTTAACAAACCTTGTGTGTTCTTTTTATTTTCTGCACTTTATTTCTGCTCCTGAACTGTGTCTTGTTCATACTCTGTTTTAGTTCTGAATCTGCTAATTTTTATTCAGAACCAGTTTAATCAGAACCAGTTTAACTCTCATTATTGCTAAGCCAGAAATTTCAATTGGCATCAGAGCAGGCACCCTGCCTGTAATTTGGGTGAGATCCAGAGGTATTTATGTCTGGCTTTATGGAGAGAGAAGGAGGCCCTGTCAACAGACCACCCCTACTTGATGGCACCAATTATGAGTACTGGAAATCAAGGATGTGTGCATTCCTAAAATCCATTGACAGCAGAACTTGGAAGGCTGTGATCAAAGGCTGGGATCATCCTGTGGTTATAGACAAAGATGGAAATAAAACTGCAGTTTTGAAACCTGAAGAAGAATGGACCAAAGCTGAGGATGACCTGTCTCATGGGAACTCAAAGGCCCTGAATGCAATTTTCAATGGTGTGGATCAGAACATGTTCAGACTCATCAAGCAGTGTACTGTGGCAAAAGATGCTTGGGAAATTCTGAAAACCACTCATGAAGGAACCCCTAAGGTTAAGCTATCCAGACTTCAACTTCTCACAACAAAGTTTGAGAACCTGAAGATGATGGAAGATGAATCTATTCAGGATTTCTACATGAATGTGCTGGACATGGCCAATTCCTTTGATTCTCTTGGGGAAAAGATGACAGATGAGAAATTAGTCAGCAAAATCCTCAGGTCCCTGCCCAGAAGGTTTGATATGAAGGTTACAGCAATAGAAGAAGCCCATGATATTACCACTATGAAGGTTGAGGAGCTGATTGGATCCCTTTTGAATTTTGAAAGTGCCTTTTGCAAACAGCCTGAGAAGAAAGGGAAAGGAATAGCTTTTGCTGATAAGTCTGAAGCTGATGATCTACAAGAGCTTGATGAAGATGAAGATGAGTTATCAGAAGCTGTAGTGTTAATGGGAAAACAGTTCAATAAGATTCTGAAGAATATTGACAGAAAGTCCAGAACCAAAGGTCAGAATCTCAGACTCAACAATAACAAGCAACAATCTGAAGAAAATAGCAAACAATCAAATGCAGTGCAGTGCCTTGAGTGTGAAGGCTTTGGACATATCAAGGCTGAATGTCCTAATTTTCTCAAGAAGCAGAAGAAAAGCCTTGCTGTATCTTGGTCTGATGAGGATAGCTCAGAAGGAGAGATTGAAAGTAAGTCAGCTAAACATGTTGTTGTTCTTACAGTTTCAGAAGCTTGTTCAAAATCTGTGGTCTATTCAGAGTCTGAAACTTCATCAGAAATTGAAACTTCATCAGAATCTGAAGCCTGTGATGAAGAATTGATTTTTGAGGAACCAGCTATTTCTTATGAAGAATTGTGTCTCAGAAATCAAGATTTGATCAAGTTATTAGAGACTGAGAAGGAAACTGTGTGCCAGCTGCAGTCTGAAAGATGTGCTCATATAGAACAGATTGCTGATCTTAATGAAGAAGTAACACTTTTGAATTCCCAACTTGATCAGATGAAAAAGCAAGTTATGATGATGAACTCTGCTACTGATAAGTTGGAGGAGATTCTAGATGTCCAGAAGCAAGGAAAAACTGGGTTAGGTTATGTTGATCAGAGTCTGAAGCTCAAGGAGAAAAATCATGTTAGTCAGTTTGTTCCTGCTACTCAAACTCATGATTCTATGGTTGGAACACCAAAGAGGAGACCTCAGAAACAAGCACAGATGCAAGGTCAGAAGCCAGCTCAAATGATACCTCATAAGCAAGTTCATATGCTGCCTCAGAAGCATGCTCAGATGCATTCCCAGAAGTTTAACAGAAACAAAAGAAGAAATCAACCTTGGGTCTGTCATCATTGTGGTAAAAAGGGTCACATTAAACCTTTTTGTCACAAATTGCATGGTTATCCCAAACATTTGCAACACAAAAGTTGAACCAGCTGTGAACAAGAGTAAAATCAAGAAAGTTTGGAGACCTAAGAGTGAAGGTATTGCTCAGAATCTGAACAAAGGAAAGGGAAAGGCTGTTGCGGATGACAGCAAGCCAATTCCTATAGCACAGAAGAATTCTGGTGCTGGACCATCCAAAGTCTGGAGCAAAGTTCATGTTCCTGCTCAGAAGGTACTATTTTCTTGTAAGTCTGAAGTTGCTAGGACTTGTGATCAGAAAAGAGTGGCTGATTTTGAGAAACAAATTGCTGGGAAGAATGGTTTTGGTTGTGGTTCTTCAAATGTTAGTCAGCATAAGGATTTATAGCAATTACTGCAAACTGGATGTGAGGAAGATAGAGTACCTGCCAGATTTGTTAATGCTAAGTGTGTGTCTAATCCCTATTTGAAGTCTGAGATTTGTCATAATTTTGTGGCTAAAAAGGGGGAGAAAAACCTGCTGTCTGTTTTGTTCAAAATTCAAAACCAATGCAACATGAGATGTGTTGGTGATATTGAGGGGGAGTGTGTGTCTCAGGGGGAGTACAAGGTCATTAAAATTCCTGAGTGTGATGTTGCAGTTCAGAAGTAAGGGGGAGTTTTTATGAGAAGCTGAGTTGCAGGGGGAGTTGTTTATGTGCTGAGAGTTTGTGTTGTGTATGTAAAGCTTCAGGGGGAATGTTCTATGATGATTAGATATCCTGAAGTAGTGCTGAGTATGTTCAGAAGCTGCTTAGTGTGTTTCAGTTGTTCAGAAGCTGAAACTGAGGGTTTATCATAGCACAGAGTGTGTTTGTCCGCTGCTTAGCTCTATGTTATGTGGTTGATTTGTGGAGTTCTTCATTGCTGAGATAGTCTTATGGGAGATTGAAGAGCTTGTCATGTGTGAACATTGGTTTTAGCCAAAAATTTGCCAAAGGGGGAGATTGTTGAGTATTTTTGGTGTTGGCTGCATATTTTGGCAAATCCAATGTGTTGAATAGAAGCATCTCAATGTCCAGAACAAATCTTCAGTTGCAAGTTTTTCATTTTGAAGTCATTCAGAAGCTGAAATCACCTTCAGAAGCTGGAAGTTACTTCAGAAGCTGAAATGTGCTTCTGAAGCATCAGACGCACTGTAGCAGAGTTGACTTTTGTTGACTTCTTCAGAAGCTGGTTATTTTCAAGTTGATTTGGTGCAAATCTTTGAGAGATTTAACAAGGATTTATTCTCGCATGTTGCTTCAAGATTGCTGATTAATTTGGAGGAGATTTAATGAAGATTTGGCATGGATTTATGAATGCTCGTATTTTTCTGTTGCAATCTTATGAAGATATTTTCCTGGTTTATTTGTTTCCTTATTGGATTACTCATAATTCAGAAACAAATCTAATTCAGAAGATTTGGAGCATAATTAAGAGACTTCCTGAAGATTTGGTTTGTTTTTATGAAAACACGTATTTTCCTGATGGTATCTTTCAAAGATACATTGAAGATTTATATGTTTCCTTTTCAAGCCTTGCATAATTCATAAACATATCTGTTTTAGAAGATTTAATTCAGATTAATGTTATTTGCTGAAGGCTATATAAGGAGTGCTTTGCTGCTATTCAAGAGACAAGAAATTGTAATTTCAGAGTGCAACCTAAGAGGGGGGGGTGAATTAGGTTGTATGACTTTTAATGGATAATTTTTCTGGTTTATTGTGTTCTTGTAAATTTTTCGGAATTTTGTATGAATGTATGAACGAATGCTTGGAAAAATAAAGAGTGTAGGGAAGAAGAAGATGGACACAAGGAATTTATAGTGGTTCCCCTACTGGTACTCCACTCCCCCACAACCCTGTGAGGAATTCACTATGTTAGAATCTTTGTTACAAGCAATCTCTCCCCAAGACCCCCTAACAATCTTTCTAACATACACAAGATAGCACCCCACTATCTTTCAACAATTCTCACCAACAATGGCAAGAAAACTTTACAACAATGTAATTGAAGAATAACAAATGTATGGCTGTATATTTTTATCAATATCACTCTTAAACAAATGGACTTAGTGCTCAGAAAACTTTTTAATAAATGTTAAAGTGTGTGCAAAGTTTTCCAAACAATTTGAATGAAAGTTTGAAAGCAAGTGATATTGAAAATTCACAATTGAGAGTTTGAAAGTTATTGTCTTGTTTATTGCTTTGATTCTCAATTCAATTTATAGAGGCTAAAAAATTGTTTATGAAACAATACTATTTTTTAAAAATGGTTTAAAATAAAAAGACACAAATTTAAAATGGCACCCATTCATAAAATTTGAATATGAAAAGCATTTAAAATATAGTAGTTGTTGCAAGAAAAACTAAATCCAAAAATAGCCGTTAATACAAAATGAAATAAATATGTGCATATTAACTTGATTCAATAATATAGTAACTAGCCGTTGGCCACACTTTGATTTATTAGACAAAATATTTTCTTTATAAAAGCCAATGGTAACAAAAAGATTATGTGCCATTTTAATTCTCAATGCATGCTAAACATTATTTTTACGCTAAAAAATTATTGTAAAATTTCCATAATAAATTATGTTTTTTCATGCAAAAATATTTTTTATGCAAAATCACATTTATATGAAAACATTGTGAGTGTGTGATTTATTTTCAAAAGATTTTTAGACGTTGCTTCATATGGGAACTTAGAAAAAAATGATTGTAATTATTTTTTGAGCATTCTAAGTTGTTCCATAAGTTAAGAATGATAAATCAAAAAATAATTTGCCATACTTACAAAGTGTATAACCAAGAAGCCTAGACACTAATCTTCATTTTTAATCTTCATCTTGTGCCTCCATAGTTTTTCTTCTTTTGTGATGTGAGTTTGTTATCATCAAAACCCAGCCAAAGTTAGAAGGAAATCTTCTTCACAATCTCCCCCTTTTTGATGATGACAAACCATATCATGTTGACATTGATGTGCAAAGAAAGCTCCCCCTGTCTTGTATATCTCCCCCTTTGATTTGCAATTGGATAACCTGTAAAATAATTTAAGAACAAAACACAAACATACAATTTCTCCCCCTTTTGACATCATCAAAAAGAAGAAAGAAAGGATAAGATCCAAAGGGTCGAAATAGAATAGAAGGGAGATAACAAATTTTATATAAAAGTAATTTATCTTCTTCACAATGAATATTCAATCCTTCACATTATTTTGCACATATCATATTAGATAAATAATTTAAATACAATGATTTCTCACACAAAACAATAGCATCATTAAAGCATCCAATTGATATTTTTTCACAAGTCACATATGCTATTGTTATAACATTAGTCAAATATTTAGACATAGTATATTTATTTAAACTAATTAATTATATTCCAAAACTTTTTACCCATGAACAGTAAAAAACTAGCAAGTAACGTTCATGTTTTAGGCTAAACATTGCAAGAATGAAATAACAACAGTTAACATTTAATATGCATTCAAATATGTCTGATAAACCAAACTTATTCATACTTGTCAAAATTCGCAAACATGAATCGTTTCTAAGTCATGCATGCATTAATTTAATACCATACATGAATTTAGAAGACAAAAAACATCATATATCTATATAAAATAATTGTGTACCTTTCACCATGGTCATTAATAAAAAAGAAGTGTTCATCTCTCCATCAAAGTTGCAGAGATAATTTAACCACACATAAATCATAAATCAAACCATATCATATGGTCTTGTATCTTGAAGAACCCGGTCTAAATATGACAAGATTTGCATATGGTCTTCAAGTACCTACAAAACAATTAATAGTACTTTCTAGGTACCTATTTTTCTTTGGGTCCTTGTGGGTTAATACCTTTCTTTATCCAAATATACTCACCATTAGGAACTCCAACATTTCTTATGTAGCAAGAATTTGGAGTATGGCCTTTTATGTTACAATAAAAACATGTTAAATTATGACCATGATGTGAACCAAAATTATTTCCTTTGTAGAAATTATTCTTAACATTTGAATTATTTTTCTCAAAGGAATTGTTAGAATAATTTCTTCCGTCAGAATTGATTCTTTGATTCACATTCTTGGAAGAATTAACAACATGCATTTTCTTGGTTTCTATGTTGTTGGAATTGTGCTTGCTTTAACAAAGACCGTTTTATTGGTGTTTGGTTTATCAAATTTAGAAAAACCAAGTCCGGTTTTGTTATTTGAATATCTTTGTTTACTAAGCACTTCTTCCAAACCGTTGTGACCTTTTTCAAAATTTTTTATTACTTGATTTAATTCAACAATTTTTGTCTCATGTTCTTTACATTTATTACATGAAGAACCTTTAACCTTTTCTAATTCTACTTGTGCATCAAAAGCTTGTCTTTCTAAAGACACAATTAATTTCTTTTGTTTTGCGCAAGTTCTAGAAAGATTAATACATTCTTCATATAATTCATGAAAAGCATTTTGTAATTCCTCATAGGAAGGTATATCATTTAATTTAGAATCACTAACCTCTTGTTCATCATCATCAGAATGGTGTGAAGCCATTAATGTCATGTTTGCTTCTTCATCTGAAGATGAACTTATCTCATTGTCATCCCATGCAATGTAGGCCCTCCTTTGCTTGAATTCTTTCTTTCCTTTGTCACCATTTTTGTTTGTAAAAGATGGACAATTTGCTTTCATGTGACCTTCTTTCCCACATCCAAAACATGTAATGTTTTGGTTTGACGTAGAGCCCTCATTCTTCTTGAAAGATTTTCTTTTATTACCAAACTTGAAGGACTTGTCCTTTTTAAGAAATTTTTTAAAACTTTTTGCAAGAAGATTGATGGTCTCACCTTCATCAGAACTTTCTCCTTCATTTTGTTGTTTTGACTCAACTCTTAGAGCAATGCTTTTGTTCTTCTTCTCTTGCCCTTCATGCTTTTCCAATCTTCCAAGTTCCATTTCATGTTCTTGGAGTTTACCAAACAAAGCGGCAGAAGTCATTTTAGAAAGACTTTTCTTTTCTGATATTGCAGTCACCTTTGGTTGCCAAGCCCTTGTTAATGATCTAAGGACTTTGAGATTTAATTCATCATTTGTGAAAGTCTTTCCAAGAGCCATCAAGTGGTTTGTTAAGTGAGAGAATCTCTTTTGTAAATCAAGAATTGATTCACCGGGCTGCATTCTGAACAATTCATATTCTTGTGATAAAGTGTTCAGTTTTGATCTCTTCACTTCTTCTGTGCCTTCATGGGTTACTTCTAGAGTGTCCCAAATTTCTTTTGCAGTTTTGCATTGAGAAATTCGGAAGAACTCATCCATGCCAAGGGCTGAATGAAGCATGTTGATTGCCTTCTTGTCAAACAACAATTTTTTCTTATCATCATCAGTCCAAGATGTTTTTATTTTTACTTGGACAACATCATTCACAACCGTTGTAGGAATGAATGGACCATTCTCAACGGCATTCCATATTTCTTCCCCTTGTGCTTCCAAGTATGCACGCATGCGAATTTTCCAGAAATCATAGTATTCACCAACAAAGCATGGAGGTTTGTTGCTACTACCACCATCTTTGAACACAATGTTTGAATTTGAAGCGGAAGCCATTTTTCTGGATCAAGGAGCAAATTACCTTAACTTGCTCTGATGCCAATTGTAATTTCAGAGTGCAACCTAAGAGGGGGGGGTGAATTAGGTTGTATGACTTTTAATGGATAATTTTTCTGGTTTATTGTGTTCTTGTAAATTTTTCGGAATTTTGTATGAATGTATGAACGAATGCTTGGAAAAATAAAGAGTGTAGGGAAGAAGAAGATGGACACAAGGAATTTATAGTGGTTCCCCTACTGGTACTCCACTCCCCCACAACCCTGTGAGGAATTCACTATGTTAGAATCTTTGTTACAAGCAATCTCTCCCCAAGACCCCCTAACAATCTTTCTAACATACACAAGATAGCACCCCACTATCTTTCAACAATTCTCACCAACAATGGCAAGAAAACTTTACAACAATGTAATTGAAGAATAACAAATGTATGGCTGTATATTTTTATCAATATCACTCTTAAACAAATGGACTTAGTGCTCAGAAAACTTTTTAATAAATGTTAAAGTGTGTGCAAAGTTTTCCAAACAATTTGAATGAAAGTTTGAAAGCAAGTGATATTGAAAATTCACAATTGAGAGTTTGAAAGTTATTGTCTTGTTTATTGCTTTGATTCTCAATTCAATTTATAGAGGCTAAAAAATTGTTTATGAAACAATACTATTTTTTAAAAATGGTTTAAAATAAAAAGACACAAATTTAAAATGGCACCCATTCATAAAATTTGAATATGAAAAGCATTTAAAATATAGTAGTTGTTGCAAGAAAAACTAAATCCAAAAATAGCCGTTAATACAAAATGAAATAAATATGTGCATATTAACTTGATTCAATAATATAGTAACTAGCCGTTGGCCACACTTTGATTTATTAGACAAAATATTTTCTTTATAAAAGCCAATGGTAACAAAAAGATTATGTGCCATTTTAATTCTCAATGCATGCTAAACATTATTTTTACGCTAAAAAATTATTGTAAAATTTCCATAATAAATTATGTTTTTTTATGCAAAAATATTTTTTATGCAAAATCACATTTATATGAAAACATTGTGAGTGTGTGATTTATTTTCAAAAGATTTTTAGACGTTGCTTCATATGGGAACTTAGAAAAAAATGATTGTAATTATTTTTTGAGCATTCTAAGTTGTTCCATAAGTTAAGAATGATAAATCAAAAAATAATTTGCCATACTTACAAAGTGTATAACCAAGAAGCCTAGACACTAATCTTCATTTTTAATCTTCATCTTGTGCCTCCATAGTTTTTCTTCTTTTGTGATGTGAGTTTGTTATCATCAAAACCCAGCCAAAGTTAGAAGGAAATCTTCTTCACAGAAATTAGAGAGAAAATTCAGAAATAGAGTCTTAGTGTGTGTAAGCTTTTTAAGCTTTGTTTTGTGCACCACTCATATGTTTTGAGTTGGTTTAGGTTTAATTGAGTTGTAATTCATTCAAAGCTTTTAAGCAAGAATGAAGTTTTTGTTTTGAAGTGTGTTCTTCAAAAACAGGGTAGTTTTCAGAACTGGGTTTAGTTCAAGTAACTGGGTTGTTACTTGAATAGGAAGTTAGTGGTCTCTAATACTCATGTGTGGGTAGAAGTCTGACTAGGTGGAAGTTGATTGCTTAGGATAGGAACTGGGGTGTCAGTGTCTGAGTCTTAAGGATTAATTCCAATAGTGGATTTCCTTCCTGGATTGGTATCCCCCAGAGTAGGAGGTGTTTACTCCGAACTGGGTTAACAAACCTTGTGTGTTCTTTTTATTTTCTGCACTTTATTTCTGCTCCTGAACTGTGTCTTGTTCATACTCTGTTTTAGTTCTGAATCTGCTAATTTTTATTCAGAACCAGTTTAATCAGAACCAGTTTAACTCTCATTATTGCTAAGCCCGAAATTTCAGTTCAGAACTGGTTTAGGTTCAAGGTTAGTTCAAGTGACTGGGCTGTTGCTTGGATAGGAAGTTAGTGGATTCTAATACTCATGCGTGGGTAGAAGTCTGACTAGGTGGAAGTTGATTGCTTAGGATAGGAACTGGGGGTCAGTGTCTGAGTCTTAAGGATTAATTCCAATAGTGGATTTCCTTCCTGGATTGGTATCCCCCAGAGTAGGAGGTGTTTACTCCGAACTGGGTTAACAAACCTTGTGTGTGCCTTTTACTTTCCTGCACTTTATTTTGCTGCTCTTGTATTGTGTTTACTTGTGCTCTGTTTTGCAATCTATTGTGCCCTACGTATTGTTCAGAACCAGTTTGGTTCAGAACCTGTTAGTCTCTGTTTATTGCCTGGCCAGAATTTCAGTCTGAAACAAGCTCCCAGAGCTTGGTATGAAAGGCTAAGTAACTTCTTAATTAAAAATGAATTTGTAAGAGGTCAAGTTGACAATACACTCTTTAGGAAAACTGTTAAGAAAGAAATCTTAATTGTACAAATATATGTGGATGATATCATATTTGGTTCTACTAATGCCTCCCTTTGCAAAGAGTTTTCAAAGTTAATGCAGGATGAATTTGAAATGAGCATGATGGGTGAGCTGAAATTCTTCTTCGGAATTCAAATCAACCAATGCAAAGATGGTGTTTATGTTCATCAGTCAAAATACACTAAGGAGCTTCTGAAGAAGTTCCAGCTGGATGACTGCAAGCTGATGACAACACCAATGCATCCCACCTGCACCTTAAGCAAAGAGGACAATGGCTCTAAAGTAGATCAGAAGCTGTACAGAGGTATGATAGGTTCTCTCCTATACTTAATTGCTTCTAGGCCAGATATTTTATTTAGTGTATGTCTGTGTGCTAGATTCCAGTCAGATCCTAGAGAATCTCATATGACTGCTGTCAAGAGAATTTTTAGGTATCTGAAAGGAACAACTAATTTGGGACTTCTGTATAAGAAATCTCTGAATTATAAGCTAGTTGGATTCTGTGATGCTGACTATGCTGGGGACAGGATTGAAAGAAAGTCCACCAGTGGAAACTGTCAGTTATTGGTGAGAATCTGATATCCTGGGCCAGCAAGAGACAAGCAACCATTGCTTTGTCAACAGCAGAAGCAGAATACATCTCAGCTGCAAGTTGTAGCACACAACTGCTCTGGATGAAACATCAATTAGAGGATTATCAGATTCATGCAGATAACATTCCAATTTATTGTGATAACACTACTGCAATATGTCTGTCTAAAAATCCAATTCTGCATTCTAGAGCCAAGTACATAGAAATGAAACATCATTTTATAAGAGATTATGTTCAGAAGGGTGTTCTAGATATTCAGTTCATTGATACTGATCATCAATGGGCTGACATATTCACAAAACCCCTAACAGAAGAAAGATTCAATTTTATTAAAAAAAATCTGAACATGCACTTTATCTCTTGAAAATGTGCTTGGATCTGAATGAAATCCTTGATTCTAAGTTTATCATAAGCTAAGACTTATCAAACACTCATTTTCTGAGAGTCTGAAGAAAGTTAAGCCTGAAAAACTTCAGAGTCTGAAGGATCAGAACCTGGATTTTCTGACTTCTGAATCTGATAGGAATCTAATGTTTGGTCAGAATCTGATAAGTATAACCCTGGGCAATGATGATTAAAGCTTTGAAAGTTTATACTCTAATCCTCCCAAAGTCATCAATTTAAAAATGTGATTTTATGTTTTGATACCAACTGCTAAATTTGCTTTAATTTCAATTGGTATCAGTTTGTTTTTAAACTGTTTAGCAGAGATACATTTTTCAAAATGCTCAATTTGTATCAGACATGTTCAGTGTTTAGAACTTATTTCAAATGCTATATCTTGGTATCAGCACTGAACCATAGTTTTGGTATCAGGTTCTGATATAAGTTCAGCATGTTTAAAACTGTCATTTGGTATCAGGCTCTGATATAACCTCTCAGTTGGTCTATGATCTGAACAATTTTGTTTTAAAAATGAGTTAGCCTTGCTCTGATACCTTCTTGTGTGTTTTGCTCTGATACTGAACAAAATATACTGAACAACCATGTCTGAACACAGAATGCTCTGATCAGAAGCTCTGAACTTTTTCTGCTTCTGAACAACATTCTATATTCAATGCAATATCATATACTAACTGAAAATCAAAGTATGCTCTGATGCTCATCTTTGCTGCTTGATTATTTATATGATTGCATAAATATCTCACATGTCTCTTCAAACTCTTTTCAATGCTCTGATACACATGTTTTCAAACTCTTTTAAAAAAAAAACTTTTTGTTGATGACAAAAGGGGGAGTAAGGTAAAACAAGTATTAAAGCTCCTGAGCTCACAATATAAGTTAAATTTTGTCAGTAATTTACTTATGAAAGGGGAGTAAAAGGCATTAAGACCTGAGGCTCTGAACATAAGTTAAAGTTCTGATTGAATTTAACTTATGAGAACTGTTTTTAACTCTTAGCCTCTGATTTGAAATTCTGTGAGATACTTAACTCTTAGTGAGTTAAAATGAATTTAAAATAACTTAGATAAGACTCAGGGAGCTTACAAAACTCATCCTGTGGATTATCAGACTTAGGGGGAGAGCTTACAAACCTCAGAACCTGAAGTCAGCAAGTTATTTACAATTCTGAGTGTTAATTTCACTTGATTGTGTAAAGTTAAGCTTAATTAAGTTGGATAAGAATCAAGGGGAGCTTACAAACCTAACCTTAAGGACTGTCAGACCTAGGGGGAGCTTACAAACCTCTCCTGAAGTCAGCTTGTTAATTAAACTTAACAGCAATTCTGAAATTTTCACATTTGTGATTTGAACTGAACTTAATTAACATGGATCAGACTCAGGGGGAGCTTACAAACCTCACACCCTGTAGTTAACTTGTTAATTAAGTTAACAACAATTTTCTGATTTAATACTTATGTTTGTCATCATCAAAAAGGGGGAGATTGTTGGAACAAAATGTGTTAAACAACTCTCTTCAGAATTAAGAGGGAGTTTGTTGAAACATTATGTGTAAACATATCTCTCTTTATGGTTTTGATGATAACAAAGTGTTAAATAGAAAATTAGTTATTTGCTAATGCTTTGTTCAAGTGATTTCAGAACCACGTGTTTATTGATTGGAAATTAATAATGGTTATGGAAGAACAAGCTTAGAGCAAGGAAAGCTTAGAAGCAAGTTGCAAAGCTGGAATAAAACTGAGTGCTCCTGAAGTGGTGCTTTTGTAGTCTGAGTCTGAAGCCTGCGTCTGAAGGCAGCTTCTGAAGTCTGAGTCTGAAGGCAGCTTCTGAAGGAAGTCAACAAAAGTCAACGTCTGAAGACCTGCTTCTGAAGTCTGAGTCTGAAGATGTGCTTCTGATGCACTGTTCACGCAGAAGCTTCTGAAGGCTGATGTGGCATGAAAAGCAACTGGTACTGTGCACATTTAATGCCTGGATGTGTCAGAACAATCCAATGGAACAGTTGTCTCCCTGACTCAGACATTCCCCAGCTTTTAAGGTAGGCTAATTCAAAAATGGCTGCTGCTCTGTTTTCTGGAAAAAGTTCAGCACACAATTGCAGCTATGGTAGCTCTCAACTTGCAACGGCTCTTTCCTCAAATTATGCAAATCTTCAACAGCTCTATTTCCTCTATAAAAGGAAGAAGAATTGAAGAAGAAATTTTGCTAAGACTCTTGAAACTGAACAACTGAACTTGTACTCTGTTTTGCTGTCAAAAATACGCAAGTTACCAAACACTTAGAAATTCTTTCAATTCTTTGTATCCTAGAATTTCTTAAGGTTTAGAGTCTTACCCTGAGTTGTATTAAGTGAGCACCTCTGATATTTTATCAAGTGTTCAATCCAAACTTGTTTTCATTGCAATCCAGTTTGGTCATTAAGTCTCAGTCTGAATACTGAGCATTTGTAATCTCATTCCTTTGTGGTCTGAATACTTGACTTAGTGTCTTGAGCATTGGGAAGTCTCTTGACTTAGTGTCTTGAGCATTGGAAGCCTCTTCCTTTGTGGTTGAGCATTAGAAGTCTCTTCCTTTGTGGTTGAGCATTAGAAGCCTCTTCCTTAGTGGTTGAGCAACTGGAAGTCTCTTCCTCAGTGGTTGAGCATTTGTAATCAGCTGATTATAGTGGAAATCTCTTGTTGGAAAACAAGGGGACTGGACTACTTCTCACATTGAGAAGGAACCGGTATAAATTGTTGTGTGTCTCTCTTCCCTTCTCTATTTACTTATTAATCCGCTGCAAACACTCTTTGAAAATAGTTCAGAACCTGGTTCTGAACTAACCTTAAGTTTTGAGAAGAAAAGAACTAAGTTTTTGAGTCACACACAATTCAACCCCCCCCCCCCTCTTGTGTGTGTTTTTCTCACCTTCAAAATAGGCTTTCCTTCGACTCTATTTGGCATAAACAGGTGCCTTTGAAGGTCTTTTATTTGCGTGGCGTCTTTTCAACAACAAGCTTCCAACAAAGATAATATTTTGCGGCGGGGTATTATACAAGAAGAAGCAACTATTTGTTCCGGAGGATGTGACGAACAGGAATCAGTGGCTCATTTCTTCATTTGTTGTCATCATTTCGGCCAACTTTGGTCTCTTTTACGGAATTGACTTAGTTTTTCTTCAGTTGATATATATCGAGATCAAGATCATTATGTGCAGTTTGGGTAGTTTGGGGGTTTCCCTCGTCATACTCATGTGTTACTAAAGACAGTTTGGTTCGCTTGTGTTTGGACGATTTGGAAGGAAAGGAATAATATGACTTTTAATAACAAAGCGGCGGACTTACATCAATTGCTTGATAAAGTCAAGTTGTTGTCTTTCATGTGGCTGAAGGCAAGTATGATAATTTTTACTTTTAACTATCATGAATGGTGGCACCATCCTTTGTCGTGTATGGGATTTGTTTTGTTATTGTAATATCCCGCTTAGAAGCAACAATTATCAGTGTTAGAAGCTTATTATGAAAGCATGGCATTTTCGTAATTATAGGGAAGGAAGAGTTTATTTATATGGGAGGCAAGATATTTTCCTCATTTCTTCTCTCCCTTCACCCTCTCCAATTCAGATTTTTCTCTCATCCTCTCCCTCAAACTCACGCCCTCCTCACTCTAGTCTTCACCCATCAAACTTCATCCAACCCTTGTGAGATTTATGCAAGCAAGCTCAAGTTTTGGAAGCTTAGAACAAGAGAAAATAAGAAGAGAAGCAAGGAAGAATCAAGGGGATAAGCTAGGGTTTGAAGTTCAGGACTCAATAAGCACCAATCAAGGCATAGGTGAGCTCCCTAGGGTTTTAGAACCCGTTTTGAGTAAGTAGAGAGTTATTTATACTTTGAGCAAATTTTAGGAAAAGTGCCCTAAATGATGTTATTTGATAATTCCTTGTTCCAGCTATGATTTAATTGTTTATATGCTTAAGAAAATCCTTTTTATACCTTTGGGGAAGCTTGGATGTGTTAGAATGGTTTGGAATGATGAAAATTGCATTTTCTGGACCTGTCATGGTCGCTACAGCGAGCTGGAGCTCGCTACAGCGACCAGGCATGATTTTGTTCTGCCTACGGTCGCTAGAGCTCGCTGGAGCTCGCTTCAAGCGACCAGCCCCAGAACAGCCATGACAGCTTAGCTGTTTTGGGTGTTCTGGAGCGCGTAGGCATGGTTTTTCGCATCCGATTTCTCCATAAACATTTTAGAAACAATAACTACCATTCTAACTCATTCAAGAGGCTCCCAAAAAGGATGAAAATGTAAGGAACAAGGATTGAGCAATGACTTAGAATAGTTTAGAATTGTAAGGGCAAAGTTTGGACGGTTATGGGAATGTTTCCAATAACCAAGCACTGGCTTATGAGAATGATAAGCCTATGATCATAGATTCACATGTTAAGTATTGGGAGGTTATCTTCCCTAAGAAATGCATTAAATATGCAAAAGCTCCTAGTAAATTATTAGACGTACTTTCAAGTACATAAGTTAAGATTTGATGAGAATGAGTATGCACTCAATTAAGTGTGCGTATGCACAAGAATGATCTAATGATCAAAGTTAAGAACCTTTTATAGGTTAAGTTTTTAAGAATGAATTACTTAAAGAATGCATCAGATATGCATAAGTTATAAGTTATATATATATATATATATAAAGAATAAGAACAAAGTTAATTAAATGACTAGATGTGTCTCCTGTAGGCTCGTTAGTTAGTATACAGGGGGTTCCGGTGAAGTTACCGCCTTAAATGGCAGCTGGAACGGTGAAGTTACCGCTCGTGAGGGCAGCTACACATCCAAGTCAAGAAAGTTAATGTGTCTCTTGTAGTCTCGCTAGTTAGAATACAGGGGGTTCCGGTGAAGTTACCGCCTTAAATGGCAGCTGGAACGTTGAAGTTACCGCTCGCGAGGGCAGCCACACAAAAGAAAAGAGGAGTCCGGTGTTAGCCTGATATGATAGGAATTTTCACCGGTAAGAAGGGAGATGTATTCTGGGGTTACTGCACCTGGATGAACTCCGTAAAATGAACACAGATAAATATTGTTTGTTCAACGTTGACTTACTGACTTTATAATTAAGAATGATGTATATTAATACTTATGAAATTATTATGAGAATATGACAATAGTCAGTAGAGAAAGAAAGTGATCATAAGATGTCCTCAGATCACTAAGTGTAAGTTTAAGTTTAAAGTTACAATATAATAAGACATGATAAAGACAAGTAGCGATCCTAAGCTTCCCCCTTGATCGCGAAATATGTAGAGAATGACGGCGATCGTAGGTATCCCCAAGATCGCTAGAGTAGGCACGGCGACCCTAGGTTTCCCCCGTGGTTGCCAACAGTAGGTTGGGCTGGAGCTCACTGAGACATTATGTCTCATCCCAATCCTTCTGGTGCAGGTTTACAGGTTAGCAAGATGTTCATGAAGATATTCTTCAGGAAGACGCTGGACGGAGTGCAGTTGCTCGTCATGGACAAGCTCAGGAGGTTGTCAGATTATATATGTATATGAGAGTGTGTTGTAAATGATATTTGGATTAATGATTATACGAGCCTGTAGTACCCTAATTTTGTCCTAAGCATTTTAAAACAAAAAATCAAAAAAAATCAAAGAGGGGAAAAAGTCAAAAGTCAACAGAAAAGTCAACATTTCAAAAATGCTGACTTCGCACTGCGAAGCTCACTTCGCACTGCGAAGTCTGCGATTTTTCTGCAGATTTTTGGTATTCTTTGATTTAATTCCAGAATTTGTTGCATATCATTTCCATATTTATTTTAAGTAGCATTCATGGCTAATTGGGCCAAGCAAAACCAGAATTGAAGGACTTGCCATTAATGCCAAGGTTGGAAGCTTTTTCTTCCAACCTAGCATGTGACAAGCAAGTGGGCTTGCCCTTGGGCAGCTCTAGTCCCTCCCATGTGACCTGCTAACCACCACAAGGTTGCCAGCCACCTGCTTGAGGACTTTCCTCCTGCTTGCTCCCCCAAAAACCAGTCAAACCAGCTGGGTTTCTCACTTGAAAAGCCATGAGTGCCTACTCTGTTTTGCAGCAGCTTTTCACCCCCTCACACCAGCCATAAGTAGCCTTTTTCATCCTTCAATCTCTGCACATTACAGTGCACGTTTTCATTGACCAACCATTGAGATTGCAAGGATTGATCCCCAAGCATTAGCCAATTGCAATTCAGCTTTGTTCTTCATCATTACCTTCTAGAATTGGTTGAATTTGTGGCTGAAGTCAGGCTGAATCTTGCCCTTTGGTACAAGGCAAGGTTGCCTCTATCCATTAGCATTTAATGCAAAAGGATCCAGCTTGATCTTAGCCACAAAATCAGCTGAATTTTAGGATTTTGTAATGATGAAAAAGATTTGGTTTTGGCCTATAAATAGAAGGCAATGCCCAAGGATTCAAACACAATTAACAACAACATTTCAAGAGCAGAAACTCTACTCATTTTAGCTTACAAACCTCCACAAAACAACCAGAAAAAAAACAATCCAACACAAAGCTTTCCAAAGTTCCAAAACCATCACCAATATCAAACCTCTTGCAAAATCCTTCAACCAATACAAATCAAGTGCAGCTGGAGCTTTGCTAAGGAGTTCTGTAAGTTTCTAAGGCTTTATATTGCATTTACAATTGTGTTTGCATAGCTATTTTGGTACAAAACCATTTGATTCTAAAAAAACCCTTTTGAATTTCAAAGAAATCCCAAGGTTTTCAAAACATCAAAACTGGTTTGTCCAGCCTTTTCCACCCCAAAAACTCAAAGTTTTTCACCCACCTATAAGGTCCTGAGTGTGTTCAGAAGTTGTTTCTGAACAAAAGTTCAGAAACAGCTTCTGAACCCAAAATTTCGCATGCTTCGCAGTGCGAAGTCATGGTCGCAGTGCGACCATGACAGAACTCAGAATCTGAGTTTTTGTGTCAAAATGACCAATTTTTGAGGTTCTAGCCCCAGAGCTCAGAGCCTAAGAGTTTTTAAACCCATGTCTTTCAAACCATAACAAGGATTTTGCATAATTTTGACAAAATCACAAGTTCGTATGACCATTATGTGGATAACTTGTAAAACAAGTTATGTTCCCAAACTTTCAAAACCACATGAACAAACAAGCTATGTTCATCATTTCAATCAAAACTTTGAAATATGTCTCTCCATCGCCCCGATTGTACGAATGCGTGACGTATGTCTCGTCGCTCGGACAATCGTCATTCCCTTTTTTTCAATATGTACAACCCTAACCAAACCAAAACTTGGCCCCTTGTGGTCAATCCAAACCTTTTGGTCCCCCGTGGCCATTAGACTCACCCCCCGACTCTTCGGAGTCCACTCGGTCAATGATTGACTTGTATGAGTCCATTGCACCTCTCTTGGTCCCATAGCGACCAATTCCAACCCTTTACCCTAACGGACGTACCTTTTAACAGTTCTAATGCGATTCACGAACAAACGCTTAATAAGTCTCCAAGCGCGAGCATACAAGCTACGTTTTAATCGCAAGAATTCGGTTAAAACATCGTCCAATTAAAATCAACCAACACATGTACGTTTTTCTACCAAAGAACTACGTACGCTTTGAATTCTCCGACTACCGGGAGATACGTAGGAGCAAGATCGACATCTTGTCAAGCGCAATAATAAAAAACTTTTTTTTCTTTCGTTTGTTTTTATCTCTTTTCCCCCTTTTATTATATTTTTAACATAAATGAACATGCGTGCAAAAATATTAAAAAACAATTCAAGCTTTGACCAAATAGAAGGTTCCCGTTGAGTACAACGGACGTGAGGGGTGCTAATACCTTCCCCTTGCGTAATCGACTCCCGAACCCGACAATGGTTGCGATGAGTCGGGGGTTTATCAACAATACCTTCCCGAACCCGAACCCGACTCCCGAACCCTTGCTAATACCTTCCCTTTAAACAAAAAAAAACTTAAGGGTTTATCAACGTTCCCTTTACACAAAAACTTTGGTGGCGGCTTCACAAAGGCCCTCCGAGCGTTTGCGAACGACCTCGGAGGATTTGCGCGTCTTTTTCCCGAGGAAAAAAACGAGGTGCGCACAGCTGGCGACTTCACTGGGGATCCTGTTCCCACTAGTGAGTCAAGCCTAACCTATTTGGTTTTAAAGCCAATTGTTTTTATTTTCTTTGCGCGCCATGCTTTTATTTTATTCATACATGTCATATCTATGCTTTATGTTTATATTTGCTTTATTTTGCTTTATATTCATATCATATATATATCAATTGCGGGGGTTACTTGAGTGATGTTACTCCACATTGTTCGGGTTAATGCCGGACGTGTGAGGCTCTCTACCCGAGCTTGAGAAAAAAAACTAAGTTAGAAGGAGGTTGTGTGCGGAAGCCCGCGTTGACGTATGTCCGTGAGGTAGGATGCCCAACCCCGCTTAGATGAGATTTTCACGTGGAATTAATTGAAGTCATGTCGACGTATGTCCATAGACAACCCTAATTCCATGTGAGGTCTATGAATCTAAGGACCTCTTCTTAGGAGATTTCACCCTTTAGAGCCTACACGTGAGGATGGGGGGAAGTTCCGAACCTTCATATACCAAACCCCTGCATGTCATTACATCTGCATTCATGAGAATTTTTTTTGCATAAAAAAAGAGGGGCATATTTTTGCATATTCATTGCATTCATACATTTACATGCATTTCAAAGCAGAACCCTCACATTATAACCAAAACACCAAAAAAGAAGTACCCGACCCGGTGTACAATAGCGTTTCGGATGAGATCCGAGCAACCGGAAGGCCATCGAAATTCTGGAAATCATTTCTTTGTCCAAGTAATTTATCTTGTTTTTCAAAAAAAAAAAAATCATCATTTTGCTCTTCCCAAGGCAAATGATTAATTTTATGGGACCCCCATATTTCAAATCATTTCCGTCATTAATAAAGTTGCAGTTTATGTTCAAAAGAGTTCATTTTTCTTTCGTTCTCAAATAAATTTTCATAAACCCTACAAAAAAAAATCATCATCATACACCAAAAAATAACACTGCTACGATCCCTTTTGACTTCAATCTTCAAATTAACCAAACGGAAGATGATAATAAGGACGATTTTGAACCTCTTGAAGGATTGACCAGACTTGGGGATTAAGAGGATAGGGTAATACAACCTCACCAAGAGAGCCCTCAAAAGAATGGCACTACAGTTTTCCCTCTGCCGGGGCACACTCTACAAGAGAAATTAGGTCTTACTCAGATGTGCGGATAAACGTGAAGCAGTCATGCTCACCGAAGAAATCCATGAGGAGTCCTTCCAAACCCATGCCAAGACATGTCACAAGTGACAAAATTATGCCAACAAGGGGCACATACCACAAACACCTCTGAATGTCATGACATCACCCTAGCCTTTTTCTATGTGGGGCATAAACATATTCGGAATGATTGAGCCAAAGGCTTCAAAAGGGCACCAGTTCATACTAGCTGCCATCAACTGTTTCACCAAATGGGTCGAAGCAGCTTCCTATGCAAACATAACCAAACAAGTGGTCGCCCAACTCATCAAAAAAAAAGAAACCATTTGCCGTTACGGCACTCCCCACAAATTCCCACAAAAAGCCAAGTCGTCATTGGCATTCCTCACATTCCCAAACAAACAAAGCCCAATTTTCATTGGCATCCCCCAAACACAAAAAGCCAAGTCATCATTGGCATTCCTCACATCTCCAACAAAAGACCAATTTTCATTGGCACACACAATTTCCAAACAAAAAGCCCAATTTCCATTGGCAATCACAAACCCCACTTCCAATAAAAGCCCAATTGTCATTGGCATTCCCATCAAAAAAAAAAACACACAAAAGCCCGACCTTGCTCGGAAGCCAAAAAACAAAAGCCCGACCTCGCTCGGCAACTAAAAACAAAAGACCGACCTCGCTCGGCATCCAAACAAAAGCCCGACCTTGTTCGGCATCCCATCATAAAAGCCCGACCTTGCTCGGCATCCAAAAAAACAAAAATTCCGACCTCGCTCGGGATCCCACAATAAAAGCCCGACCTCGCTCGGCATCCAAACACCCAAAAGCCCAATTTTCATTGGCACTCACAAACATATTCCCAAATACCATTTCCAATAAAAGCCCAATTTTCATTGGCCCTTACAAACACAATCACACATAAAGCCCAATTTTCATTGGCATCTCCACTCCAATCACAAAAAGCCCGACCTCGCTCGGCAACCAAAAACAAAAAGTCCGACCTTGCTCGGCATCCAAACACCCAAGACCCAATTTCCATTGGCATTCAAACACAAACAAGGTTCGACCAACTAAACCCCATAAAAGAGAAACACCTCACAGCATTGGGGCATGGACAGCTCGACAAGAAAGTTCATTCTCAAGAATTTAGAGAAGAAGACTTAATGCTTGAAAAAGGTATTACCCATCCACAAGGATCCCCCTATCAATAAACTCCGGCGCAGTCAAAAAAAATATATATGCCAAAAAGAAAAAAGAGCTCGCTAAATCAAAAACCTGAAAAGGGCGGTTTCGGCAATAGAGAGCGTCCTGGTAGATCGAAAACCTGAAAAGGCGGTCTAGGCAAAAATTAAGGACATCAAAAAAGGAAATATACCCCAGTGGACTGAAAACTCGAAAGAGCGGTCCAGGTAAAAGTTAGGGGTTTCAAAAAAAAAGGCAAAAGACTGCGGCACGTGAGGTCCGGACAGAATTCGAGAGGGAAAGAATCAACCTCATTATCATCTTTCAAAAACGAGTTATTTCGAAGTCATAGGGAAAGTAGCACGTGAAACCCAAGCAAATCTTCATTTGCCTTTTTGTTTCTTCCTTTTTCTCTATCTCAGTAATCACCTCTTATAGGGATTACATTTTCACGAATAGTTACCCATACAAGGGACTAAGTTTCGTTGAATCAAAATCATTTTTTTTAAAAAAAAAAAAAAAACCTCTTCATTGTTATGCGTCCTTACTTGCTCATAAAATGTGCTTTTATTCATGATAGATAATGCATTGAAATATGGGAAATAAAAAAAACTTGCAAAAAAATGTGTGTGTTTTTTTTACTTGGACGTTAAATGTCGAAAGAATTTTGTTGGTCTCCGGCATTGCATCAGAGGACTCAAAACTTGAAGCTCTGCATCAGTCATTTTAAGACTCATGCTCTTCAGCAGAAACTAGTGCGTAGCTCACGACGCGTAAAACGCAAAGATCCCGGGTGTCGGAGGAAACAAATTTCCCAAATAAAGCTCACCCCCCATACATCTTTTTCATCCACTAAGGCCGGATATCGATCATGTTTCCAAATTGATCCTTATATCCCCAGTGATGTCACAACCAAAGCCCAATTTTCATTGGCAAACCAAAAGTCCAATATTCATTGGCAAACCAAAGAACTACGTAAGCTTTGAATTCTCCATCCCACCAGGAGATACGTAGGAGCAAGATCATCATCTTGTCAAGCACAACAAACCAAAGCCCAATTTTCATTGGCCCACAATAAAGCCCAAACCTCATTGATATTCCCCAGGGAGTCTCAACCCCAAACAAAAGTCCAATCATTATTGGCAAACCCACACAAATTTTCGGGCATTAGCTCGAACTACACCGGTTTTGATCCCATTTGGGTATGTAGGCAAAGGACCTTGTCCTTCCAAACCGACCAACCAAAAACAAACAAAACACAAAAAGAGAGCCCAATTGTCATTGGCACAACCACAACCAAGACCGACTTTGCTCGGCACCCAACCAACCTCCCACACATCATGCATAACATAATTCATGCATCATGTCATTCATGCATGCATATACAAATCATTCATACACATGCATTTCATATCATGCCATGCATCCTCAACAAGGATTCTCCAGTGAGTATCACATATTCACCAACATCCATCAAACATTCAACCAGGGGCACCTATTTAGGGTAAGACCACAGCTCGTTAGGAATCGACATTCAGAAGCAGTACCTGAATAAGATTACCTAGCTTAGGTATCGACCTCTAGAAGCAGTACCTAGAGTAGATCACCTCCCCCAGTGTATCGACCTTCAGTGTTAGAGGCTGAATAAGACCACAGCTCGTTAGGAATCGACATTCAGAAGCAGTGCCTGAATAAGATTACCTAGCTTATGTATCGACCTCTAGAAGCAGTACCTAGAGTAGATCACCTCCCCCAGTGTATCGACCTTCAGTGTTAGCGGCTGAATAAGATCACAGCTCGTTAGGAATCGACATTCAGAAGCAGTGCCTGAATAAGATTACCTAGCTTAGGTATCGACCTCTAGAAGCAGTACCTAGAGTAGATCACCTCCCCCAGTGTATCGACCTTCAGTGTTAGCGGCTGAATAAGATCACAGCTCGTTAGGAATCGACATTCAGAAGCAGTGCCTGAATAAGATCACCTAGCTTAGGTATCGACCTCTAGAAGCAGTACCTAGAGTAGATCACCTCCATCAATGTTCGACCTTCAGAAGCAGTGCCTGAATAAGATCACCTAGCTTAGGCATCGACCTCTAGAAGCAGTACCTAGAGTAGATCACCTCCATCAATATTCCACCTCTAGTGACAGTGCCTAGAGTAAATCACCTACCGCAATGTTCCACCTCTAGAAGCAGTGCCTAGAGAAGATCACCATCCTCAGGAATCGACTTCTAGTGACAGTGCCTAGATAAGATTACCTTCATCCCCCGGTGGATCTACCTCCAGTGTTAGCGGCTGGATACGATCAACCTTTTCCAACCATTGCATTTGCATTTCGCGAAGGACAAAATTCGGGTCCTTCTTTTTACTTAATTGATCTTCGCAAAGAGTTCATGAGATGCCCTCGGCACTCACGCACTCTATGCGAAGACACAATTAAGTAGGGGCAGCTGTAGTACCCAAATTTTGTCCTAAGCATTTTAAAACAAAAAATCAAAAAAAATCAAAGAGGGGAAAAAGTCAAAAGTCAACAAAAGTCAACAGAAAAGTCAACATTTCAAAAATGCTGACTTCGCACTGCGAAGCTCACTTCGCACTGCGAAGTCTGCGATTTTTCTGCAGATTTTTGGTATTCTTTGATTTAATTCCAGAATTTGTTGCATATCATTTCCATATTTATTTTAAGTAGCATCCATGGCTAATTGGGCCAAGCAAAACCAGAATTGAAGGACTTGCCATTAATGCCAAGGTTGGAAGCTTTTTCTTCCAACCTAGCATGTGACAAGCAAGTGGGCTTGCCCTTGGGCAGCTCTAGTCCCTCCCATGTGACCTGCTAACCACCACAAGGTTGCCAGCCACCTGCTTGAGGACTTTCCTCCTGCTTGCTCCCCCAAAAACCAGTCAAACCAGCTGGGTTTCTCACTTGAAAAGCCATGAGTGCCTACTCTGTTTTGCAGCAGCTTTTCACCCCCTCACACCAGCCATAAGTAGCCTTTTTCATCCTTCAATCTCTGCACATTACAGTGCACGTTTTCATTGACCAACCATTGAGATTGCAAGGATTGATCCCCAAGCATTAGCCAATTGCAATTCAGCTTTGTTCTTCATCATTACTTTCTAGAATTGGTTGAATTTGTGGCTGAAGTCAGGCTGAATCTTGCCCTTTGGTACAAGGCAAGGTTGCCTCTATCCATTAGCATTTAATGCAAAAGGATCCAGCTTGATCTTAGCCACAAAATCAGCTGAATTTTAGGATTTTGTAATGATGAAAAAGATTTGGTTTTGGCCTATAAATAGAAGGCAATGCCCAAGGATTCAAACACAATTAACAACAGCATTTCAAGAGCAGAAACTCTACTCATTTTAGCTTACAAACCTCCACAAAACAACCAGAAAAAAAACAATCCAACACAAAGCTTTCCAAAGTTCCAAAACCATCACCAATATCAAACCTCTTGCAAAATCCTTCAACCAATACAAATCAAGTGCAGCTGGAGCTTTGCTAAGGAGTTCTGTAAGTTTCTAAGGCTTTATATTGCATTTACAATTGTGTTTGCATAGCTATTTTGGTACAAAACCATTTGATTCTAAAAAAACCCTTTTGAATTTCAAAGAAATCCCAAGGTTTTCAAAACATCAAAACTGGTTTGTCCAGCCTTTTCCACCCCAAAAACTCAAAGTTTTTCACCCACCTATAAGGTCCTGAGTGTGTTCAGAAGTTGTTTCTGAACAAAAGTTCAGAAACAGCTTCTGAACCCAAAATTTCGCATGCTTCGCAGTGCGAAGTCATGGTCGCAGTGCGACCATGACAGAACTCAGAATCTGAGTTTTTGTGTCAAAATGACCAATTTTTGAGGTTCTAGCCCCAGAGCTCAGAGCCTAAGAGTTTTTAAACCCATGTCTTTCAAACCATAACAAGGATTTTGCATAATTTTGACAAAATCACAAGTTCGTATGACCATTATGTGGATAACTTGTAAAACAAGTTATGTTCCCAAACTTTCAAAACCACATGAACAAACAAGCTATGTTCATCATTTCAATCAAAACTTGAACAATAAATATTGTTCATGATTTTCAAAACTCAAACATGAACATACGCCGAATACGTTCGCATTTTCGCAAAATGAGACGAACTTGTGCGTTTTCTAACAAAATTTGCTAAACCTTCCCATTTTGGGTTTTCAAACCATATGTTTTGACATACCTTGGGATTTCTAAAGGATTCAACCCAAAAACATGAATGAAAAAGGGATGGTGTGACGTATGTCTCTCCATCGCCCCGATTGTACGAATGCGTGACGTATGTCTCGTCGCTCGGACAATCGTCATTCCCTTTTTTTCAATATGTACAACCCTAACCAAACCAAAACTTGGCCCCTTGTGGTCAATCCAAACCTTTTGGTCCCCCGTGGCCATTAGACTCACCCCCCGACTCTTCGGAGTCCACTCGGTCAATGATTGACTTGTATGAGTCCATTGCACCTCTCTTGGTCCCATAGCGACCAATTCCAACCCTTTACCCTAACGGACGTACCTTTTAACAGTTCTAATGCGATTCATGAACAAACGCTTAATAAGTCTCCAAGCGCGAGCATACAAGCTACGTTTTAATCGCAAGAATTCGGTTAAAACATCGTCCAATTAAAATCAACCAACACATGTACGTTTTTCTACCAAAGAACTACGTACGCTTTGAATTCTCCGACTACCGGGAGATACGTAGGAGCAAGATCGACATCTTGTCAAGCGCAATAATAAAAAACTTTTTTTCTTTCGTTTGTTTTTATCTCTTTTCCCCCTTTTATTATATTTTTAACATAAATGAACATGCGCGCAAAAATATTAAAAAACAATTCAAGCTTTGACCAAATAGAAGGTTCCCGTTGAGTACAAGGGACGTGAGGGGTGCTAATACCTTCCCCTTGCGTAATCGACTCCCGAACCCGACAATGGTTGCGATGACCAAATCCTTATCCTCATCGTCAAAGGGTTTTATTATCGTTTCCCTTTAAACAAAAAAAAACTTAAGGGTTTATCAACGTTCCCTTTACACAAAAACTTTGGTGGCGGCTTCACAAAGGCCCTCCGAGCGTTTGCGAACGACCTAGGAGGATTTGCGCGTCTTTTTCCCGAGGAAAAAAACGAGGTGCGCACAGAGCCAACTTGTACTCATTTAGTTGTATGTATATTTATTATTGAAAATTTTAATGTATCCGGTATCAGAATAATACACATGCTAAATATTCTAGATAATTTAGTATGGGTGTTACAATTGATATCAGAGCAGGTCGATTCAGACTATGCCTTGGGTCATTAAAGTTTCAATAAAAGTAGTCGGACCATTGGGTTCCAGGTATTGTTCTAAATGTCACATCTAGTTGAGCCTGATCAACTCAATCTAGTATATGACAGTTAGGATAAATGTCCGAGAGCTGAATGTGACCAAGGAGGAATGAAGTTTAAGAAGGGCGAAGATTAAGGTGACAAAATTTTAAGACGGAATTGGCGAAGAAGTATTCAATGCCAAATGGTGGCCATCAAACCGTGAGGTAACTAAGCCTGTTTATGGCAGAGTTTTAGGAATGTCAGAAATATTTAAGAATAAGGTGAAGCACCTCAACTCAATTGGACGCGTCGTTGGACGATGCCTCGTCTGCGGAAGATATAAGGATTAAGGAATTATGAGATACTCTAAGGAATGACTTGGAACCGCAGTTTGAGAAGTTAAAGTGAGGTATGGATTAAGTAACAATTCTGAGTTCAGAGTTAAGGAATTGCAGTACCAAACTTAAAGACTCGAAATGAGGACTTATCGGTCGGTTTTGAAACCTCCAGACTCCCAGCAAAGATAGAGTGTTGAAGAATCGAACTGCAGTCGGATGAGATTTTAAATACCCAAACGGTTAAGAGAATTTATTATGGATTAAGCGAATTAGTTGGACAGATGAAGCTAACCACTCGATTGTGGTCATTGAGTATGAATCGCAAGTAAGTTTTACCCCATCAGATCAGCCGCACCTCCCGAACCATAAATGCCGGATTTGTGAATTGAGGATAGAAGATGGTATGCAACCTAAGGACTACGATGGATGAATAAGTGCTAATAATAAGACCCGTTGCATGTGAAGTGTGAAGCAGATATTCAGATGTGTCCTATTAGTAAGAAGATTGGAAACAAGCTAAGCCTAACTGGAATTTTACCCAATGAAAGGTGGATATTGAAGAATAAGTTGTTGGAATTTAGTGCACTGATGGACGAATTAAGTTGAACACCCTGGATTGGATGAACAGTATTGAATTTCCTCGATTGGTTAAAGAAGGCAAGTTCAAGATAACACAAGATTATAGTAGACCAGTGTTGAAGGATGATCGGAATTTCAGCCGAGAAATTATGTTGAGATTTTAATATACGGAGGATCGTCTTGAATATGAAAGGTTAGGATTGAGGTTAATGCTAAGGAGTTATATGTTCTCAACCGAAGAGTTTCCTTCCACAAATATTCTAGAAGCTGAAAGAGATCACCTCGTGTCGATAAGTTCCCGAGGGCGGTAATAAGGTATAGATTTCAGATTGTTTAACTATAGGCAGAATTATTCAGATGTTAAGAACAAGATTTGAATTGTGAATACGATAACAAGTTACTGGAGGAATCCAATAGATTATGATAAGTGCAGAAGTTTAAGATCGATTAATCGGGTGCTCGAAGAGACGTAACCTATGTTTGGGCGTTCAAGAGAACCGGTAAGAGTTTGAATCTTCTTCAAGACGGATTGTTCCGGAGAAACTCGAGGGGTAGCCTAAGAGATATGGTAAGACAATAGAGACCGAAGTTGTCTCGGAAAAGAGTATAAGTATGAAATCCTTGCGGATTAAGATATAACGATTAGTAATGGGACTCAAATCCTCAATGGATTCAGTGTATGAAAGATGTGAACCTTCCGAAACCATAAGTCGTTATAGGAGTTGTCACAAGTGTTTGTGTGTGAACTTAAGTTGCCTCAGGCATGCTTTCAATCGGGTTTCCACAATGTTTAATGATTATATGATGTGCTGACCAAGAGATGATTACAGAAATTCATAATATGGAGAGTTAAGTTGGAACTAGAGTATAAGCCATTTGACAGGAGCATTGTTGGGCTCGTAACAGTTACTGAAAACCGTTTACAGGTTTTGGCGTATTATCGTGAAAGTAAGTATATGGTTTAAGTCCGAAAGGAAACACAAAGTCAGGTAATGACCAATCCGTAAGCTAAGCAGATGGTTTAAGCCATAAGAGAAATAATAACGTCAGATGGTTTTGTTACGGTAATTACAAAGTGACAAAGTAAAAGGATGGGTCGATGAAATATTATGTGACAATAGTGGTGTATTGCTCCAATTCTAACTCGAGTTGTTAAGAATCAGAGTTGCGCAGCGGAGTAGCAATTCAAGAATGATTTAATGAACAATGCCAAGCTGAAGCTTAGAGAACGAGAAAATGTTAAGTGCTTACTTCTTATAATACGGAATAGCAGTAAGTATAGACGACTTGAACATATCACAAGTTCTAAAGGAAAATTATGGAAGTTAAGTTGAGGGATACTTCAAACCTCGATACCCATGAGAAATGGAAAATTGGAATAGTTTAAGAATATATGGTAAGGAATAAGAAGGATGTGCTTCAAGCCCATTAAGTCATAAATTAATGGAAGTGACCGCTAAAACGGTAGTTTAGCTAGTTTAGCTCAGTAACGTCAAGTATACTTGAAGGGTAAGTTTAGTTTAAAGAGAATTAAGCATGAGACAACATCAAATTTAGATTGCACTTGCAAGATGAAATTTGTGAATTTGAAGCATTGATTAGAAACGACAATGCAGTGGCATGTAAGTATATTCCATCATGAACCCACGTTATGATAACATGTCGCATGTACCGGGTTATGTTTAGTAATGTGTACTTATTGGACGGTGTTTATGCTACTCAGATAGTAGTGTAGCCCTTTCCTTTTCAGTTATGTGACATGTATAAGTCACTAAGGTACGCAGCTAGTAATGTTTAAAGTGAGAAGATGCCAATCAGAACAGGTGTGTTGATACCGAATGTGTAACACCCTAACCCTTAACCGCCGATTATTAACTTTAATAAAAGAAAACGTTAAGGCCATAGGAAGTTACAACATTAAGAAACTCATTTCATAAACATCAGCACTAATCAAAACATATTTGATTCACAAACACAGCAGCGGAAAACAACAAAACAAATGCTTATAATTAAGCTTGCATATATTACACAAAAATATATACATAATGTTTTCAAAAGAGGCAATTCTACAACAAGCCATTGCCAAATTCATACATACGAGTTCAGATACCCCCAAGATAGTGTTACAAATATCAGAGCACTAGACTCTAACTAGGATATAACACCTAGTACCAAAAATGTAAGGATAGCTAAGCTATGCCCTCACCACTACGCAGCTTCTAAACAGCAAGTTACTCCTCTACGATAACCTCGTCAACCTGATGATCTGGATCCCCAAAGATCCAGCACATAACACATAACAGAGAGTGTTAGTATCACAAAACAATGAACATGTATAAATAACTCATTATTATACATAACCAAATCACAACACATAATTGACAAAGCACAACACTCATCAACAACAACTATCATCAATAACTCATCATTAACCATTATGCACACATAAATTTTCCACATAACTCATCATATCATCAATTACCACTCACATCCATTATGCACACATAATGTCTAAAATGCACACTAATGTCAATTAGGATGCATGCCTCAAAATGCATTCTCTAATGCATGTGGTACCAAATCATTTCGGATAAACTTATATCCTTATCAAGCTCTCTTGATAACCACGCTCTCATGGATTTCATATCCGCTCCGGATATCATCAAATAATGAAATGCATGATGTTTCACTTAGCAAATATATGATACTCTTATCACTATACTTACTAACACAACTAATTATCAGCTCTCTGATAATTATCACAACAATAACAAACTCAACAACACAACTAGTTATCAGCTCTCTGATATTCATCACAACATCAACAACAACAACAAAACACAACACTAGGCACTCATGGCCATATCATAAGACATAACATGTATATACTCACCAAGTTCAACAATCTCAAATAAACCAGACAAAACACATCAAAGTCTCACACAATAGGGATTTCAAAGGGAAACCCACACATCTTGATAACCCACACACACATCAGGGTTTTACTCCAAAACTTTCTTGAAACAAAATACTCTTCAGAAAACATTAGAGATGGATTAAAATGGTGGGCAAGGTTTCCAAAAATGTATTATAAAAAAAATACAGTAACAAAAAGACATCTCCGCGCGCACCAGGACCTCCAGAACAACTCAACAAAGAAGGCCTGTTCAGGGTTGGTCGCTACAAGCGAGCTCTTGGTCGCTACAAGCGAGCATAGGCAGGGAATCATCCTGCTTGGTCGCTACCAGCGAACCTTCGGTCGCTACAAGCGAGCCTGGTCGCTACAAGCGTCCGTGTGGTCGCTACAAGCGCAGATAGGCAGGGAATAATCCTGCCTGGTCGCTACAAGCGATGTTCCGTCGCTACAAGCGACCGTATCAGTACACAGTCATAAAAATGTGATTTTTCCACCATTTTAGCCCATTCAAGATTACCCAAAGTTCCAGAACTTGTTAAAAACAACTTTCCATCATAAAACATCATTTATAAACCATCACAACCCAAGATTGCATCAAGCATAGAAATTAGGGTTCAACACAATAACTTTTCAAAAACTTTTCTTATGAACCCACAACACAATAACTCCAACAAATCATGCTAACAACATCACTTAGCATTCACTCAAGCAAAACATAATCATTTACAACTTAAAACCATAAAAACTTTCTAACAAAACCTAGACAAAGTGAGGAGAAGTTTGGGATGGAGAAATAGACATTCTCCCCTTCTCAATCACTTGTAATAATGTAATACTAACTCTCTTACCTTGGAATGGTGATTCTAAACTCAAGATTCCACCCTTGCTCACTTGCCCTAGCTCTCTTGCTCTTCTCCTTCTCTTCTCCTCTTCTTCTCACGTTTTCTTGCTTCTCAAAAGGAAATGAATAGTGTTTCAAAAAGTTGTAGTGCTAACTCTTATATTCCAATCCACTCAATCTTGGCCATCCATTCTTACTAACTCACAAGGACCAATCCTAGCCATACAATTTAATCCAAGCTTACTACATTCATCCACATAGGATTATTACTACTCATAAACTTAAAAGCCCAACACTATTCACTCTCTAGGCCCAAAACCTTAAAAACTCGGTTACGAACTTATCTTCGCGCTCAATAATTATTCCTCGATTACTAGAAAATATTTTTAAATACCAATCCATAAAATAAAATATATAAAAATATAATATACGAAAATAGGGTCGTTACAACTCTACCCCCCTAAAAAGAATTTTCGCCCTCGAAAATACCTGAAAACAACTCTGGATAAGAATCTCGCATCTTACTCTCGAGCTCCCACGTCGCATATTCACCGGCTGGGCCTCCCCAAACGACTTTCACCGATGAAATCTCTTTGTTCCTGAGCCTCTTCATCTCTTGTCCTTCAATCCTTAAGGGTACCGTTGTAACCGTCAAATTCTCTCTCACTTGTATCTCGTCCGACTCAATCACATGTGACGGGTCCGATACGTATTTCCTTAATTGAGACACGTGAAAAACATCGTGTAGATTCGACAACGACGGCGGTAACGCAATCCTATATGCCACCTTCCCAATCCTCTTCAAAATCTGATACGGACCAATGAATCTCGATGCTAACTTCTTCGATTTCAAAGCCCGTCCAATACCCGTAGTCGATGTAACTCTTAGAAACACATGCTCTCCTTCTTGAAATTCTATATCCTTCCTTCTCTTGTCGGCATAGCTTTTCTGGCGACTCTGCGACGCTCTCATCTTTTCTTGGATCATCTTGATCTTCTCGGTCGTTTGTTGCACAATCTCCGGTCCAAGCATCACACTTTCTCCCGATTCAAACCAACACAAAGGTGTTCTACATCTTCTCCCATACAACGCTTCAAAAGGTGCCATACCAATGCTCGAATGAAAACTGTTGTTATACGTAAATTCAATCAATGGCAAGCAAGCTTCCCAACTCACTCCTTGTTCCAAAATACACGATCTTAACAAATCCTCCAATGATTGAATTGTCCTCTCCGACTGACCATCCGTCTGCGGGTGATAAGCAGAACTCATCCGCAACTTAGTCCCCAACGCCTCTTGCAAACTTTCCCAAAACCTTGAAGTAAAACGGGGATCTCGATCCGATACAATACTCGACGGTATTCCATGCAATCTCACGATTTGCTCGACATAAATCTCAGCCAACTTCGGTACTAGCATACCGGTCTTGATAGCTATGAAATGAGCAGACTTTGTTAACCTGTCGACAACTACCCAAATCATATTGTTACCTTTCGACGTCTTCGGCAAACCGCTTACAAAATCCATCGCAATACTATCCCATTTCCACTCTGGGATAAACATAGGTTGCAATAGCCCCGACGGCTTCTGATGCTCCACCTTGGACTTCTGACAAGTCAAACACGCGAAAACAAACTCGGCGATCTCTTTCTTCATCCCTTGCCACCAAAACATTTTCCTCAGATCTTGATACATCTTAGTAACACCAGGATGAATACTTAAGTTGCTTCTGTGACCTTCCTCCAAGATCATCCGCTTCAACTCAGGCGCATCAGGTACACATAACCTTCCTTGACACCTCATCACGCCTTTCTCATCGATCTCAACGTTTACCTTTTTCCCTTGCTCGATGAGCGTCTTAAGCTTCATCAATCTCACATCAGATTTTTGCTTATCCACAACCTCTTCAAGAAAATCATTTGTCAACTTCAACATTCCTAGCTTCACGCTTCTGGTTGTCCTTTCAAAAACCAAACTGAGGTCTCTAAACTCTTCAATCAATCTCAGTTCCTTCGCCATCAGAGACGACATATGCAAAGACTTCCTACTCAACGCATCGGCTACCACATTAGCTTTACCCGGGTGATAACTCAACTCGAAATCATAATCCTTAAGAAATTCTAACCACCTTCTTTGCCTCATATTGAGCTCCTTCTGATCAAACAAGTACTTCAGACTCTTGTGATCACTGAAAACCTCAAATCTTGACCCATACAAGTAGTGCCTCCAAATCTTGAGAACAAACACAACAGCAGCTAGCTCCAAATCATGCGTAGGATAGTTCCTCTCATGAATCTTCAGCTGTCTTGATGCATAAGCAACAACTTGTCCCCTCTGCATCAACACACCACCTAGACCCATCTTCGACGCATCACAATAAACCACGAACGGTTCCTTCGGATGTGGCAGAATTAGCACAGGTGCAGACGTCAACCTCCTCTTCAGCTCTTGGAAACTCTGCTCACACTTGTCATCCCAAATGAAAGCTTGACCCTTCCTAGTCAACTGCGTCAACGGCAACGCCAACTTAGAAAATCCTTCAATGAACCTCCGATAGTAACCGGCCAAACCAAGAAAACTTCGGATCTCAGTAACAGACTCCGGCGTTCCCCAATCTTGCACGGCTTCTACCTTAGCAGGATCCACTGCTATACCACCACTTGAAATGACGTGACCCAAAAAGCTAACTTCATGCAACCAAAATTCACACTTAGAAAATTTTGCATAAAGCCTCTTCTCGCGCAACACCTCTAACACAATCTTCAAATGCTCGGCATGTTCTTCTTCCGTCTTCGAGTATACCAAAATATCGTCTATGAAGACCACCACGAATCGATCCAAAAAGGAATGAAATATACGATTCATATATTCCATAAACACTCCAGGTGCATTAGTAACTCCAAAAGGCATAACAGCATACTCGTAGTGACCATACCTTGTCCTGAAAGCAGTCTTCGGTATATCCTCCGCCTTAACTCTTATCTGGTGATATCCCGATCTCAAATCAATCTTGCTGAACACACAGGCTCCCACTAACTGATCCATCAAATCATCTATCCTCGGAAGTGGATACTTGTTCTTGATAGTTGCTTTATTCAACTGACGATAATCAATGCACAGACGCATACTACCATCTTTCTTCTTCACCAACAGAACCGGCGCACCCCACGGCGATACACTCGGTCTTACAAACTTCTTCTCTAACAATTCCTCCAATTGTTCCTTCAACTTCTCTATCTCAGCAGCTGACATACGATACGGCGCCATCGAAATTGGACTAGTGCCAGGTACGATGTCAATTGCGAATTCAACCTCTCTCTCGGGTGGTAAATCCAAAATGTCATCAGGAAAAACATCTGGGAAATCACGCACCACCGGCAACGCATCAACCTCCATCTTCTCTTCCACCCTCAACGAAGCAAACAACGCAAACACATCCTCTTGAGCCTTTACTGATCTTACCACTTCTCGACAACACATGAGCTTCGAACACAACTCTGGCTCCGGTCTTGGAAATGTAACCGTCCTTTCACCGCAGTTGATATGAACCCGATTAAATTCTAACCAGTTCATACCAAAGATAACATCTATTCCGCTCAACGGAATGCAGACTAAATCCATACCAAAGAGTCGATCATACATGATGACTGAACAATCAACACAAACTAGAGTAGTCGATACTGAACCACTCGCAGGCGTTTCAATAACCATGCGTCCCATCATATTCTCTACTTTAAGACTCAACCTCTCAACACAATCCATAGAAATAAACGAATGGGTAGCACCCGTATCAATAATAGCAGACAAAGGAGTATTATTGATAAAGCATGTACCTCTGATCAAGTTGTCCGCCTTCGCATCACCACCATCTAAAGCAAACACTTTTCCTCCAGCCGCTCTAGGCTTCTTACACTCATTGCTCTTATGACCCGCTTCTTTGCAGTTGAAGCAAACTAGACCTTTCTTGCATTGATTAGCCATGTGGCCAGGATCTCCACACTTGAAACATCTTCCATCACTTTTTGGGCACTCAAAGAAACGGTGTCCCGGTTGTCCACACTTAAAACAATTCCTATTAACTCCAAACTTGTTGCCACTACTCCCACCTTCATCAGGTTTCTTCCCACCTCGGCCATACGGTTTACCTCTAGCCATGTCCTTTCCCCTCTTCTCATTTGCAGCTTTGTAGTAATTAGCCTTAGCCTTACCATCCTTGTCACATATTCGGCTCTTATTCACCAACATCGGAAAATTTCTGATTTCGCTAAACCCAATCAACTGCTTGATATCCGGCCTCAGCCCATTTTCAAACTTCACACACTTGTCTTCCTCAGCTTCCACCGTGTTGTAATGAGGAGCAAAACGACACAAATCTTCAAACTTGGCCGCATATTCAGAAACAGATAAACTTCCTTGCTTGAGCTCCATGAACTCAATCACCTTACGGTTCCTCTCATCTGCCGGAAAATACTTGGTTAAAAACTCTCTCCGGAAACGAGCCCAAGTAATCAAAGCTCCACCAGCTCCCAACCTCTGACTAGCGTTTCCCCACCAATGATCAGCTTCATCATGGAGAACATACGCTCCTAGCAACACCTTATGCGCATCCAGACAACGCATAGCCCCAAAAATTCTCTCAATCCCTTCCAACCAAGTCTGAGCTCCATCTGGATCGTATCCTCCCTTGAAGATAGGCGGTTTGTTGTTCATAAACCTCTCAAGTCTCAACTCATCTTCTCCGCCTCCTCTAGCTTGTTGTGCGGCTCTATCCGCAGTCCTACTAGCAGCATCCTGAGCCATGGCATCCGCCATCCGCTCCATCGCATCCGCAAGTGCTCGTTGCGCCATATCCACACACTACCAAACATCACATAACACAAGTGAGAACAAAGTGTTTGAGAAAACACATGTTACACAAAGGGTATACTAAACTTAATTGATCCAATGGATCGACCTGCTCTGATACCAACTATTGTAACACCCTAACCCTTAACCGCCGATTATTAACTTTAATAAAAGAAAACGTTAAGGCCATAGGAAGTTACAACATTAAGAAACTCATTTCATAAACATCAGCACTAATCAAAACATATTTGATTCACAAACACAGCAGCGGAAAACAACAAAACAAATGCTTATAATTAAGCTTGCATATATTACACAAAAATATATACATAATGTTTTCAAAAGAGGCAATTCTACAACAAGCCATTGCCAAATTCATACATACGAGTTCAGATACCCCCAAGATAGTGTTACAAATATCAGAGCACTAGACTCTAACTAGGATATAACACCTAGTACCAAAAATGTAAGGATAGCTAAGCTATGCCCTCACCACTACGCAGCTTCTAAACAGCAAGTTACTCCTCTACGATAACCTCGTCAACCTGATGATCTGGATCCCCAAAGATCCAGCACATAACACATAACAGAGAGTGTTAGTATCACAAAACAATGAACATGTATAAATAACTCATTATTATACATAACCAAATCACAACACATAATTGACAAAGCACAACACTCATCAACAACAACTATCATCAATAACTCATCATTAACCATTATGCACACATAAATTTTCCACATAACTCATCATATCATCAATTACCACTCACATCCATTATGCACACATAATGTCTAAAATGCACACTAATGTCAATTAGGATGCATGCCTCAAAATGCATTCTCTAATGCATGTGGTACCAAATCATTTCGGATAAACTTATATCCTTATCAAGCTCTCTTGATAACCACGCTCTCATGGATTTCATATCCGCTCCGGATATCATCAAATAATGAAATGCATGATGTTTCACTTAGCAAATATATGATACTCTTATCACTATACTTACTAACACAACTAATTATCAGCTCTCTGATAATTATCACAACAATAACAAACTCAACAACACAACTAGTTATCAGCTCTCTGATATTCATCACAACATCAACAACAACAACAAAACACAACACTAGGCACTCATGGCCATATCATAAGACATAACATGTATATACTCACCAAGTTCAACAATCTCAAATAAACCAGACAAAACACATCAAAGTCTCACACAATAGGGATTTCAAAGGGAAACCCACACATCTTGATAACCCACACACACATCAGGGTTTTACTCCAAAACTTTCTTGAAACAAAATACTCTTCAGAAAACATTAGAGATGGATTAAAATGGTGGGCAAGGTTTCCAAAAATGTATTATAAAAAAAATACAGTAACAAAAAGACATCTCCGCGCGCACCAGGACCTCCAGAACAACTCAACAAAGAAGGCCTGTTCAGGGTTGGTCGCTACAAGCGAGCTCTTGGTCGCTACAAGCGAGCATAGGCAGGGAATCATCCTGCTTGGTCGCTACCAGCGAACCTTCGGTCGCTACAAGCGAGCCTGGTCGCTACAAGCGTCCGTGTGGTCGCTACAAAGCGCAGATAGGCAGGGAATAATCCTGCCTGGTCGCTACAAGCGATGTTCCGTCGCTACAAGCGACCGTATCAGTACACAGTCATAAAAATGTGATTTTTCCACCATTTTAGCCCATTCAAGATTACCCAAAGTTCCAGAACTTGTTAAAAACAACTTTCCATCATAAAACATCATTTATAAACCATCACAACCCAAGATTGCATCAAGCATAGAAATTAGGGTTCAACACAATAACTTTTCAAAAACTTTTCTTATGAACCCACAACACAATAACTCCAACAAATCATGCTAACAACATCACTTAGCATTCACTCAAGCAAAACATAATCATTTACAACTTAAAACCATAAAAACTTTCTAACAAAACCTAGACAAAGTGAGGAGAAGTTTGGGATGGAGAAATAGACATTCTCCCCTTCTCAATCACTTGTAATAATGTAATACTAACTCTCTTACCTTGGAATGGTGATTCTAAACTCAAGATTCCACCCTTGCTCACTTGCCCTAGCTCTCTTGCTCTTCTCCTTCTCTTCTCCTCTTCTTCTCACGTTTTCTTGCTTCTCAAAAGGAAATGAATAGTGTTTCAAAAAGTTGTAGTGCTAACTCTTATATTCCAATCCACTCAATCTTGGCCATCCATTCTTACTAACTCACAAGGACCAATCCTAGCCATACAATTTAATCCAAGCTTACTACATTCATCCACATAGGATTATTACTACTCATAAACTTAAAAGCCCAACACTATTCACTCTCTAGGCCCAAAACCTTAAAAACTCGGTTACGAACTTATCTTCGCGCTCAATAATTATTCCTCGATTACTAGAAAATATTTTTAAATACCAATCCATAAAATAAAATATATAAAAATATAATATACGAAAATAGGGTCGTTACAGAATGCGTTTTAGTTAAGAATATTCAAGGATCTTGAACTCGACGTCCAAAATGAGAAAATAAGTTTACGATGCCGAGAGAATGTAACCATAATTTATGTTATAGGTTGTTGTACACTTAAGAAATAAACGCGAGTAACATTGGCGGGGCAAACCTGGCAAGCTAGTTGAAAGGCAAATCCCGGATGTTACAAAATGAGTTAAGAGTAAGAAAAGATTCCCAATTGATGTGGTAGTGTCTCAAATATGTTAAGATCAAGAATGATGTCCCGTTAGTCGGACAAGGATGAGATGATGTATTGTGTACCCGTCAGTAGTGTACACGTGCTCGCTTATGTATGTTGTTGAGTCTTTTGGTGTTGGCTGCATGTTTTGGCAAAACCAAGATATTGAATAGAAGCATCTCCATATGTAGAACATTTCTTCAGTTGGAAGTTTTTCATTTTGAAGCCATTCAAAAGCTGAAAATGCCATCAGAAGCTGTATGCACTGTAGCACTTCAGAAGCTGTTTTCAGGTTCTGATGACTGCGTTGACTTTTGTTGACCACATCAGAAGCTGGGTTTATTGGATTGTTTTTGCGCGTATCTTGGGAGATTTAGCAAGGAATTATCTTTGTATAATTGCTTCTAGAAGGCTGGTTTAATTGGAGAAGATATCTTTGAAGATTTGGTTCAAAGTTATGAAAATTCGTATTTTCTGTTTTAATCTTAAAAAGATTCAATGCAGTTTTATTTGTTACATTATTGGACCAATCTTATTTCAGTAACAAATCAAACAGAAGATTAGTTTGTTATTTATGCTGCAAGACTGAGGACTATATAAGTAGGAGTGCTGCTACTTTCAAGACTTACGAGTTTTAGAGTTTAGAAATCAGAAATTGAGTCTGTGTTTGCTTTTAAGCTGTTAGCTTTGTTTTGTGCACCACTCATATGTTTTGAGTTGGTTTAGTGTTTTCATTAAGTTGTAATTCATTCTAAGCCTTTAGGTACGAATGAAGTGTTGTCATTGTAATTGTGTTCAAAAACAGGGGATTGTTAAGGGTTGTTCAAGTAGCTGGGTTTAGTTGCTTGAATAGGAAGTTAGAGGATTCTAATACTCAGAGTTGGGTAGAAGTCTGACTAGGAGGAGTTTAATTGCTAAGGCTGGGAACTGGGAGTCAGTATCTTGAGTCTTTGGGTTAAATCCTATAGTGGATTTCCTTCCTGGATTGGTATCCCCCAGAGTAGGAGGTGTTTACTCCGAACTGGGTTAACAAACCTTGTGTGCCTTTTACTTTCCTGCACTTTATTTTGCTGCTTGTGTTGTATTTGTGTGTGCTCTGTTTTAAGCAATTTATTGTGCCCTGCGTATTGTTCAGAACCTGTCTGGTTCAGAACCTGGTAATCTCTTATTATTGCCTGGCCAGAATTTCAATTGGTATCAGAGCAGGCACCCTGCCTGTAAATTGGGTGAGATCCAGAGGAGTTAATATCTGGCAAGCATGGATAGAGAAGGAGGATATGTCAATAGACCACCCCTACTAGATGGCACAAACTATGAGTATTGGAAGTCAAGGATGTGTGCTTTTCTAAAGTCTATTGACAGCAGGACTTGGAAAGCTGTGATAAAAGGCTGGGAACATCCTGAGGTTTTGGACAAAGATGGTAACAAAACTGGAGTTTTGAAGCCTGAAGAGGAGTGGACCAGAGCTGAAGATGACTTGTCTCTGGGAAATTCAAAAGCTTTGAATGCAATCTTTAATGGTGTGGACCAGAACATGTTCAGTGTAACGACCCTATTTTCGTATATTATATTTTTATATATTTTATTTTATGGATTTGCATTTAAATATATTTTCTCGTAATCGAGATATAATTATTTAGCGCGAGGGTGAGTTCGTAATCGAGTTTTTAGAGTTTTGGGCGATTTGGGCCAAGAGAGTGAATAGTATTGGGCTTTTGGGCTTTTGAGTAGTAATGATCCTATGTGGATGAATGTAGTAAGCTTGGATTGGATTGAAGGGCTAGGATTAGTCCTTGTGAGTTAGTAAAGATGGAGGGCCAAGATTCATTTGTTGGGATTATAAGATATTTTGTGAACATGAATAGTGCCATTCTTTTTTCTTTGTGAGAGAAAACGTGGGAGAAGAGAAGAAGAGCTAGGGCTTGGGATTGAAGCTTGAAGATTGCTAGAGAACTTTGATTCCAAGGTAAGAGAGTTAGTATTGCTTGATTACAAGTGATTGAGAAGGGGAGAATGTCTATTTCTCCATCCCAAACTTCTCCTCACTTTGTCTAGGTTTTGTTAGAAAGTTTTTATGGTTTAAAGTTATAAATGATTATGTTTTGCTTGCTTGAATGCTAAGTGATATTGTTAGCATGATTTGTTGGAGTTATTGTGTTGGAGTTCATAAGAAAAGCTATGGAAAAATGGTGTTTTGAACCCTAATTCCTTTGTTGGATGTAATCCTTGTTTGTGATGGTTTATAAATGATGTTTTATGATGGAAAGTTGTTTTTTTACAAGTTCTGGAACTTGGGTAACCATGAATGGGTTAAAATGGTGGAAAAATCACATTTTTACATGACTGTACTGATACGGTCGCTTGTAGCGACGGAACATCGCTTGTAGCGACCAGGCAGGATTATTCCCTGCCTATCCGCGCTTGTAGCGACCACACTGGCGCTTGTAGCGACCAGGCTCGCTTGTAGCGACCGAAGGTTCGCTTGTAGCGACCAAGCAGGATAATTCCCTGCCTATGCTCGCTTGTAGCGACCAAGAGCTCGCTTGTAGCGACCAACCCTGAACAGGCCTTTTTTGTTGAGTTGTTCTGGAGGTCCTGGTGCGCGCGGAGATGTCTTTTTGCTACTGTATTTTTATAATACATTTTTGGAAACCTTGCCCACCATTTTAATCCATCTCTAATGTTTTCTAAAGAGTATTTTGTTTTCCAAGAAAGTTTTGAGTAAAATCCTAACATGTGTGTGGGTTATCAAAGTGTGTGGGTTTCCCTTTGAAACCCTTATGGGTGAGAGTTTGATATGATTTGATTAGTTTATTTGAGATTGATGAACATGGTCGAGTAATACATATTGTGCCTTATGATATGGCCATGAGAGCTTAGTGTTTGTGTTTGTTGTTGTTGTGATAATTACCAGAGAGCTGATAATTAGTTGTGTTAGTAAGTATAGTGATAAGAGTATCATATATTTGCTAAGTAATTCATCATGCATTTCATGATTGTATGATACCCGGAACGGGTTATTCGATGATATCCGTGAGCGGATATGAAATCCAAGAGAGCTTGGTTATCAAGAGAGCTTGATAAGGATATAAGTTTATCCAAAATGATTTGGTACCACATGCATTAGAGAATGCATTTGAGGCATGCATCCTTTGTGACATTAGTGTTCATTTAGGAATTATGTGTGCATTATGGTTGTTATGTGGTAATTGTTATTGATGAGTTTGTGCATTGACAATTACGTGCTTTGTGTTTTGATATGTATAATAATGCGTTATTTTATACATGTTTATTGATGGTGATACTAACACTCTCTGTTTTGTGTTATGTGCTGGATCTTTGGGGATCCAGATTATCAGGTTGGCGAGGCTATCGTTGAGGAATAGCCCTTTGCTGTTTAGGAGCTTTTGTAGTGGTAAGGGCATAGCTTAGCTATCCTTACATTTTTGGTACTAGGTGTTGTATCCTAGTTAGAGTCTAGTGCTCTGATATTTGTAACACTATTTTGGGGTATCTGAACGCGTATGTATGAACTTGGCAATGGTCTTTGTTGTAGAATTGCCTCTTTTGAAATCTTATGTATATATCTTTGTATATATATATGCATGCTTGCTTATAAGCTTTGTGATGTTTATTCTTCCGCTGCTGTGTTTTGTGAATCAAATATGTTTTGATTTCCGTTGATGTTTTGGTAAAAGAGTTTTCTCAATGTTGTGACTTCCTATGTCCTTAACGTTTTGTTTTATTAAAGTTAATAATCGGCGGTTAAGGGTTAGGGTGTTACAATAGTTGGTATCAGAGCAGGTCGATCCATTGGATCAATTAAGTTTAGTATACCCTTTGTGTAACATGTGTTTTCTTAAACACTTTGTTCTCACTTGTGTTATGTGATGTTTGGTAGTGTGTGGATATGACGCAACGAGCACTTGCGGACGCGATGGAGCGGATGGCTGATGCCATGGCTCAGGATGCTGCTAGTAGAACTGCGGATAGAGCCGCACAACAAGCCAGAGGAGGCGGAGAAGATGAGCTGAGACTTGAGAGGTTTATGAACAACAAACCGCCTATCTTCAAGGGAGGATACGATCCAGATGGAGCTCAGACTTGGTTGGAAGGGATTGAGAGAATTTTTGGAGCTATGCGTTGTCTGGATGCGCATAAGGTGTTGCTAGGAGCGTATGTTCTCCATGATGAAGCTGATCATTGGTGGGGAAACGCTAGTCAGAGGTTGGGAGCTGGTGGAGCTTTAGTTACTTGGGCTCGTTTCCGGAGAGAGTTTTTAACCAAGTATTTTCCGGCAGACGAGAGGAACCGTAAGGTGATTGAGTTCATGGAGCTCAAGCAAGGAAGTTTATCTGTTTCTGAATATGCGGCCAAGTTTGAAGATTTGTGTCGTTTTGCTCCTCATTACAACACGGTGGAAGCTGAGGAAGACAAGTGTGTGAAGTTTGAAAATGGGCTGAGGCCAGACATTAAGCAGTTGATTGGGTTTAGTGAGATCAGGAATTTTCCGATGTTGGTGAATAAGAGCCGGATATGTGATAAGGATGGTAAAGCTAAGGCTAATTACTACAAAGCCGCGAATGAGAAGAGGGGAAAGGACATGGCTAGAGGTAAACCGTATGGTAGAGGTGGAAAGAAACCAGATGAAGGTGGGAGTAGTGGTAACAAGTTTGGAGGTAATAGAAATTGCTTTAAGTGTGGACAACCGGGTCATCGTTTCTTTGAATGCCCGAAGAGTGATGGAAAATGTTTCAAGTGTGGTGATCCTAACCACAAAGCTGATCAGTGCAAGAAGGGTATTGTGTGCTTCAACTGCAACGAAGCGGGTCATAAGAGCAACGTGTGTAAGAAGCCTAGAGCGGCTGGAGGAAAGGTGTTTGCTTTAGATGGTGGTGATGCGAAGGCGGACAACTTGATCAGAGGTACATGCTTTATCAATAATACTCCTTTGTCTGCTATTATTGATACGGGTGCTACCCATTCATTTATTTCTATGGATTGTGTTGAGAGGTTGGGTCTTAAAGTAGAAAATATGATGGGACGCATGGTTATTGAAACGCCTGCGAGTGGTTCAGTATCGACTACTCTAGTTTGTGTTGATTGTTCAGTCATTATGTATGATCGACTCTTTGGTATGGATTTAGTCTGCATTCCGTTGAGCGGAATAGATGTTATCTTTGGTATGAACTGGTTAGAATTTAATCGGGTTCATATCAACTGCGGTGAGAGGACGGTTACATTTCCAAGACCGGAGCCAGAGTTGTGTTCGAAGCTCATGTGTTGTCGAGAGGTGGTAAGATCAGTGAAGGCTCAAGAGGATGTGTTTGCTATGTTTGCTTCGTTGAGAGTGGAAGAGAAGGATGAGGTTGATGCGTTGCCGGTGGTGCGTGATTTCCCAGATGTTTTTCCAGATGACATTTTGGATTTACCACCCGAGAGAGAGGTTGAATTCGCAATTGACATCGTACCTGGCACTAGTCCAATATCTATGGCACCGTATCGTATGTCAGCTGCTGAGCTAGAAAAGTTGAAGGAACAATTGGAGGAATTGTTAGAGAAGAAGTTTGTAAGACCGAGTGTATCGCCGTGGGGTGCGCCGGTTCTGTTGGTGAAGAAGAAAGATGGTAGTATGCGTCTGTGCATCGATTATCGTCAGTTGAATAAAGCAACTATCAAGAACAAGTATCCACTTCCGAGGATAGATGATTTGATGGATCAGTTAGTGGGAGCCTGTGTGTTCAGCAAGATTGATTTGAGATCGGGATATCACCAGATAAGAGTTAAGGCGGAGGATATACCGAAGACTGCTTTCAGGACAAGGTATGGTCACTACGAGTATGCTGTTATGCCTTTTGGAGTTACGAACGCACCTGGAGTGTTTATGGAATATATGAATCGTATATTTCATTCCTTTTTGGATCGATTCGTGGTGGTCTTCATAGACGATATTTTGGTATACTCAAAGACGGAAGAGGAACATGCCGAGCATTTGAGGATTGTGTTGGAGGTGTTGCGCGAAAAGAAGCTTTATGCAAAATTTTCTAAGTGTGAATTTTGGTTGCATGAAGTTAGCTTTTTGGGTCACGTTATTTCAAGTGGTGGTATAGCAGTGGATCCTGCTAAGGTAGAAGCCGTGCAAGATTGGGGAACGCCGGAGTCTGTTACTGAGATCCGAAGTTTTCTTGGTTTGGCCGGTTACTATCGGAGGTTCATCGAAGGATTTTCAAAGTTGGCGTTGCCGTTGACACAGTTGACTAGGAAGGGTCAAGCTTTTATTTGGGATGATAAGTGTGAGCAGAGTTTCCAAGAGCTGAAGAGGAGGTTGACATCTGCACCTGTGCTAATTCTGCCGAATCCGAAGGAACCGTTCGTGGTTTATTGTGATGCGTCGAAGATGGGTCTAGGTGGTGTGTTGATGCAGAGGGGACAAGTTGTTGCTTATGCATCAAGACAGCTGAAGATTCACGAGAGGAACTATCCTACGCATGATTTGGAGCTAGCTGCTGTTGTGTTTGTTCTCAAGATTTGGAGGCACTACTTGTATGGGTCAAGATTTGAGGTTTTCAGCGATCACAAGAGTCTGAAATACTTGTTTGATCAGAAGGAGCTCAATATGAGGCAAAGAAGATGGTTAGAATTTCTTAAGGATTATGACTTCGAGTTGAGTTATCATCCGGGTAAGGCTAATGTGGTAGCCGATGCGTTGAGTAGGAAGTCACTGCATATGTCTTCTTTGATGGCGAAGGAATTGAGATTGATTGAAGAGTTTAGAGACCTCAGTTTGGCTTTTGAAAGGACAACCAGAAGCGTGAAGCTAGGAATGTTGAAGTTGACGAATGATTTTCTTGAAGAGGTTGTGGAAAAACAAAAGTCTGATGTGAGATTGATGAAGTTTAAGACGCTCATCGAGCAAGGGAAAAAGGTAAACGTTGAGATCGATGAAAAAGGCGTGATGAGGTGTCGAGGAAGGTTATGTGTACCTGATGTGCCTGAATTGAAGCGGATGATCTTGGAGGAAGGCCACAGAAGCAACTTAAGTATTCATCCTGGTGTTACCAAGATGTATCAAGATCTGAAGAAAATGTTTTGGTGGCAAGGGATGAAGAAAGAGATCGCCGAGTTTGTCTTCGCTTGTTTGACTTGTCAGAAGTCCAAGGTGGAGCATCAGAAGCCGTCGGGGCTATTGCAACCTATGTTTATTCCAGAATGGAAATGGGATAGTATTGCGATGGATTTTGTAAGCGGTTTGCCGAAGACGTCGAAAGGTAACAATATGATTTGGGTAGTTGTCGACAGGTTAACAAAGTCTGCTCATTTCATAGCTATCAAGACCGGTATGCTAGTACCGAAGTTGGCTGAGATTTATGTCGAGCAAATCGTGAGATTGCATGGAATACCGTCGAGTATTGTATCAGATCGAGATCCCCGTTTTACTTCAAGATTTTGGGAGAGTTTGCAAGAGGCGTTGGGGACTAAGTTGCGGATGAGTTCTGCTTATCACCCGCAGACGGATGGTCAGTCGGAGAGGACAATTCAATCATTGGAGGATTTGTTAAGATCGTGTATTTTGGAACAAGGAGTGAGTTGGGAAGCTTTCTTACCATTGATTGAGTTTACGTATAACAACAGTTTTCATTCGAGCATTGGTATGGCACCTTTTGAAGCGTTGTATGGGAGAAGATGTAGAACACCTTTGTGTTGGTTTGAGTCGGGGGAGAGTGTGGTGCTTGGACCTGAGATTGTGCAACAAACGACCGAGAAGATCAAGATGATCCAAGAAAAGATGAGAGCGTCGCAGAGTCGCCAGAAAAGTTATGCCGACAAGAGAAGAAAGGATATAGAATTTCAAGAAGGAGAGCATGTGTTTCTAAGAGTTACATCGACTACGGGTATTGGACGGGCTTTGAAATCGAAGAAGTTAGCATCGAGGTTCATTGGTCCATATCAGATTTTGAAGAGGATTGGGAAGGTGGCGTATAGGATTGCGTTACCGCCGTCGTTGTCGAATCTACACGATGTTTTTCACGTGTCTCAATTAAGGAAATACGTATCGGATCCGTCACATGTGATTGAGTCGGACGAGATACAAGTGAGAGAGAATTTGACGGTTACAACGGTACCCTTAAGGATTGAAGGACAAGAGATGAAGAGGCTCAGGAACAAAGAGATTTCATCGGTGAAAGTCGTTTGGGGAGGCCCAGCCGGTGAATATGCGACGTGGGAGCTCGAGAGTAAGATGCGGGACTCCTATCCAGAGTTGTTTTCAGGTATTTTCGAGGGCGAAAATTCTTTTTAGGGGGGTAGAGTTGTAACGACCCTATTTTCGTATATTATATTTTTATATATTTTATTTTATGGATTTGCATTTAAATATATTTTCTCGTAATCGAGATATAATTATTTAGCGCGAGGGTGAGTTCGTAATCGAGTTTTTAGAGTTTTGGGAGATTTGGGCCAAGAGAGTGAATAGTATTGGGCTTTTGGGCTTTTGAGTAGTAATGATCCTATGTGGATGAATGTAGTAAGCTTGGATTGGATTGAAGGGCTAGGATTAGTCCTTGTGAGTTAGTAAAGATGGAGGGCCAAGATTCATTTGTTGGGATTATAAGATATTTTGTGAACATGAATAGTGCCATTCTTTTTTCTTTGTGAGAGAAAACGTGGGAGAAGAGAAGAAGAGCTAGGGCTTGGGATTGAAGCTTGAAGATTGCTAGAGAACTTTGATTCCAAGGTAAGAGAGTTAGTATTGCTTGATTACAAGTGATTGAGAAGGGGAGAATGTCTATTTCTCCATCCCAAACTTCTCCTCACTTTGTCTAGGTTTTGTTAGAAAGTTTTTATGGTTTAAAGTTATAAATGATTATGTTTTGCTTGCTTGAATGCTAAGTGATATTGTTAGCATGATTTGTTGGAGTTATTGTGTTGGAGTTCATAAGAAAAGCTATGGAAAAATGGTGTTTTGAACCCTAATTCCTTTGTTGGATGTAATCCTTGTTTGTGATGGTTTATAAATGATGTTTTATGATGGAAAGTTGTTTTTTTACAAGTTCTGGAACTTGGGTAACCATGAATGGGTTAAAATGGTGGAAAAATCACATTTTTACATGACTGTACTGATACGGTCGCTTGTAGCGACGGAACATCGCTTGTAGCGACCAGGCAGGATTATTCCCTGCCTATCCGCGCTTGTAGCGACCACACTGGCGCTTGTAGCGACCAGGCTCGCTTGTAGCGACCGAAGGTTCGCTTGTAGCGACCAAGCAGGATAATTCCCTGCCTATGCTCGCTTGTAGCGACCAAGAGCTCGCTTGTAGCGACCAACCCTGAACAGGCCTTTTTTGTTGAGTTGTTCTGGAGGTCCTGGTGCGCGCGGAGATGTCTTTTTGCTACTGTATTTTTATAATACATTTTTGGAAACCTTGCCCACCATTTTAATCCATCTCTAATGTTTTCTAAAGAGTATTTTGTTTTCCAAGAAAGTTTTGAGTAAAATCCTAACATGTGTGTGGGTTATCAAAGTGTGTGGGTTTCCCTTTGAAACCCTTATGGGTGAGAGTTTGATATGATTTGATTAGTTTATTTGAGATTGATGAACATGGTCGAGTAATACATATTGTGCCTTATGATATGGCCATGAGAGCTTAGTGTTTGTGTTTGTTGTTGTTGTGATAATTACCAGAGAGCTGATAATTAGTTGTGTTAGTAAGTATAGTGATAAGAGTATCATATATTTGCTAAGTAATTCATCATGCATTTCATGATTGTATGATACCCGGAACGGGTTATTCGATGATATCCGTGAGCGGATATGAAATCCAAGAGAGCTTGGTTATCAAGAGAGCTTGATAAGGATATAAGTTTATCCAAAATGATTTGGTACCACATGCATTAGAGAATGCATTTGAGGCATGCATCCTTTGTGACATTAGTGTTCATTTAGGAATTATGTGTGCATTATGGTTGTTATGTGGTAATTGTTATTGATGAGTTTGTGCATTGACAATTACGTGCTTTGTGTTTTGATATGTATAATAATGCGTTATTTTATACATGTTTATTGATGGTGATACTAACACTCTCTGTTTTGTGTTATGTGCTGGATCTTTGGGGATCCAGATTATCAGGTTGGCGAGGCTATCGTTGAGGAATAGCCCTTTGCTGTTTAGGAGCTTTTGTAGTGGTAAGGGCATAGCTTAGCTATCCTTACATTTTTGGTACTAGGTGTTGTATCCTAGTTAGAGTCTAGTGCTCTGATATTTGTAACACTATTTTGGGGTATCTGAACGCGTATGTATGAACTTGGCAATGGTCTTTGTTGTAGAATTGCCTCTTTTGAAATCTTATGTATATATCTTTGTATATATATATGCATGCTTGCTTATAAGCTTTGTGATGTTTATTCTTCCGCTGCTGTGTTTTGTGAATCAAATATGTTTTGATTTCCGTTGATGTTTTGGTAAAAGAGTTTTCTCAATGTTGTGACTTCCTATGTCCTTAACGTTTTGTTTTATTAAAGTTAATAATCGGCGGTTAAGGGTTAGGGTGTTTACAAACAACATCTTCAGACTTACTAGAATCCACTTCCTTTCCTTTTAGTGCTTTCTTCTGTGGTACAAGAACCAACACTTTGCTCCAACATTTAGGTCGTCCAGCAACAGAACTCTTCTTTGCAACAGGAGTGGGCCTGCTATTAGCAGCAACTGTAACGACCCTATTTTCGTATATTATATTTTTATATATTTTATTTTATGGTTTGGTATTTAAAAATATTTTCTAGTAATCGAGGAATAATTATTTTAGCGCGAAGATAAGTTCGTAACCGAGTTTTTAAGGTTTTGGGCCTAGAGGGTGAATAGTGTTGGGCTTTTAAGTTTATGAGTAGTAATAATCCTATGTGGATGAATGTAGTAAGCTTGGATTAGATTGTATGGCTAGGATTGGTCCATGATGGTTAGTAAAGATGGATGGCTAGGATCTATTGCTAGGGATATAAGATATTTTGTGAGAATGAATAGTGCCATTCCTCATTTTCTTTGTGAAGAAAACGTGAAAGAAGAAGAGGAGAAGAACAAGAGGAGAGCTAGGGCAAGAAAAGCAAGAGGAAAGCTTGAGATTTGCTAGGTTTGAGAAGGTAAGAGAGTTAGTATTGCTTGATTACAAGTGATTGAGAAGGGGAGAATGTCTATTTCTCCATCCCAAACTTCTCCTCACTTTGTCTAGGTTTTGTTAGAAAGTTTTTATGGTTTAAAGTTATAAATGATTATGTTTTGTTTGATTGAATGCTAAGTAATGTTGTTAGCATGATTTGTTGGAGTTATTGTGTTGTGAGTTTCATAAGAAAAGTTTTGGAAAAATAGTTTTTTGAACCCTAATTCCTATGCTTGATGCAATCTTTGTTTGTGATGGTTTATAAATGATGTTTATGATGGAATGTTGTTTTTAACAAGTTCTGGAACCTTGGGTAACCATAGATGGGCTAAAATGGTGGAAAAATCACATTTTTACATGACTGTACTGATACGGTCGCTTGTAGCGACGGAACCTCGCTTGTAGCGACCAGGCAGGATTATTCCCTGCCTAACCGCGCTTGTAGCGACCGCATGGGCGCTTGTAGCGACCAGGCTCGCTTGTAGCGACCGAAGGTTCGCTTGTAGCGACCAAGCAGGATGATTCCCTGCCTATGCTCGCTTGTAGCGACCAAGAGCTCGCTTGTAGCGACCAACCCTGAACAGGCCTTCTCTGTTGAGTTGTTCTGGAGGTCCTGGTGCGCGCGGAGATGTCTTTTTGTTACTGTATTTTATAATACATTTTTGGAAACCTTGCCCACCATTTTAACTCATTCTTAATGTCTTCTAAAGATTATTCGTTTTCAAGAAAAGCTTGAATAAAACCCTAGCATGAGTGTGGGATTATCAAAGTGTGTGGGTCTTTCTTTGAAACCCTTTTGTGTGAGATTTGATATGATTTGATTGGTTTATTTGAGGTTGTGAATATGGTTGAGTATATACATTTGCATTATGATTGGCCATGAGTGCCTACTTGTTGAAGTTAGCATGAGTATTGGTAGTGTACACACATATTTGAGCATATGTAGGTGTAAATATCAATAATTGCTAAGTGAACATACATGCATTTCATGGTAGTATGTATGCTCTTTATGAGTAAGAACGAAATCCAATTATTATTGGTCATATGCACGACCGTCCTTTTATGGCGAATGAGAGGTGCAGAAGTAATCCAGCTTCGGTTGGTCAAGTGTACGACCGTCCTTTTATGGCAAATGAGAGGTACACAAGGGATATAAGTTTATCCAATAGTCCGCCATGACTCTAAAGCTGAGCAAGAATTGGTACCACATGCATTAGAGTGCATTTTGAGGCATGCATCCTTTGTGACATTAGAGATCATTTAGGATTTATGTGTGCATAATGGTTGTTATGTGGTAATTGTTATTGATGAGTTTGTCCATTGACAATTACGGGTTATGTTTTGGTTACGTATAAATAATGTGTTATTTATACATGTTTATTGTTTGTGATACTAACACTCTCTGTTTTGTGTTATGTGCTGGATCATTGGGGATCCAGATTATCAGGTTGGCGAGGCTATCGTTGAGGAATAGCCCTTTGCTGTTAGGAGCTTTTGTAGTGGTAAGGGCATAGCTTAGCTATCCTTACATTTTTGGTGCTAGGTGTTGTATCCTAGTTAGAGTCTAGTGCTCTGATATTTGTAACACTATTTTGGGGTATCTGAACTCGTATGTATGAATTTGGCAATGGCTTGTTGTAGAATTGCCTCTTTTGAAAATATTTGTATATATTTTGTGTAATATATGCAAGCTTATTTATAAGCATTTGTTTTGTTGTTTTCCGGCTGTGTTTGTGAATCAAATATGTTTTGATTTCAGGTGATGTTTTATGAAAATGAGTTTCTTAATGTTGTAACTTCCTATGGCCTTAACGTTTTCTTTTATTAAAGTTAATAATCGGCGGTTAAGGGTTAGGGTGTTACAGCAACAGCCTTTCCTTTCCTTTTGTTCAACCTCTGAGCAACATTTGCACATTTTGGTCTCCATTCCTTCTTGACGTTGGTTTTGTTCACAACTGGTACCACTTTTTTTTGTTGAAAGTGTTTGGGGTATCCATGCAGCTTGTAACAAAATGGCTTAATGTGTCCCTTTTTACCACAGTGATGACATACCCAAGGATGAGATGCCCTCTTGCTTTTAGATCCCTGAGGTTGGTTATGGTGTTCCAACTTAGGTTTATCCATCATTGGATCACATGTTTTAGCAGCTGCACTGACCTTTTAGTTGGATTTTACTGTTTGTTCAAGGTCCTATCATCAAACCCAATTCCTTTTGGTTTCCCTTGGTTCTAACACTCCAAAATCTCTTCAAGCATATCAGTACCAGTGTTCAACATTCTGACTTGCTTCTTCATATGTTCAAGTTGAGAGTTCAGTTGGGTTACCTTATCATTGAGCTCAGAAATTTGTGTTAGATAGTCACTTCTTTCAGCATGTAGTGACTGATAGTCTTCTACTGATTTATATACATCTTGTATAGTTCTTTGAAAGAGACAAGAAGTTCTTCATAAGTTAATTCTCCTTCTGAGTCCATTATGCCAGAAAAACCTTCCCTGGAGCTCACCCAAATACAGTCAGGGTGCTGCTCTGATCCCAATTGAAATTCCTGGCAGGACTGGTTCTGAACCGTAAAACAGAGTATGAAAATAGCAGTTCAAAAGCAGTAATATAAAGGACAGAAAATAAAAGAACACAGTTGATTTGTTAACCCAGTTCGGTGCAACCTTCACCTACATCTGGAGGCTACCAAGCCAGGAAGGAAATCCACTAAAATAGTATCAATTTGAAGTCCTATGACACATCCCCTGTTCACAGCCCCTATGAAAACAGCCCCTGTTTCACAGCCCCTTTTCACTTAATCACTACCCATGGTATTTCAACCTAGGAACTCCTAGACCTGAGACCCCTCTCACTTCCCTTAGTCAATCACTGCCTCAGTGATTATCAGACTTTAACAAAACAAACAAAGTTGAAGACACTCTTCAAAACATAAAACAGTCACTCTTGCTTAAAAGCTTTGAGTGATTACAACTCAATAAAAACAACCAACTCTAAACACTTGAGTGGTGTACAAAAAGACAGAGCACGAAGCTCACAACTAACAGACTCAAAAACCTAAGACTCTTTCAATACTAACTTCTGGTTTTTGATGTGTGAATTCTTTAATAGTAGCGTCCTCTTTAAATAGTCTTCAGCAGCACATAATTATGAACCAAATCTTCAAAGATATACTCCCATAATTATTTTAGAAGAAAATAGAAGCACACATATTATTCACAAATATTTTCCAAAGATTTCCTTGAAAATATATTCGCAAATAATTGAATCAAATCTTCAGAACATATCTTGCGCAAAATACTTCCTTCTAGAAATGAAGCTTGGATAAATCTTCAATTAAATCTACAAAAGATACTGTGAAAGATTTAACAGAATTCAGACGCAGAAACATGCTTCTGAAATGCAGCTTCTGATGGTCAACAAAAGTCAGCGTCTGAACAGCAGCTTCTGAAGGTCAACAAAAGTCAACATCTGAATAGTGCGTCTGCTGAACAGTACCAGCGTCTGAAGACCAGTTCAGCTTCTGATGAATAGTACCAGCTTCTGAAATCCAGTTTCCAGCTTCTGAAGACAAAAATTAGCTTCTGAAGACGCATTGCTTGTACATTTTGATTTTAGCAAACATGTAGCCAACATCAAAATACCCAACAGATTCATTAACAACATGTGTTTCTGAATTATACACTCTGTATGCTTTAGATCTCTCAGAGTATCCTAAAAAGATACCCTTGTTAGCCTTAGCATCAAATTTCTTTAGGTAGACTTTGTTGTTCAAAATGTAACATGTACATCCAAACTGATGAAAATAAGAAATGCTTGGCTTTCTTCCTTTGAATAACTCATATGCTGTTTTATTTAGAATTGGTCTAATATAGATTATGTTGTGAATATAACATGCTTTGTTAACAACTTCTGCCCAGAAGTACTTTGCAATGTTAGATTCATGAATTATGGTTCTGGCCATTTCTTGCAAAGACCTGTTCTTTCTCTCTACAACTCCATTTTGTTGTGGAGTTCTAGGAGAAGAGAACTCATGGAGGATTCCATATTCTTCACAAAAAGTTTCAAAAGGTTCATTTTCAAATTCACCACCATGATCACTTCTAACTTTTAAAATTTTCAATTCATTTTCAGTTTGTACTTGCTTGCAGAAGTTGTTGAACACATCATATGTTTCATTCTTGGTTCTAAGAAATTTTACCCAAGTCCATCTAGTGTAATCATCAACAATTACCAATCCATATTTCTTCCCATTGATTGATGTAGTGCTAACAGGACCAAACAAGTCAATGTGAAGCAGTTCTAAAGGTCTGGAGGTAGAAACAATGATTTTGGATTTAAAAGAACTTTTAATGATTTTTCCTTTCTGGCATGCTCCACATAGAGCATCTGAGTGATAGTCAATGTCTGGTAGGCCTCTGACCAGTTGTAACTTGCTAAGCTTAGAGATTAGTCTCCAGTTAGCATGTCCTAACATCTTGTGCCATACCCATTTCTCATCACTCATAGATAGAAGACATACAACCTTCTGATCAATTAGTTTAGAAAAATCTATTTTATAAACATTGTTCTTCCTCTTTCCTTTGAACACAACAAATTTATCTTTGTTGTTGATTACTGTACAAGAATTCTTATCAAACAAGACATTGTAGCCACTGTCACAAAATTGACTTATGCTAAGTAGGTTATGTCGTAGTCCATCTACCAACCAAACATTATTAATAGAAATGGAAGAATTACCTATCTTACTAGTACCAATGATCTTGCCTTTCTGGTTTCCACCAAATCCCACAGTTCCTCCCTCTTTCATATTTAGGGTTTGGAACATAGACCTTTCCCCTGTCATGTGACGCGAGCAACCACTGTCCAGGTACCATGATCTCTTCTTCTTTGGCTTTTAAGCATATCTGCAACATAAATGATTTCAGACTTAGGTACCCATATCTTTATGTTGGAACAAAATGTATGAACAACTCTCTTTGGGTTTTGATGATAACAAAGTGTTAAAAAGAAAATTGGATATGCTAATACTTGATTCTAGTGTGTAGAACCATGTACTTAAAGATTGGTATCTAACATTGGTTATGAAAGAACAAGTTAAGAGCAAGAAGGAAATTATAGAAGCTTATGTTGCAAGAATAAAGAAAATCAGCGTCTGAAGCAGCTTCTAAAGACCAGCCTCTGAAGGCAGCGTCTGAAGCAGCTTCTGAAGACCAGCTTCTGAAGGCAGCGTCTGATGAACAGTGCGTCTGAAGACCAGGTTCTGAAGAAGTGCTTCTGATGAACAGTGTCTGATGCCAGCTTATGAAGAACTGCGTCTGAAGGCAGCTTCTGATGAACAGTGCCTGAAGCCAGCTTCTGAAGAGAAGCTTCTGAAGTCTGAGATTCAGCAGTCAACGTTTGCAACTGTCAACAGTGAAGTACTGTACTGTCAGAACAGCTCAATGGAACAGTTGTCTCTCTGTACGAAACATTCTCCCTGTTTTAAAGGAAACAATTCAAATTCCTTTGAACTGCTGCTCTGTTTTCGCACAAGGTCAGGAAAGAAATTAATGCTGGACATAGCTTCTATGGCAACGGCTCTTTGGTGAAAACTGGCTCTTCTCAACAGCTCTTTCATTCTCTATAAAGGATTGATGAATTGAAGAAGAAAACTAATACTTATAAAACTGAAATTGCAGTGCTCTGTTTTCTGAACGCAAAACTGCCAAAACTGAAAATCACCAAAATAACTTAGAAATTCTTACAAATTCTATCTTAGAATTTCTTAAGTTTAGAGTCTTAAATCTTTGTTGTATTTTGTGAACACCACTGATTGTATATCAAGTGTTCAACTTAAACTCATTTATGTGTAAAATCTGTTTGATTCAAAGTCTCTTACTTAGTGTTGAGCAAGAAAGTCTTAGAGTGTGTGTCTGAGCGTAGGAAGTCTCTTACTTAGTGTTTGAGCAATTGGAAGTCTCTTACTTTGTGTTTGAGCATAGGAAGTCTCTTGCTTTGTGCTTGAGCAAATTGTCTTTGTGATTATAGTGAAAATCTCTTGTAAGTGACAAGGGGACTGGACTACTTCCGGATTGTGGAAGGAACCAGGATAAACTATTGTGTGTGTCTCTCTCTCTCTCATTTAGCTTTTACCCGCTGCAAAACACTTTGAAAAAATAGTTCAGATCTGATCAATATCAGAATCTGAACTAACATAAGTTTTTGAGAAAGAAAAAAAAGCCCACACAATTCAACCCCCCCTTCTTGTGTGTTTTTCTCACCTTCACTTTATGAGTCCTCTTTGGTTAGTTCTGAAAGGATATGGCTTTTGTACCTTTTGTCTGACATTCTGAGATTTAAAAGGTTTCACATACACTGTTTTCTTATCTTTTGAAGATTTCACAAGCACAGTCTTTGAAAATGTGAGTCTGAATTTTTTAGAGTCTGAGACTTGCTTGTCTTGGGTTCTGATCTTTTCAGACTTTGAACCTTTTCAGGATTAGAATCTGCTTTCCTCATAATCTTAGACTTAGAACCTTTTGGTTTAGATTTTGGTAAAGTTTTAGATTCTGCCTTAATCTTTTCCTTAGGTTCAGAAGTTTTGGATTCTGAGTTGTACAGAACTTTAGGTTCAACAGTCTTAGTTTCTAGTAAATTCAGTTTCTCAGAAATGTCAGATGCAGATACAAAAACACACCTCAGTGCCTTTCATAATATCTCCAGAACAGGATGATAGGTTTGTTTCTTTTGAATGATTGAATGGATCATTTTTGAAACCAATACCTTCTCCCCTGTTTCTGTTAATATTGTAAATCATAGAAGCAACTTTACTCATGTTGATTCCAGTTAAGATGAACTCCTGAAGTGCAATATCTTGCTCACTTGGGTCTTCATCAGGTTTCTTATGAGCCATTTTTCTGATTTCTCTAACTTCTTCATCAATCTCATTGATATGATTCTGAAGTTGGAGATTCTCATCAGCCAGCAAGTTATATTTCTTTTTCAAAGATGTTAATTGTTTTATCTTGCTTCTGAGATGGTTCATAAGTTCCTTAACTGTATGAACAAGTTCAGATTGAGTATGTTCAGAAAATACCTCATCTTCATCCTCAGAGTCTGAACCTGACTCTGTATCAGAAGATGTTGTTGCCACTAAAGCTAGGTTAGCTTCTTCTTCATCATCCTTTTCATATTCAATTCATTATCAAGATCATCCCATGTTGCCATAAGACTTTTCTTGAGCTTGTTTACGAAGTTGCTTGATTTTGAGCTGGTCTTCTTGGATGTAACACCCATACTAACTTTAACTAGTATGTTAGCATGTGCGTTAAACTGATACTGGATAAATTTAAAAATTTCAATAATAACAATACATAACAATGAATGAATACAAGTTTACTCGTCTGTACAAATATCCAATACTATTACAATACTTATACTATATCCATCAAGCTCCCGAGCTGATACACAACGAGCAACTGTACTCCATCCAGCATCTCTATGAAGAACTTTATCACGAACCTCTGATATGCCTGCAAACCTGCACCAGAAGGAATGGGATGAGACATAATGTCTCAGTGAGCTCCAGCCCAACCAACTGTTGGCAACCACCGGGAACCTAGGGTCGCCATGCCTACCTTGGCAATCTGGGGATTTCCTAGGATCGCCAAGTCTTTATCCGCCTATGACTATAAGTCCTTGTAACTATAACTTAGACTGCGTATAACCTTATCTGTAATCTGCCTATAACTTCAACTTATTGATCGGGGGAAAACCTAGGATCACTTTCCAATAACTGTCTATAACTATAACTGTAAGTTTCCTGTGACTATAACTGTAACTGTAACTTTGACTATAACTATGAAACATAAAACATAATAAACAGTTCGATAGCAGTTTTATGTTAGCTGTTAGCGTTGAACAAACAATTAATCTGGGTTCATTTTACGGAGGGCAGCCCGGGTGGAGCAACCCCGAGATACGTCTCCCTATAAACCGGTGAAATTCCTATCATATCAGGCTAACACCGGACTCCCTATAAAACGTGTGGACAACCCTCTCGGAGAAGTCCCATCCGGCGAATCCCGGAGTCTGCTGAACACGCCCTGTAACTGTAACTGTAAAACGTGCAAGCACGCCATTATCTTTGATCTTTAATTCTTTAACTTTAACGTATAAACATGTAATCTGTTACTATAATCATATAACATTCCTGTAACTTATAATCTGTAACCTATGATTCTTGGCTTATCGTTCTCATAAGCCACCTATAATCGTTGGAGAACCAACACTATAAACCTTATCTGTGACTATGATTGTAGAAACATTCCTATAATCCTCGTATTCTAAACTGAATACATCTATGATTTCTTGTACCTAAAGTAGGTTCTTGACTTAGTAAAGTCGTCTGCATTTCCTAAGAGTTAACAACTCACGTGAAGGAATCTATCCATTAAATCCTTGCACTCATACTATGATTCATGTTTTCCTATCAAAGGATTCGACACATCAGAACAGCTCAACTATGTTGTGCTGTTCTGGCTTGGTCGCTACAAGCGCCCAGCTGGTCGCTTCAAGCGCCACTGGTCGCTACAAGCACCAGTCTGGTCGCTACAAGCGACAGCTCGCGCTACAGCGACCATGACAGCACAGTCATGTGTAAAAATGCATTTTTCCACCATTTTTGCTCAATCCAAGTTACCCAAGCATCCAAAACATGCTAGGGATGATTTTCTATTACAAATTGATAGTTTAAAACATGTATGGGCAAGGAATTAGCAAGTAGGAAATTAGGGTAAAACTCTAAAACTTCTATAACTTTTCCTATGAGTTCAAACACTATAAAACTCACAAAAGGGGATTCTAAAACCCCTAGGGAGCTCACCTTAATCTTGATTTGGTGCTGGTTTAGCTTACTTGCCCTTTTTCTCAAAACCCTAGCTCATAATCCTTTCCTTTTCTTGTTTCCTCAAGCTAAACTTGTCTCAAAGTTCCCACAATAATTGATTACTTGGCATGAGAGTTGGATTGGAGATGAAGTTTGATGATTAAAGAGGGATGGAAGAGGATGGCGTGGGAGAAGGATGAGGGGAAGGAGAGAATTGTGATTAGAGAGAGAAAGAAGATTGTAGAATGAAAAGAATAATGACTTTTGTCATTTATATAAAACCCATGAGTGGAATTTACCAAAATGCCATTCTCAAAACATCTCTGATTCATCGTCTCAATACTGATAAATATTCAAATATTAAGCGGGATGTTACATTGGATTTCTCCTTTGATTTGTCCTTCTGTAGCTCAGGACAGTCAGCTATGAAATGACTAGTCTTTTTGCAGTTGAAGCAACCCTTATGATCTTCCTTCTTGGAACCAGATCCTTTGAAGCCACTACCTTTGTTAGAAAACTTCTTTTGTCTTTTGACTAACTACCGAAACCTTTTAGAAAGCATTGCTAGCTCCTCAGCTTCTGAATCTTCTTCAGAACTTCCCTCAGGAGATTCTTCATCAGATTCTATAGCTTTTAGAGATTTTGATGACTTTCCTTTAGATTTAAGTGCTATAGACTTAGACTTTCTAACAGGTTCATCTTCATTGGGTCCTAGTTCATGCATTGAGAAAGCTGATAAGATCTTCAATACTAAGTGTGACGCCTCGAGAAATCTCAGTTATAGTAATGAGATACCTCAAGAAATCACAGATATCGACTATCCAAAAATATTACTTATTATTTCTTTTTAAGATAAAAGATACTAAGTTTAGCTACTGTACAAAAAGGTTAAGTTATTTATGTTATAATTTTGCTACATAAACTTTTACACAAGCTACAGTCATAATAATTAAGGTTCTTTCTCCAGGCTCCACAACTACCATCCATACTATAGGCTTCATATACATGTACATAGATATATTACATTATTGATTCATATATCTAACTATGTCTTCTAGCAGTTAGGGGTATGAAAAGGCTCTACATACAGTGAAGCTGTCCACATGTCAGCAAGGGGTATGAAAAAAGACAAGGTTACGACACGGTGACAAGTCCTGGTGACGAAGTTGGGCTATACGCCAGAGGTAATGTGAATAGCAACTACCCCATCAAAAGTCACAGTGAAGTTTGGAAAATCAGTAATCCAGGTTCCGTCCGTAAATTCCAGGCGTACAGCAGGGTGGGGTTCATGGTTCTCCATCTTTAAATAATTAAAATACAAAACCACAACAACAAACAGGGGTGAGTTCACATCAACAAATTGGAACAAGTAGTAGAATCTACAATAATTATTTTCAGAATTAATAAAGTAACATTATTCATGATATGATTATGTAATGCACATGTATTATATTCATCTTATATGTGACTCTTTCCTACTCCATGGAGATTCTATATGAGAGGAGCAATCGGGAGTACATGTTCTGTTTCAATTCTCATTGGTACATTTCTCTTTTCTTTTTATTCATCCTTTTAACAGAACACTCTCCACCGATCATAAGTTCTTGCAGTGTCACGTCAGGTTCGTCACTGTGTGGCATCGAATACCACGACACAGGGGAGCTACCACCTGGTCACTTGTGGGGTTTCGCACCGTGATGCCCCCAAGGTCCCTTAACCTTCACTTACACAGTCTCGCTTGTACCAAAGTGTGGCTCACTCTTGGACTCATGTGAACCTACTTTAACATTTCAGTATTATTATTGGTACAGCAAGTAAATCTATTCAGCTTCTCTAATTTATTTCTTATGACCAAGAATGATTATTTTTAAGAGAATGTTTCACCTGCATAATTAGATAACATACCTCCTATGACACTTTAAAATATACTAATAAGTAATAAGTTCCTTCGTCCTATTCCAAGTATATGTATATGAATTCTATTTATCATTGGTATCTTTAAATTCTTGGACCGTAGATCTCACCATCCAGGACTTGAGATCCTAAAGACAAGGGTGTGAACCCCTGGAATAAGGCTGGACGCCCTCCAGGAGGGCGTAGGGCCCACTTTACAGTCACAAATAGCCCTAGGTGACCTTCCTAAAGGGCACCCTCTGGGGGCGCCCTTAGAAGTTCACGAGGGCGCCCTAGCCATGGTTTTGGCCCTTTACGACTTGGGCCCAAAACCATGACCGGGTAGGCCCAAAAGAGGCTACAAATAGTAACAGCATGACCTAAACACAGCACAAAAACCCTAGTTTCCATAGATTGTACTCATTGCCAGTACAGTTGGCGCCCACCATGGGGCTACGGTAAAACTGAGCTAGCCACCGTCTCCGAAAGAAAAACAGTTGATCCACGGCCCCTGAAAGTCATCAGAACGTCGTGAAGCCACCATATTTCTTAGGAGCAACATTAGAGCCTTCGAATCCGCCGCGATTCACCCCTAAATCTACCCTTAACTTTCATCAAACATCCAACCCATCCCTTGTTCAAGACATCAATTCCCCCCTGAGATCCGCAATCCTGACCGTTAACCTTCAGTCACCAGCCTCAAACCTTTGTAACCGACCCAAACAACCATCATCGCCGCCGTCGATGGCGGACCCGGCAGCCCTAGAAGCCTTACAACAACAAATCCAGCAGCTTCGTGACCACAACGAAGCCTTGCAAGCAACCACAGAGACCATCCACCCAGCAGCAGCTGCACGCCGAAGGAAACGGATTCAACAAGATGAATCGGTCGATCCTGATCCTCAACCTCTCTCCGCAGAAGTCTGGAATGCGCCGGTCCCAGAAAACTTCAAGCCGCCCTCGCTTTCGTCTTTCGACAGAAAGAGCGATCCGGTGGAACACGTAACGACTTTCAACACCCAGATGGCTGTCATCGGCACTGCTGACTCCCTGAAATGTAAGCTGTTGGCAGGGACCCTCAAAGATGCAGCCTCAGATGGTATATGAACGTACCTCGGTTTTCGTTCATCGTCAGCTACCAGGATATGACACGCAAGTTGATGCACCAGTTCTCAGCAAGCCGCCACCGCAAAGTCTCGTCTACCAGCCTTTTCAACGTCCGTCAAGGACCCAACGAGCCTCTCCGCGAGTATCTCGCACGCTACAACGACGCCACCATCAAAGTCATTAACCCAAACCAGGAATTGTTTGTGGGAGCCTCCAGAATGGCCTCCGTGCTGGCCAATTCAACGAGTCGTTAGCACAGAAACCAGCTGATTCCATGGAAGAAATCATGTCTAGGGCAGAGTGTTATATAAAGGAGAAGAGAGCAACGCCGAAAAGAAAGCAAGGGATTCCAGGGAGCGTGCTCCCTACGGATATGATCATCGCCGCAATTATTACCACCCAGCAACAGAGACAGAGCGCCGTATAAGCGCCACGTTCAGGATAGGCGCGCACCCCTCCCAGAATCCTTCACGGCCCTCAAACACCCGCCGTGAACAAATCTGGAGGGATGTTTACCATTCTAGAATCATTTCTGAACCTCAACCACCGAGAGGAAGCATCATGGGGAATGACAAAGAAGCCTGGTGTAAATATCACCGCATCAAGGACATACCACAGATGATTGCATCCACCTGAAAAGAGAGATAGAGAAGCTGATTCAGAACGGCAGGTTAAGAGGATATGTGATGGAAAGGTAGGGAGGGAGACAGGCGTCCCCCCGAAGACCCCCAAAGGGAGAAAGATGTGGCGATGGACGGTGAATGCCACACCTTGAACACCTTATCCGGCGGCTTCGCAGGAGGAGGGGAGTCCAGTACCTCTCGGAAGAAATATGTGAGGCAAGTAATGTTGCTCGATGACCACGCCAGGAAGGAGCCAGAACGCCAAACAGATATCACTTTCTCAAGTTGAAGACCGCAGAGGAGTGATCCCCCACGATGACGATCCCATGGTTATTACTGTGCAATCTTCAACTGGGATGTCAAAGGGTGTTGATTGATCCCGGCAGCTCGGCAGACATCTCTATTATTCTGCTTTGAGAAAATGGGACTTGACGAGGACCAGTTGCAGCCCTTCAAAGGAATACTGGCCGGCTTCACAAGGGAGCAGGTGCACGTCCGGGGATACATCACATTGAAAAACCATTCGGTACAGGTAACAACGCCAAAACCATCAGGATTAGGTATTTGGTAGTAACTCGCCTTGTTCTTACAACGTCATCATAGGCCGCCCGGCCTTCAACGCCCTCGACGCCTACCTTTCCACCAAATTCCTCATTATGAAATATCCGTTGGATGATGGGCGAATTGGTACCATCAGAGCAGACCAGAAAGTGGCCCGAGAATGTTACAACAGTTTGAAGCTACAAAAAGAGAAGAAAGGAAACAGTAACATGAAAGCACACCGAGTGAACATTGTCGCAAACCTAGAAGAAGAGATTCATATTGAGGAGATCAAGAAGGTTGAGGAAATAAGTACGCCTTTGTTGATACTCCATTCAAAGCCAGCCAACTCAGGTGTCAATGCTGAGGAAGAAGATGCAGAATTCGGCGAGATCAAGAAGGTTGAGGAAATAAGTACTCCTTTGTTGATACTACAGGCAGAACTAGCCAACTGCGGTATGATGAAAAAGCTGAGCACAAAGCAGGAAGAAACTCGCCACAACAACTCAAAGGCGAACTAAAGGGAAACAAAGCCACTTTAATTTCTACTGTCTTATCTTATATTTCGGCGTCTTGTACACTATAGAGTAAGGAGTAAGGGCACTCTTTTCCCCCCGCAGTAATGGGGGTTTTAATGAGGCCCCGGTTTTTTATTGATCCGTTAACCAATGCCGAATCTTAAATGAGTTCGCCATATGATCCGTTAACCCCAAAGGGGTTGCCACCTAATTCCTTAACCCTAAAAGACAGGGCTCTAAGACGTCGTGAGCTTAAAAAGAAATCGCCACCTAATTCCTTAACCCTAAAAGACAGGGCTCTAAGACGTCGTGAGCTTAAAAAGAAATCGCCACCTAATTCCTTAACCCTAAAAGACAGGGCTCTAAGACGTCATGAGCTTAAAAAGAAATCGCCACCTAATTCTTAACCTAAAAGACAGGGCTCTAAGATGTCGTGAGCTTAAAATGAGATCGCCGCCTAATTCCTTAACCCTAAAGAGGGCTCTAAGACGTCGCGAGACGAAAGTACGATCCCCGCCTAATTCCTTAACCCTAAAAGACAGGGCTCTAAGACGTCGCGAGACGAAAATAAGATCGCCGCCTAATTCCTTAACCCCAAAGAGGGCTCTAAGACGTCGCGAGCCGGAAAACAAGATCATCGTCCAAGCGATAAAAGGGACCCCTTAAAAAGGGACCCTAAAGCATCAAGCACTAAGAGAACAAACCTACAACTGTCAACATTATTATGAAACGAACGTGATCACCACCCAGGAGAGGCCTTCCGAAATACATAAATTCGAAGAAAACGAAAAGCTTAAAAGAGAATGATACATCATTAATACAAATTCGAGAAGAGTACTGAGTTTAAAAAAGGAAAACTAAATTACAACAAACGAAATCTGGTTCGTCCACTAGGACGCCATCTACAATAATTTTAAAAGGATCAAGGGCGGAAATATCAACGCCAGGATGGAGTAGGGCGATTGAGCCTTGGTTCTTTCAAAACCAGCATCGAAGTTCAGAGCCAGCTCTCCTTTCGCTTCAGAAACCTCAGCCTTAAGCTAATCCTCCCTTTCTAATCCAGTCGCGACATCGAATTG